>OY855912.1:14577500-14897500 GCA_963693305.1 Meandrina meandrites | reverse complement strand
TAAATTTTTGTAGTTAGTTAGATAAACCCGAAAAATGACACCCTATTCAAGGAGAGGAGAAGCGTTGGGTGACGATCCAAATAACGGCTAACCGCACACGGCAAAACACAAATCTTCACAAAATCGCTTTGCTACTAGTTGATAGTTGATAGTTTAAACAGACCTTTTTTTGTTACATTTAGTTGGGCATTTATTTTAGCTGATAGAATTTAGGTACCCTATCTAAGGATAACACCGGGAACACAATGCCAAAAGGAGCAAAAATGATACCCTATTTAAGGACCGAGAACCTCAAAAACCATACCCTTTTCCCGCGGCACATACCTATATAGCCCATATATGGGAGTGCCCCCCACCTCCCCCCCCGGGGGACAAACCCAATCGGAGACTCAATTATGTTCCCAACAAAGCATACCGTAATGGGCGTGAAGCCAAACAGTTTAGACACGCACTCCGCAAATAAAGATACTTCGAAGAAGTCCTAATCTCACGTATTGTCATACAGTGTGGCATTTCTGTAAAGTGTAACGATAGTTTTAAGGCTATTGGACGCTTATTTGCCTTACCTGGAAACTCGGCAAATATCACAGTTAACAGCCTTAGCTCTTCACGGGTGGACGGTCAAAATGGTTTGGCAAACAATGCGATTCATTGTGAAGCGGAGAAAATAACTCGGTGGAGCCACGGGCTTAGCAGCCGGCACTTGTTACAGTATGCCAGAGGCTTTACTTTGCGATAACGCAGCAGAAAACCAAGAAACGTCTTTGGAACTCAGCAAAATCTTCTTTACTGTAGACGATACTTGTAGTCAGGCGGATATGTGCAGATTTTTAGATGAATTGTGCACTTTGGGTTAAAAGCATGAAATTTGGTGTACATAAAGGTCTTTTTATGCTTATTAACATCTGATATGGAGCCACTGTGAAAAGTCAATCAGAGAGAAGTTAAAGGGGGGGTTTTAAATGACCGCCATCTTAACCGGAAGTAGAATATTTATTTACCGGAAGTGAGAAGAAATAGGTGTAAATGCCTTTTAAGTGACAACTTACGTCATCGAAGGTCAATCAATTTGTTGCTTTTAAAGGTTTAAAGATGAAAATGGTGAAAAAAGGGCAGAAACAGTTTCCAAAGACGAGCCAGATAATACTAAATTTCAGCTTGAAGGTATTGCATTGGCAGAACTCATCACAAAAATAGAAGAAGCTCGTGCAGCCAGTGATTCAATCACGGTATTTAAATTGGCTGATCTAGGAAATATGTACACCACTCGGACGGAGCAGTTGGGTGCAGATACAAAGGTGCGTGTCCATACCACAAGACTAAAAGAGCGGCTTTTATCCCATGTTCCCGAACTTGAAGCATACAAAACAGGGCGTGACATTTTTCTTGGATTCAAGGAAGATCTTGCGCTACCATTAAACAAAGTTGTGATGATGAAGCAATCCATCTTACCAAAGCAGCAAGTATTATCCGGAGAGATAATATGCTACAGTCAAAATGTACATTTAATGGTTCCTTCGAACCTAACTGCCAGATTGAGTCCATACCAACAACACTACTATCTTTAGTTAACATGATTCTATGCAGACCAAGTATTCAAACCCAAGCTTCTTCAGATGCAAAATCCCAAGCAGGACTTAGTATTGCTCAGTCGCTGCAATTCAATAGCTTTGTTCGTCGTAGAGAGGGAGATGTAAAACAAGAACGCCATAATAAAGCTAGAGAAATGCCACTTCCAATCTACATTGGTTTGACTCTTCACGCTAAAACCCGAAGTCGTGATCTTGTGGAGAAGTTGCATGATCTGGGATTGTCTGTATCGTACGACAGAGTGCTTGCCATTTCAACAGACTTGGAAAACTCAATCTGCTATCAGTATCATCAAGATGATGTCGTGTGCCCACCTAGTCTTCGCAAGGGGTTGTTTACTTTATCGGCCATGAACGATATCGACCATAATCCCAGTTCGACAACTGCCCATGACTCATTCCATGGCACTGGGATATCACTTTTTCAGCAACCCACCGTTCACGTTCCCGGAGTGTGCAGAAGCAGAGTATTCCTTGACCAGGCCACTTCCACAGGTACGAAGTCTGTCGCTGAACTACCAGAGTCCTTCAGTCAAGTTCCCCCAGTTGTACTTCCTAGCAAAAATCCTTCAGTGCCTGTGGTGGAAATTAATATGCAAGGAGATGGCCAGATTGTCGCAAGAGCAGTAGCAGACGAGTTTAAATGGTTAGAAGATGTAAAGGAAACTGTTGCAAAAGATGGTCAGGGTCTACCACAGAACAAGACCATTTCATGGTCAGTCCATCACTCAAACCGATGTGGTAGCGAAGACACGGACACTACGCCTGCAATATCTTCATTACTGCCCCTCTTTCCCGATCAAGCAAAGTCGGCCGCGATGATATGCCATTCCTTAAACATCATCAAAGCATCTGTGAATCACCTTAACCCTGGTCAGATTCCAGTAGTAGCTATGGATCAACCATTGTATGCCGTGGCCAAGCAGATCCAATGGAATTTTCCAGACAAGTATGGAGAGAAGCAATTTGTCATCATGTTTGGTGGTCTTCACGTTGAAATGGCTCTTTTAAAAGCCATTGGGGGGTGGTTAGAGGGAAGTGGATGGACAGCTGCCTTAAGTGAAGCAAATGTCACATCAACTGGCACTGCAGACTCTTTCCTCAAGGCCACAAGTGTCACCCGTACACGACGTGCTCATCAGGTGACAGCAAGTAGTCTTTATGTCCTTCTAACCAAGGCATACATGAGTTACAAAGAGGGCTTAGAATCTGAAGCTAAAGTTGTGTCATTCAATGACTGGTGTCTGAAGAAGGTAGCTGCTGTCCCACAGTTCCACTTTTGGTACCTCACCCTTCAACTGGAACTGCTGTTACTGGTGTTTGTGAGATCTCTCTGAGAGGCAAATTTTGAGCTCTACATCGACGCAGTGTCAAAGATTGTTCCATGGTTCTTCGGACTGGACCATACGAACTATGCTAGATGGTTACCAATTCACCTACGAGACATGTACCGTCTGAATAATGTGGCACCAGATGTCGATTCACAATTCAAGCAGGGAAGGGTTGTTGTAAACAAGACATCAAAGAATTTCTCAAGTATCCCAATCGACCATGCTCATGAACAGAACAATGCTTTGGTGAAAGGGGAGGGTGGTGCTGTGGGGTTGACGGAGAATCCGAGTGCTCTTCGTCGGTGGATGGTATCGGGGCTGGAGATGGCTAGAATCATCAATGAGTTTGAGACCAGCATAGCAACAGGATCCACACAGAACAAGCAAAGTGCAAAACACCATGAAGATACAAGAAGCTTACAGTGTCTATTTTATTGAGATGTTACAGCACTTACCAGAACAATTAAAGAAATGGGCAACCCTTTCATGGAGGAAACCGAAGATCTTTTAGTTTTGGACACTAAAGAGATAATGGGCTCGGATGCACTGGTAAGACTGCGAAAGGTTGAAGAGGTTGGAAAGGCACAGTTTGAGTCATTCATAACTGAACGCTTGGTGCAGCAAAGTAAGTCATTGTACGACCCAATAAAGAGAAACAATCTGAGTGTGTTTAACGGTCCTCCATCAAAGGTGGCATCCAAGACAAAGCAGCAGTTGTCATCTGCAAGGAACGACTGTTTGCTGTTTTCAAGGCTTTATATTTCTTGTCAAACCAGAGAGGGAAACCTGGATGAGTTTTTCCAGCACGAAAACCAAAGTTGTCCACCATCGCCATCACAAGATGGCAAGTTGCGCCTTCCTCAGAAAAAGTCGGAACTACCTGAATGTCTTCAGTCTTCCACAACTCCACAAGCGAGGATGCCCGAGGCTGTTGATGCCATAAACATTGATGGCTCAGTGGTAGTAAATATGATAAAGCCTGGAACAGTGAAAACATTCGCAGAATATTCAGGACAGTGTTCTCTTCCCTACATTAAATCTCAGCTCTCTCATGCTAAGCGCCTCGATGTAGTGTGGGATGAATACATTGCCAATAGTCTGAAGGCCACAACTAGAAGCAAACGAGGGCAGGGTGCCAGGAGGCGCGTTCAGGCAAACAGCCAAATACCACGAAACGGGCAGCAATTCCTGAGGAATGATGAAAACAAGCGAGAATTCTTCCAATTTCTGGCTCCGTGTGTGGTATCATTGCATGTACGCATGAAGAAGCAGATACCAGGATGATTTTGCATGCCGCAGACGCAGTCCAAGAGGGTCATCGCAAGATCGTGCTACGTACAGTTGACACCGACGTCCTTGTGTTAGCGATAGCACTTGCCGGGAGGCTCTAGGAGCAACAAGTTGAACTCTGGGTTGCGATGGGAACTGGCTCTCATCTGCGTTACATTGCAGCGCACGAGATATCACACAGCCTGGGATCAGAGATGTCCAAGTCCTTACCAGTGTTCCACGCATTCACTGGATGCAATACGGTGTCTTGCTTCGCTGGGAGAGGCAAGAAGACCGCTTTTACGGTATGGAAGAGCTACCCAGCCGTCACAGACGCCTTCTTGCAGCTGGCGACAACACCAACTCCCTTAGTCAGTGAGGCATGTATGATATATCTATAACGGTTCGTCATTCTCTTGTATGACAGAACAAGCAACAAGGCAAATATCGATAAAGCCAGGAAGCAGCTGTTTGCGCAAAAAGGCAGGGCGTATGATGCAATTCCACCAACTCGGGCGGCCCTGTTACAGCATACAAAGAGAGCTGCTTATCAAGGTGGTCACTGTTGGGGCCAAGCACTTACACCAAACCCTGAACTACCTTCGCCAGCTGATTGGGGCTGGATTTTCAAGGAAGAAGAATGGCAGCCTTTCTGGACAACGCTTCCGGACGTGACAAAGTCATGCAGGGAACTTCTCCGCTGTGGATGTAAGCTTGAGTGCAGAGGAAGATGTTGCTGTGCTAGAGCGGCCCTGAAATGCACTGCCCTTTGCAGTTGCAGTGAAGAATGCAATAACCGGTGATTACATGGAAAGGTTCAACATTGAATGTCTGATTTGACAATGATGAGAGTCGAATGGGTTTTGTTGTCTAAAAAGACAGGTTGTGTACTAACAACTTCGAATGTGTGATCGTGTGATAGTGACAGTTAGGTCAAACAAGTTTTAGGAACACAATGATTGCTTGCATAAGGCATAGTTGATACCGAGTTCTGAAATAACAGCACTAAATGAGTGGTGATAACAGTAAAGTCGAACAAATTTTGTGAAAACAATGATTGATTGTGTAAAGCATAGTTGTTACCGAGGTCTGTACTCAAAGGAACAAATGTGAACTAGTGTATTAGTTCAGTGTAGTAGTTGAGACTACTTCAAGCCAATAAAGCCAATACAGTTCTGTGAGTAGTTTATGTTTTTTACTATAAATCATAGTTTACGTGATTTGTAGCTGTCCTAAGTGAATCAAACAACCTAAACCGAAGTACTTACAGTAGTCCATTTGTCACTTCTGGTTCAAAATGGCGGCCATTTTGAAAATTCGCGTACATTTCTAACCATATCAATCTTTTTCAAATTTAAAATATCAAATTTTCTTTTAAAGACTAAAATTAGTGATACCGATAAAATTTAGTATTGTTAGGTCAAGAAAACAACATTTAATGGCACTAACATTAAAAATATTTTTTACTTCCGGTTCAAAATGGCGGCCTTTTTTAAAAATCGTCATAACTCGGAGAAAAACGTTTTTTTTCGGTGGCTCCATATCTACATCTGTTACTGTTATAAAAAGGCATCTTCATACAAAATTTCATGCTTTTAACCAAAAGTGCACAATTTTTTCACATAACCGCCTGACTATTGACACTAACGCATACTACAAACAGCTAACGGTAATCTCTAAGGTCATCATCAGCATAATCATCAGGGTAATCGATTTGCAGCAGTTTACACGTTACCTATATACTAACCAAGGCAAATACAGTTGTCTTTCGCTATTGAATTCTGGTACGAAAGAGATCTATTGTACATGAACGAAAGTTAGTTTTTTCATGCAGAAGATTGATGTATTTTCCAGAATATAGTATTTTCGTAGGCTAAGTTATAATTAAAAATCCAGATTAACTTTTGAAAGTTTACCTTGAGGAATATAAAACAAGAATAAAAGGTTACTTTTAAAATGCAAAATCTGTTATGTTTATGAAAAGATTGACCTTTTAGCCTATTTGCAAAGTAGAGGCAGATGTTCTTTTCAAATCTTTTCCTAATGTAAACGTTGTACTGTATCCACTGTAGCTATTGTTCAAGTATGTTTCTGATCAGTATTTTTAGTCTATTTCTATGCAAATTCACATGCATTTTCTGGTTCTGAGGTATTTTCTGAGTTCGTTTCGTTATACTCAGGCAGGGATCTTATTCTTCACGTGACAAAAGCATCTGACTAGAAACTAGAAAGGGTGCAAGAGCGGGCACTACGTGCACTATACAATAGCAAAACGGCAGCGTATGATGAATCATTAAGTAAGGCAAAGCTGCCTAGTTTAGTAAATAGACGCCTACAAAGCAAACTGGTATTAATTTACAAGGTTAAAACTCTACTGGTACCTAAACACATTTGTGACATATTTTACAAGCAATTTAGGAATTACGATTTGCGTAGTAGTGATTTCCCTATACCTATAAGATTTAACACGGTAGCATAAGTTATTTAGGTCCCTAACTCTAGGGAAAATGGACAAAGACCTTTGCCACAACACAACACAAGCCTTCGCGAATTTAGAAAAGCAGTTTGGGCCATTAACCTAACAGATGTGTTGGACGGAAGATGCAGCTGCTATTCAAGGTCATTTGGTCGCGGGTCGCTTCCTCATTGGTTTAGCCACGTTATTTAAGCTGCTCTAACGGTCACGCTTCGCGGTATCAAGAGTCTGTGAGATCTTGAGCTAAACTTTGCGAACGCCAACGTCGACGTCTTTATCGAACACAAATCTCAATCTACGATGGCGGAGGTGGATGAGCAAGTTCCTGCGCCGGTGCCAGACGAAGCAGTTGCTCAAGTTCTTCAGCACAATGATGCGGCGCCTGTTCAACAACCTGCACAACCGGCTCCAGAGGTGAGCTTTCTTGGTTGATTTAGTCTTGTTATCATTGTGCGCACTGCTTTCCGTTTCCTTCGATCGTGCGGGGCTCTTCGCTCCTTCGCTAGCTTCGGTTTGGCTGTGTGCGGTCTCGGCACTCAAGACCCGCACAGCTTATTTTCCAGGGTTTCTTTTAGCTGGGCTTTGCTTTCTATTGTCTTCTGCGTGCGGGGTGTTCTTTATCGCTCGGTAGCCCTTTTTTGCGGTTCGGTTTCTCATCAACGCTTCGTTTATTCATTCGTCGAAGGAGCTTGTCTTTTTGCTTTTGCTGTTCGGGTCGCAATTTTGCTTGTAGTTTTAGGGCGTTGGTTTGGTTTCGGCTTTGCCTCATTTACAGCCGCGTTCCTCATTCGCAGTTTTTTTAAGTTTTTCAATGGCTAATTTATTGGTGTGATCATTTTGTCCGCCGTGGTATTTAGGATTGTTTTGCTTGGGTGTCGAATGTAGTCCAATTAGTCGGGCTGTTGTTCAAACTCCCATTAACATATCATAGTGTTAACGTTAAATCTGTACCTGAATTTATACTTTTCCTCTTGAGGTTGCATTGAAGTGTTGCATCTTTCTTTTGTTCTGTCAACGGTTTTGAGTCTGTTACCAAGAGAACGTTGCCCTTTCGGAGAAGTATGACTTATATATTCAGAACGTATGCCTCGTGGATATGAAAAAAATATACATGTGACAAAGTTTTTAACGTCTTTTTGACATGTGTTTTTCCGGTTGCTTTAAACTACAAAATGAATCAGATGCCTTTGCAAGAGTGAGTCCACACGAGAACCATGCAGGCGAGTCTACAGTGCACCTCACCGATTTCTCTCAAATTTGGCACACTTGTGTAACTTCACTAGTACATCGACCAGGTGCAACAGAAATGTCAATCAAACTGTCAGACAGTGGCAAGAGTTCAAATTTGAGGTTAAAATATACAGCATGTTTGATCACCTGCTACAAGTTTAAGATGAAAAGAAATGAAGTGAAATTTCAGATCTCAATCTACGATGGCGGAGGTGGATGAACAAGTTCCTGCGCCGGTGCCAGACAAAGCAGTTGCCCAAGTTCTTCAGCACGATGATGCGGCACCTGTTCAACAACCTGCACAACCGGCTCCAGAGGTGAGCTTTCTTGGTGGATTTAGTCTTGCTATCATTGGGCGCACTGCTTTCCGTTTCCTTCGATCGTGCGGGGTTCTTCGCTCCTTCGCTAGCTTCGGTTTGGCTGTGTTTCCGGTCTCGGCACTCAAGACCCCCACAGCTTATTTTCTAGGGTTTCTTTTAGCTGGGCTTTGCTTTCTATTGTCTTCTGCGTGCGGGGTGTTCTTTATCGCTCGGTAGCCCTTTTTTGCGGTTCGGTTTCTCATCAACGCTTCGTTTATTCATTCGTCGAAGGAGCTTGTCTTTTTGCTTTTGCTGTTCGGGTCGCAATTTTGCTTGTAGTTTTAGGGCGTTGGTTTGGTTTCTGCTTTGCCTCATTTACAGCCGCGTTCCTCATTCGCAGTTTTTTAAGTTTTTCAATGGCTAATTTATTGGTGTGATCATTTTGTCCGCCGTGGTATTTAGGATTGTTTTGCTTGGGTGTCGAATGTAGTCCAATTAGTCGGGCTGTTGTTCAAACTCCCATTAACATATCATAGTGTTAACGTTAAATCTGTACCTGAATTTATACTTTTCCTCTTGAGGTTGCATTGAAGTGTTGCATCTTTCTTTTGTTCTGTCAACGGTTTTGAGTCTGTTACCAAGAGAACGTTGCCCTTTCGGAGAAGTATGACTTATATATTCAGAACGTATGCCTCGTGGATATGAAAAAAATATACATGTGACAAAGTTCAGTTTTAACATCTTTTTGACATGTGTTTTTCCGCTTGCTTTAAACTACAAAATGAATCAGATGCCTTTGCAAGAGTGAGTCCACACGAGAACCATGCAGGCGAGTCTACAGTGCACCTCACCGATTTCTCTCAAATTTGGCACACTTGTGTAACTTCACTAGTACATCGACCAGGTGCAACAGAAATGTCAATCAAACTGTCAGACAGTGGCAAGAGTTCAAATTTGAGGTTAAAATATACAGCATGTTTGATCACCTGCTACAAGTTTAAAATGAAAAGAAATGAAGTGAAATTTCAGATCTCAATCTACGATGGCGGAGGTGGATAAACAAGTTCCTGCGCCGGTGCCAGACGAAGCAGTTGCCCAAGTTCTTCAGCACAATGATGCGGCACCTGTTCAACAACCTGCACAACCGGCTCCAGAGGTGAGCTTTCTTGGTTGATTTAGTCTTGCTATCATTGGGCGCACTGCTTTCCGTTTCCTTCGTTCGTACGGGGTTCTTCGCTCCTTCGCTAGCTTCGGTTTGGCTGTGTGCGGTCTCGGCACTCAAGACCCGCACAGCTTATTTTCCAGGGTTTCTTTTAGCTGGGCTTTGCTTTCTATTGTCTTCTGCGTGCGGGGTGTTCTTTATCGCTCGGTAGCCCTTTTTTGCGGTTCGGTTTCTCATCAACGCTTCGTTTATTCATTCGTCGAAGGAGCTTGTCTTTTTGCTTTTGCTGTTCGGGTCGCAATTTTGCTTGTAGTTTTAGGGCGTTGGTTTGGTTTCTGCTTTGCCTCATTTACAGCCACGTTCCTCATTCGCAGTTTTTTAAGTTTTTCAATGGCTAATTTACTGGTGTGATCATTTTGTCCGCCGTGGTATTTAGGATTGTTTTGCTTGGGTGTCGAATGTAGTCCAATTAGTCGGGCTGTTGTTCAAACTCCCATTAACATATCATAGTGTTAACGTTAAATCTATATCTTAATTTATACTTTTCCTCTTGAGGTTGCATTGAAGTGTTGCATCTTTCTTTTGTTCTGTCAATGTTTTGAGTCTGTTACCAAGAGAACGTTGCCCTTTCGGAGAAGTATGACTTATATATTCAGAACGTATGCCTCGTGGATATGAAAAAAATATACATATGACAAAGTTTTTAACATCTTTTTGACAAGTGTTTTTTCCGGTTGCTTTAAACTACCAAATGAATCAGATTCCTCTGTAAGAGTGAGTCCACACGAGAACCATGCAGGCGAGTCTACAGCGCACCTCACCGATTTTCCTCAAATTTGGTCACTTGTGTAACTTCACTAGTACATCAACCAGGTGCAACAGTTTGGTTCAATTGTCTATTGTGTTGGAGAAATGTCAATCAAACTGTCAGACAGTGGCAAGTGTTCAAATTTGAGGTTAAAATATACAGCATATTTGATCACCTGCTACAAGTTTAAAATGAGAAGAAATGAAGTGAAATTTCTACACAGAACAGTCCTAAGTTAATTTGTGTCAGTTATTTCGTTTGGCTATAAGCAAAAGTTTAATTTGCCTCATTCAGTTCATGTCAATAAAGTGGGGTCTCAAAAGCCGTTTGTTTGTAGAGATGCGGCGTTCAGTCTTAAATCGAATTTAGAACTATCAATAGATTGCCAAAGCAATGATAATTCTGTTTATAAAGTAAAAACTCTGTAAAGTTAACAGGAATGACAGGATTTGCATTCGACAAAATACTGTGTCCTCCGTGGCGATATGCAAATGAGCTCAACACGGAAATCGTGATAACTTAGTCAGTTTATGAATAATTTACTTAATAGAATGTTGCTTAAAGAATCAAGACATCCGTTTTTGTAAGAAAATATTTAAATTGTTAGAGGTTTAAACCACTAAAAGCCGTTAGCTGGTAGTATTGAACACAACAAATTATATTGAAACGAATACAAATTCATACCGACCTGTTGATCGTGCCGTACCAGCTGGGCTTTCCCACAAGCGAGAGTCGTAGAATTAAGAAGTCATTCCTTAAAGGGAGTTTGGCGAGATCCACTTGGTGTGTAAACAGACAAGAGAAAATGATTTTCTCTTGGCTGAACTGATGTTATCAAAACACGTTGGCAGCGTCCCATAAAAACATTTTAAAGATTTTTGTGAGACCTAACTTTCAAGTCTTCTAAGTTTGAAAAACCAGTTGAAACTGTACGTTTTACAGATCGCTCGTAGGAACCGTTTGTGCAACTGGAAGCCATCAAACTAATAAACAACTTGTCAAAAACGACTGTAAACGGGGAGTTTTTGTGTTTATAAAGATTATTGATCTTCAGTTGTTGGCAGCCAAGGCTGAAATACCAAAAAGGTACGTGCTTCTGAAACTGAATTTCATGACTATCAATCAGGGAATGGCCGTTTTTATGCTAGACGTGATAAAGTCGCCTAGACACCTTTGATGTGAAGACGTTAAAGGCGTCTGGTATAAAAACGGGACGCATTTAGTAAACGACCTAACAGAAAAAAAAATAAAAGATAAAAAAGGACGAACAGAACGAAACGCAGACTAGTTCCAGTCGCCTCTGGACGAGCCAGGGCTAGTTATGGCGGCCCGTTTTTATACTAGATCCTTTTACTGTCTGAGACGTTAAGTAAGGTCGCGCAGGACCCTTGCTATCATTATGTATGTATATATTTAAAGAGTATGCACGAACTGCGACGACTGAAGCCGATGACAAACGAAATATTCATGAGAATATATTTCTAAATGACTGGCCCCAAGGGGAACAGTGAGTTTTGTTTCCCCGAGACCCTCCATGTTCCCCGAGGCGGAGTCGAGGGGAATATCGAGGGCCTCGGGGAAACAATACTCACTGTTCCCCTGAGGCCAGTCATTAAGTGTTTTGTTATACCCCCCAACTGAAAATAAAGCAAACTACACATGAGTGTAATACGTTGCAGTTTAATGAAGAGCCAAAGATCGGAAATACACAGCTACAAAAATCAACCGCGTTACAAGAGGTAAAAAATGTAAACAATTTGAAAGAAATGAATGAATCGTTTTTTGTTACAATAAAAATTTATCATTGAAATCAGTTACATTTTTTAAATGCACCTAAATTAAACCTGCATACGAGTTTTAGTATAAGCTGTTGTCGCCCTAGGGAGTTAGTCAGTTTTGTTCGCCCTTGGGAGTTATAGAGTTTTGACGCTCGCCACGTGACACGCTCTCGTCCAATAGAAAACAGCATTTCAGTTGGGGGGTATAACAAAAGTTATTGTTCTCAGCTTTGACAGCTTTGTGTCCCGTGCACTGGAACATAGCGAATTATCATAATTAGATTCACAGCTTTGAATATAGCGCACGTTGTTGTAAACATTTACTCGGAAGGTTTTCGGAAGCGACAAAACCTGCAATTTTGGGTCCAAGTTTTCTCAGCCGATACAAAATTTCAAGAGTTGCTTCGCAAGGAACATTAACTAGGTGTACTCTATTGCGAATTTTCAAAATCCAATTACAAATAAAGATAGCACGTTTCAAAGTTTAGATTTCACATTTTTACCCTCTTAGGAGCCAATAACTCCTAGCAATTTTTGAATTGGAGAATTTCGTTCTGACCAGAACACAAAAGAGGTTATGATTTACCACTAGGTTATATAGTCGTTTAATCTGGTGCGCTATTCTGGCTGGAAAATTGGACACACAATCGCATTATCTGCAGATTAACATTTAAGAGGTTGTAAGGTAAACGGTCATCTCTCAGTAAAACGACAATCATATTTTTAAATTCCATCATCCCCGATTGTTCTTGATAAGTTTTGAAGGAATCGATATTCAAAATTCGGAGAATTAAACCTTTAGAATGTGACACCCAGTCAAAAAAGAATTGCTAATGAATTTATTACTGACAACGGTCCTGCGCGGCCTTAAAGCTCTTCGTTAAAGCCATGAGACGTTAAAGGCGTCTCTCTTATAGACGTCAAAATCTTCTCGAGACAGCTCTAACGTCTCTAGCATAAAAACGGTTAATGCAATTCTATCAAACCAGTCGCGCTGCAGGCACGCACTTACTTGATGGTATTTTTGAATGTCGAGGAGACCTTGAATGGAAAAAGTTGAAAATTTCTCAACGCAAAGGGTGTAAAACCTATGAGAAGTCCTAGGAGCGTAGCCCACTGATCAGAAGAGAAACGCGCAGCAGTTATTTTATTTACATATGATGGTACCAATGCATTACACCACATAGAATTGCACCAAAACCGCGCGTCGAAGTATGAAGGTTCTGCTTTGATATACTTGTTAACCTGAGTATCAGGCCTCCCTGAGGGGAGGGGGGAAGGGAGGGAGGGGAGGAAGGCTTTTCTTCCCTTTCGCGCTTCTCCCTTTCTCCCTTCCCCCTTTAGAAAAGCCTGATACTCAGGTTATATGCTTGTTCTAAGGGTTAAATTGTTCAAAGTCCCATCAAGTACAAAGTTCTGGTTACAGTTTTACATGTAGTTCTATTTGCCATTTACGACTAGTGAAAATAAGGAATCATAAGCAGAGACTCCAGAGTCCCAAGCACTAATATAGGAAACACTCGGAGGGCGCGAGCATAGTACTGTTATAGATCGTTATTCCGCTTCTGCTTTCGACTCCAACAATCCGAGTAAGCGGAAGAAAATGGAAACGTTCGGATTCTTTCGATTCCGATTCCGTCGGGGCTTAATGCTCCACTCACCACTTTGAGTTTTGATATTTTCCTAAGTCGGAAGCACTCTTACGACTACGTCGCTAAGGAAAACTTGAAGGCATCATAGTGGTTCTTTCGCTTTCTTGGTGAGCGTAAATCATTTCGTACAACAGTAAAATGCACTAAAATTCATAGATAACCATGTTCTTTTTTAAGGCGCATTGTTCTTGTGTGATCTCATCCTAAAGCGCAGAATGTAATTACCTCTACCTCGACTCGTGTCTTAGTCGGGAAACCTTCGGAAATCTCAAAGTTTGGACTTTTCGGACAATTCTGAGTTTTTTTTTTTCTTTTTATTTTGGCACTATTGGGGCTCTAGCATCGCCGTAAAGCTAGGCTAAGAAAAGACTATTAGCAGTCACAATTTATTTTCGCAGTCCGTTGAGCGTAAAGCAAAAAAAAAAATGCCAGCGCCAAAATTGGGGACGATACGAGGCGAGGCGAAACACGACAGTCCCTATTTATTTTTGCAGTCCTTCGAGCGTGAAGCGTGAAGTAGCCTGCGTTGCAGACGAACTAAACCCCGGTATGCAACGTCTGCAACGCAAGCTAAGCGTGAAGCAAACAAAAAAATGCCCGTGAAAAAATTTTCGCGCGTGCATTTTTATTCGCATCACGCTCGACGGACTGCGAAAAGAAATTGGGACTACTCGTAAACTACTGTAATTCATAATCTACCAAACTGAAAAGACGACATTCATAAACTCCAATAATTTTTATATGTCTCAGTAAAATTTGAGTCCAATCGCACCAAAAACAGCCGAGATGCAAACGTTTTACTTGTAAAAGATGTGGGCGAGCAAAATTTTGGCCTTCTGAATTTATTAATGGCTAGGTTGTCCCCCGTGACGTTAAGAAAAACGGTTGATATCTCTAGTAATCTGGAGTTGTATCTGATTGCTGTGGTTTGTTCTAACATCACGTGATTAATTTAGCTTATAGCAGAAGCCCATTACACGGAGCGTGCACGACTTTCATACTGCGTCTGTCAAACGGCGTTTTCACAAGAAAAACTATTTTTAGATAAGATTTTCCCGAGAATTGATTTCAGAGAGCCAATCACAAGCGATTTCGTAATGGACCGTTGATACGTAATTAAAGTACTTCGTCTACATGCAGGGCCCGCGCAGCAAGATTTTGACTGGGGGGGCTTAAACGTGAGCCAGCTTTTTTTTTTTTTTTTTTTTGGGGGGGGGGGGGAGTGGCATGCTACCCTTGGAAAATTTGGGTTTTAGTTGCTCTCAGATACCGGAAGGTCTTTCTAAAATTATGCTGCTTAAACGTAGGATCTACAAGAGATTATTGCAATTTATTTGCGCTGGCCTTCGAGCTGGCGTTATTTAGATTTGTTACATCGCACCGATGAGTCCCAAAAAGGACGAAACAGCTGTCCCTGCTTTATCGGTTCTGTTCCTGTTGGTGTCTTGCAAAGTTAATATTACACGTAGTATCAGCCTTGTTGTAATGTCTTTGCAATATTAGTAGATTCAACATTTAGAACTAGACCTATAGATTCACCATCAAATCCTGCTTGAAACAATATAATTTACTCCAACCCAGTGCTACTGCCATTAGCCTTTACAAACCCTGAATCCGCCGTTTTCTGCTACACTTTTCATATATATCATATATATCAATCAATGGAAATTAACGAATAAAATTTTAGTATAAATTAGATTGTTCAAACGCGCCGAAATTTCTCTTTCTGTTATTGATATGATCTGCAAATTCGTTTGAGATGTCAAAAAGTCGTTCTTCATGACTTTCATCATTGTCAGGTTGCTAAGTCTCTCTTGCGTCATTGTTGAGAAAAAATTTCAGTCTTTAGGCGCTAGGGCGCTGAATGATTGTTCACCAGGATTTACCAATATGGAACAAAATCAAAAAAAACAGTTTATTACCAGCTTCTGGAAAGGCGTTCAAATGAAATACTTTTAGTAATTATTCATTCAATAATTATTTTTTGCGTTTCTTTCTTTCTTTACTTGTTTATTTACTTAAGTTCTTATTATTTTTTTCCTTTTACTGTGAAAAAGTGGGGGGGCTAAAGCCCCCCCAGCCCCTCCCTCTGCGCGGGCCCTGACATGGGAATGAAAGGCTAAGCTGAAAATAGGGAGCTTAAGATCCGAGACGCGACGGTTCTAAGACGCGACCGGAAGTAAGTTTTCACAGAGGAGGCGTGTTACGCATGCTCAAGCCGTTGTCCTGATGGCAAATGGCATCACGTCGTGTCGAGAACGTGAAGTTTGAGGTTTTGGCGTTGCGAAGAAAACGTGAGTATTTTCCCTTTCAATTTGCAAAGTAGGCGGCTTTGTTTACCGGTAAATGGTTCGAAACAGTTGCTTAAGATTCTGTTGATGCATATAATTTGAAAATACACTTATTTAGCCAAGAATTATTCTTCTAATACGAAGATATTATTCCGACTATTTTCAACAGTGTTTCAAGTAAACAAGCCGACCGATGGAATCATGGTGAAATCAAATCTTCTTCCATTTTTGTAGTCGTCAAGAAAGTTCCTCACTCAGAGCTTTCGAGAGAAGCAAAATGCTTTCCTTTGGAGCATGAAAGATGTAAATGATTGACTGGTAATTTATTTTTACGCTTTGAAATAAAAATATTTACAAAATTTCAATCAAGTGCATCGTATGCAGTGTTTACCGATTCTGTTGTGCATGTGTTAGTTTAGAATACTCCAATACACGCCATTTTTTATAGTTCTTAAACGAAAAGTATGTATTTATTTGTTTAAAACGAGTCTTGAATCATCCACGTTGTCTTGTTCTCGCGTCAAGCATCTTAATTTTGCCTTGGTCAGAACGGCGTTCTCGTCCCAGGCCGGTTACCGGCCATCGCGTTCCAAAAGCCGTCGCGTCTCGGATCTTAAGGACGTTCGCGCTAATTGTTTATGCGCATCCTTACTGCGCACGTAATTCCTGTCGCAACGCTCCGCCACGTCATGCATCGAGCGCGCGCACTGAGGAAACTTTCCAACCACATATAGGGTGAGTAGCCGTTGCGATAACTTCGCTTGCAGTTTGCTCGCTTAAATGGTCGGTGACCCCTATTTTTTTCTTAACAGATCACATTTGTTAACGATTATCTACGTTTTGTGAGAAAATGAAAAAAATCTATCGATTAAAAGGTTGATTTTTTTTGCCCCACGCACGTTCGAATTCCGCTTTTTGATCTTTTCGTTTTGTCGTACGACTGGTCCAAATGCCTCTTCCAGGGCTACGTTTTGCATAAAAGATGGCAACACTTGAAATTATTTACGCAACAGGCGCACTTCTTCAAAATATCACCAAGATCGTTTCCCTCCGTTTTCTCATCATCGATAATTTAAACTACAAACCTTGAAAGCCGTGCGAAATTACGTGCCCCAATTTTTCAAAATCAGGGTGGTTTTCTACAGATTTTATCTCTGAAACGAAGTCGGTGACCCCCACTTTTTTTTGTATTTCTGACACAAGTAACTCATTATCCGTCCTCAGTAAAAAATTTAGAAAAATCTATCGACTAGGAAATTTTCGCGCGAACCTCCTTTTAAGGAGGAACCTTTTCGCGAACCTTTTCGCGCGAACCTCCTTTTCAGTAAAGTTATTAGGGACCTTAAAAGGTCCCTAATAACTTTACTGAAACGCCATTGGACAAATATATGGAAGTTGTAAGCTCCTGGTATTTATCGCGACTCCGTCGCTCATAAGAGTTGAGTTGTGGCAAGTCTACCACAGTCTACAGTCTAACGTTTCCATTTGCCACCAACCCCTAAAAAATAACCTTGCACACATTGCGTGCCTATGCTTGGTTTCGTGACCCGGCACAAGTCACAAGCGAATTTACGCATGATCGAACGGAACATTCGTACCCAGTTTTCCGAACTTCCTCTGACATCGAGTTCGACGGTGAGGCCATGTTGTTTTTTTCCAACCCTTTTGAGTCTTGGTGATGTTTTCCTGAACTTTTTTCCTTTCAGCAACCAAAATCAAAAATGGAAAATGCAAAGACAAGAGAGAAAGGATCCCGTCGAACAATCTGTGCGGTGGCCTTCATTCCGACCTTACTTGTGGTGATTTTTCTGGTTGTATGGAGACCGCTCTTGCTTCCATATTTCTTTAGATACGCGAAGTTGATTATTTCAGAATTTATGAATGATAAGCAGAGGTTTCTGGATAACCAACTGGAGCTGGCTCAAAAGGAATGGAGGATGTATCAAATTGAAAGTCGGTTTGGCCAAGATTGGTGCAGAGATAACGTGACACCAAGAAGCGATGTCACATGGTTAACCGCCATGGTCAACGACGAATATGCGGTCCCTGCGCTGGTTCTTGGTCACTCTATTCGTACATTTTCTTGCCAAAAGAACATGGTTGCATTTATTTCTGAAACGGTGAGCGAGGGTACACGGAAAGCGCTTCAGAGCGTTGGATGGGAAACTCGTTTGGTCGAAGAAATGGACTGTAACTGGATGGATGCTAAATTGGGTGGTGACCGCAACAGTGGCTGGTTTGGAAAGCCACTTGGACGCGGAATAAAGGGAACACACACACGATTCCACGCATGGAACTACACAGAGTTTTCCAAAATCATTTATCTTGATGCTGATTACATGTTGATGACAAACATTGATCACCTGTTCGATATTCCAGATGACTTTGCTGCCGCTCCTTGTTCAAGACCGGGTGTGCTGGATCCATGTTTCAATGCAGGGCTCCTGGTTTTCCGACCAGACACCAACTACTACCAGGAAATTATGAACCTGTGGTGGGAAACAACAAAAAAAGATACTTGTCCTAATGACCAAGTTTTGTTGTGGCATTATTACGCTGACGCTGGTAACTGGAAAGCACTTCCTTATGCGTTTAACATCAGGCGCATCATCTTCAGGCCACTGAACTCATTCCATTTTGCTTGCTGTCGTCCACCTAAGCCATGGTCTGCAGAATGTAGACCAAGCATAAAAGAAGCCAGTGATTTTGATGGACCAATTCTAATTCCTAATGATATGGTGTTAGTTTTTTGGAAAAATCTTTATGAATTGCTAAGGAAGTATAACTTGAATAAGTGGTGGAGATCTACAAAGTTCTTCCGGCCATCTCAGGAGTCTGGTGCTGTGTCTTATGCTGATTGCTGGAAGAAGCGACAGAAAAAGAAGTGACATGTTAGCTTGGTCCTGGATAAGATTGGAAGAGGGTCTCAATGGGGTTAACTGTTAGCAGTCAAACTACCTAATATCTAGCGATCAACTGTCAAAAAGGGTAATTTTTACCATTAACTGTCAAAAAAGGAGTTATAGAGAGGTTAAGCATGATGTTTGTTTTTCCTGCGAACTGCAAAAAATCCACTTCTGCTGTCTGCCGTTTGACGACTGTACGCGGTGAGTAGGTTTGTGTTTGTACACAGGCTTACCAGACTATGTCTGTGAGGTCACAGCATGCCCCATATAAATATTCAAATTTTCTCGCTAATCGCTATTGTAAATATTTAAGCTTCCTAAAATCGGCTTTTACTGCTGTCTATTTGCAATAAAATGAATTAGAAACATTTTCGCAATGTTTAAGTTTGTTTTTACACAGTTTTTTTGACGATTTGAAGCGTGCGAGAGCAGTTCTAAGAGTTTAAGTTTTGACTCGTGTATAGAATACTAATATTTACACAAGGCGTGCAACTTCCACATCCAAGAATCGGATTCCGCCTCTGGAATGTAGCCCAAAAAATATCTTTCCCCTAAACCTATGACCTAATTTGATATTCCAGCAAGATTTAAAAGAACTATTCGCGAACTGATTGGACTCAAATTTGGCCAGATTATAGTTCAAAGACTGTTCTATCGAGGACCGGGAGCTCTTACTAAAGCGAGTAGGGGAAAGATATTTTTTGGACTACATTCCAGAGGCGGTTCCCGATTCTTGGTTGTGGAAGTTGCACACCTTGTGTAAATATTAGTATTCTATACATGAGTCAAAACTTAAACTCGTAGAACTGCTCTCGCATGCTTCAAATCGTCAAAAAAACTGCATAAAAACAAACTTAAACATTGCGAAAATGTTTCTAATTCATTTTATTGCAAAAAGACAGCAGTAAAAGCCGATTTTAGGAAGCTTAAATATTTACAATAGCGATTAGCGAGAAAATTTGAATATTTGTATGGGGCATGCTGTGACCTCACAAACATAGTCTGGTAAGCCTGTGGTCTGTCGTGAATGTGTGATTTTTTCCCTTATTTTTCTGAGGGACTGATTTATTTTAGAAATTGACAAAAAGGTAACAAAATGAAAGGCAAGCCCGCATTTGACGTTTTTACGGCATGCTTAATCTCTCCATTATTAACCGTCAAAATGGTTTCAAGGTCTTTCAAATTTCATGATTTCAGCAGCTCATCTCAGACAATGACACCTTGAATGGAAAAAGTTGAACATTAAAAAATTTCTAAACACAAAGGATGTAAATACTGGTTCTTTTACACTGGTGAATTTCTTGTGGAATCGGGAGATATTTTCCAAAAATAAGTATATTAAACCAATCAACCTTTTTAATTTTGGTAAACATGGTGGTTGGAAAATGTACTGTTACAAACGTTAACCAACGGAACGTGCCATGAACGTTTTTATTGAAATACAATGTAAATAAAATAATGGCTCTCCTTACTACCTTACAAGCTGTATAGAAATATAAAAGGATGCTTCTCATTTGATTGCAAGTCAGAAATCAGAAGTAACTACTTTTATGTAATTAATCATGTGATTAGCCATGTGCATTCAAATACTGGGACAACAAATGACGGAAAAAGTCAAAGACAAGAATGGGTGTCACAAATGATAAAATTAATACTTCCTTAGTAATATACCATAAACCAGGTCATTTCTATGCAATCATTCTTCATACCTGATCACAAAATTCGAAATGTCACTAAATAGAAAAAGTCCCTTTTTGTCTCGTGTTACCATGCTTGTGTTACCATGGTAACACGAGAATTTGGTGTGGGACCTTTAGCGCAGGATAGTACTTCGTGTAAGATCTCACGTGAGGTTACGAAGCGACAATTGATTGAAGTTAAAACAATGAATATGTATTTATTATAAATTTGTGGTACATTATAGGTGCTCTTGCTCGAAGAAATGTTTTCAGTTATTTATTTTAAAAGCGGGTGACAATGTATTGAGTTAATTCTAAATGCTGGGACATTATGTGTGCTCTTACACGAATGTGTTTGTTTGATTTTACTTTGTGAATTAAGAAACAGATGTGGTTTTGTCTCGTACTGTTTGACTGCGGTGGAGAGGTTCGATCAGGGTAATACTTCGTGAAATACATTTAAAGGTTTGTGATTGAGTCTAAAGGAGTAAGAAACAATTAACTGGAAATTTAGGTAATTCAAAATGATATGAGTGTATACTTTGGTGATATGATTGTTGTAATACAGTGGTTCTATTTTTTATCTCGTGTTACGTGAGGTAGCTGTGGTGCAGAGCTCGTGTAAGACCCTACGTAAAGTAACAAAGTGACAAGTAAATTGGTGGGACACTATATGTGCTTTTTCTCCAAGAAATGTTGACAATCATTGATTCTGTCGAGACACTGCAGAGAGTTAAACAAACAGAGAGTTCAACACTGCAGAGAGTTAAACTACTAATATTGTAGTGTGTCATGACAGAAGCGGAATTGTAAAAGAGCGCTTTTAGAAAAAGATAGAAGGCATTAATTTCAAATTTGCACATTTCAACGATTATAACTTGCTGGCAAACTTCAAATTAAAAAAACCGCTTGTTATGACACACTAGAGGTTTTGACTGATCAGTTTTTTGATAAAATCGAAGAGTGTTATCCTCTATTCAATCCACAAACTTGGACACAAAATCATGTTTTTTTTATTTTGGCTCTAAATGGGGGCTCTAGAATGGCCGTAAAGCTAGACTATGAGTAGACTACGAGCAGTCCCTATCTATTTTTGCAGTCCATTGACCGTGAAGCGAAAAAAAAACATCCCAGCGCCAAAATTTTCTCGCGGGCATTTGTTTTTCGCTTCACGCTCAACGGACTGCTAACATAAATAAGGACTGCTCGTAGTCTACCGTAATGCGCAATCTACCAAATAAAAGACGACATTCGTAAACTTCAAGAATTCTTTTTGTCTCTGTAAAATGTAAGTCCAGTGGCACCCAAAACAGCCGAGATATAAGCATTTTAAAAGATGTGGGATGAACAAAATTTTGCATGATAAATTTATTCATGGCTAAGTGTTCCCCGCGACCTTAAGAAAAACGGTTGATATCTCCAGCAATCTGGAGTTGTATCTGATTGCTGTGGTTTGTCTAACATAAGGTGATCAATTTAGCTTATTATAGCAGGAGCCAATTACCTGGAGCATGCAACTTCCATACTGCATCTGTGAAACGGCGTTTTCACAAGTAAAGTTATTTTTTAGATTTGCAGCGAATTGGTTTCAGATAGCCAATCACAAGCGATTTCGTAATAGACTGTTGATACGTAATTAAAGTATCTCGTCCACATGGGAATGAAATTCTTAGCTGAAAATAACTTTACTGTAACGCTTCTTGACAAATATATGAAAACTTTAAACTTTAGAAAGGGCCAACCAACAAAACAAAGGAACCGGATCCTGGTGGATCCGATCAGCAAAATGTAGAAATACAAGCAACTAAAAAAAGAGAAAGGCTGACCGTACGGTTGGATTGAGCTATTCTATTGATAGTTTAAATTGTAACGTTTCTTTCTTTAGTTGTCCATTCCCTGAAGAAGTCAGACCGTGCCTGACGAAATATTGGAATATAATAGTTCAATCCAACCGTACGGTCAGCTTTTTTTTTTTTTTCAGTTGCAAATATTAGATGGAAGTGGCAAGCTCCTGGTAATGGGCTCCTGCTTATACATGCGTTAATTCTCTTCCACTACCTTAACTTCAATATCCAACAGTCTAACGTTTTTCTTTGCTACCAACCCCCAAAAAATAACCCTTGCACACATTGCGTGCCTATGTTTGATTTCGTGACAGGGCACAAGTCACGTGAAGTCACGCATGCGTTCAGCACTTCCTCCGAAATTTGAGGCTGTCGAGGCCATATTTAATTGTTTTTCCTGATCCGTCTGAGTCTTGGTGATTTACAATTACTTGAACTTTTTTCCTTTAAGCAACCAAAATCAAAAATGAAGAATGCACAGAGACGAGAGAAAGGATCCCGTCGAACAATCTGCGCCGTAGCACTCATTCCGACCTCACTTGTGGTGATTTTTCTGGTTGTGTGGAGACCGCTCTTGCTTCCATATTTCTTTAGATACGCGAAGTTGATTATTTCAGAATTTATGAATGATAAGCAGAGGTTTCTGGATAACCAACTGGAGCTGGCTTACAAGGAATGGAGATTGTATCAAATTGAAAGTCGGTTTGGCCAAGATTGGTGCAGAGAAAAGGTGACACCAAGAAGCGATGTCACATGGTTAACCGCCATGGTCAACGACGATTTTGCGGTCCCTGCGTTGGTTCTTGGTCACTCTATATTCGTACATTTTCTTGCCAAAAGAACATGATTGCATTTATTTCGGCTAAACTTCAGAATACCCGGCCACAATTACGTGACATTAATGTTCTGCTCCCGCAGTCCTGCAGTCAATAAATATTTGCATATGGAAACAAAAGAGAAACACATGAATATTCCTCGTTCTATAATCCATGAGCCGAAAACAAGCGACTGCGGGAGTGCGGGACTTCGGGAGCACTAGTTGTATACCCATGTAATATTTCTTTTTTTTTTTCTACTGCGGGACTGCGGGAGCACTAGTTCTATACCCATTTCATCAAATTTATTTATTTTAAAATGTTTTTTGTCCATTTCTTTTTTTAATTTAATGATTAACATCGTGGTTTTCAGACCAGACACCAACTACTACCAGGAAATTATGAACCTGTGGTGGGAAACAACAATAAACGATACTTGTCCTAATGACCAAGTTTTGTTATGGCATTATTACGCTGACGCTGGTAACTGGAAAGCACTTCCTTATGCGTTTAACATCAGGCGCATCATCTACAGACCACTGAACTCATTCCATTTTGCTTGCTGTCGTCCACCTAAGCCATGGTCTGCAGAATGTAGACCAAGCATAAAAGAAGCCAGTGATTTTGATGGACCAATTCTAATTCCTGATGATATGGTGCTAGTTTTTTGGAAAAATCTTTATGAATTGCTAAGGAAGTATAAGTTGAATAAGTGGTGGAGATCTACAAAGTTCTTCCGGCCATCTCAGGAGTCTGGTGCTGTGTCTTATGCTGATTGCTGGAAGGAGCGACAGAAAAAGAAGTGACATGTTAGCTTGGTCCTGGACAGGATTGGAAGAGGGTCTCAATGGGGTTAACTGTCGGCAGTCAAATGGCCTAAAATTTAGCCGTCAACTGTCAAAAAGGGTAATTTTTACCATTAACTGTCAAAAAAGGAGTTATTATTAACTGTCAAAATGGTTTCAAGGTCTTTCAAATTTCATGATTTCAGCAGCTCATCTTGGACTTTTGGCTCCTAGAGAATCATTTTAACTGGCAAACCAGTTTCCATGCTTCCAAATATACTCATTTTATGGTCTTTCCATCCGAAAGTATTTCCAGTGTCACAATATTACAGTCAAAACACCTGAATCGTTGCTACCAAGGGTGAATTTAATGAATTCATTAATGGAAATTTGATTTGTTTTTTTGGTTCAATATTCCATCCTTTGAAGTGGATATTTCAATGTTCAGACGATGACTTGATTCAAAACAAAAATGGCAAAAACGTATGGCTTTGCACGACAAAATATCCCTAATTTGCATAAAAACAAAGACTGGGTTAGCAAAATTTTTTCCACTTTCTTTTCCACCAGCATTATTTTTGTGCTTTTTTAGTGCATTAAAATCTCTCGTCTCTCTTTTCGTATTATGAGAGGGTTGAAAAAGCAAGTGACGAGAAAACACTGTGTGAACATTTGACGGTTGACCAGATTCAGTTGAAATTATGCAATTTTGGCCAAATTATTCCTACATTCCTGATATGCGAAGCTAGACAACAATGAGGCCTTACAAGGGGTAAAAGCGACAAGCGACATGACCCTGAATACTGACGACACAGGGACATTTTAACAGCGACAAGCGACATCATTATGGCACTGAAACGCGACAGCGACACAATGCGACAGCAACACAATGGCGGAAAAACAACAGCGACATTTACAGCTTTTGATTAGGTGACATTGGTTCTCAGAAACATGCGACATTGCGACACGGCTACCCCCCTTGGAAGGCCTCAACAATCCAATCAACATTCGAGATTTGAATCAAGTCACCGTTTGAACATTGAATGCTTGAGCTGTTTTGACTGTAATATTTTATTAATGATTTACTCATTGATAAAAAATAATTGTTAGAAGTCTTGGAATATTGTTAAAGAAAGACCAAAACAACCTCCAAAACAAAGGTAAATATGAAAAAAAGAAAGCACAAAAGTTAATATTAACTTCAACTCGTGGAAGAAATTTCCTTTTGATAACCGTCAACCGTCAAAAGCCCAAAAATTTAACCATGAACTGTCAAAATCACTTAAATTTAACTGTCAACCGTCAAAGCAACTGCCCCATTGAGACCCTCTTGGAAGTTAACTAATTTGTACACATTACTATTCTTACTATGTCTCTTACTTATAGTTCATAACAAAGGTTTTTATTGCAAAAGATTATAATATAATTATTACTTATATTATATAATATAATGCCCATTTTCCATCCCCAGTCTTAGAATAACAGTCTAAAGTTCAAGAATATAAAAAAGCAGAGGCCAATACAATGTAGAAAGATTTTAAATTTGGTGTACTATATTCTGCCTGGTCAAACCAGTTTTTCAGCAACAGTTGCCTGTCGTTGCCTTCAGGTGCTCTCCTAACCTTTGTGACGTACTTGCTATAGCCAGACTTTCTTCTAATTCAACTAATCCCTATCCCCAACTCCCTTCCGGTTCTTTTTGTTCTGGAAAAAACTGCATTACTTGTCCCTAAAGTCAGATTGTGTTTTTTAACACAAAATTATGCAAATAATCAGTCAAAAATCCAAAATAATGCTAGCAGTTCTTTTTGGGATAAAATGTAAAAAAAATGCTCGCAAAGCCTTATAATGCTAAAAAAAGTGCTAGCACTATCGGTAAGAGCCTATAGGACAATTGACCCCAATGGTCTTAATTTCCATGAAGAAGCAATTATTAATTTATTTAACTGTACTGTTTTACCAGCTATTCTACCATTTTAGTTTATTTTTAGTTTATTTACACTGTCAATTTAATTAGCTTTACATATTTATACCACAGTCATTGCATATAAAACACCCCTTCCAATGTAAACTCTCATTGTACTTGAGGAAGGCTGGTTTGGCCAGACGAAATATAGTACACCAAATTTAAAATCTTTCTATGTTTTATCAGTTTATTATCTGAAAATTATATGTATATGCATATGGTACATTTTAAAAATTTTGAGAATCTTAGACATTTGGCATACTGTAACTTTGTCAGTTTAAAACACATTTTGAGTGTGTTGTAGTCCTGTTAAAGTTATTGTATAAAAGAAAGTTCTTAAAAGCAACTCAAGTAGTACTCACTAATATTTCTGTGTTCAAGTCTGACTGTGTTTCCAAGCTACATTCTTTGGAGGTTCACTGGAAATCCCTGTCAAACAGTGTTATTATTTTGTCCTTTTTTCCACAAATATAAAAGGCCATAAAACGTGCCCCTTTGAACACCTGTAATTCTGGTTTGAACATTAAAGAACATTTAACCTGACAGTGCTGCCTACCCCCTCCCATGGAAAAATAACTAGCACTGTAGCAGCTCTTGTAAGCTTGTAATTCTAATGGTCCTCAAGTGTAGAAGTTGTTATTGTTTTGGGGGCTAGGCGCATTGTTCCTGTTCTGTTGTTCTTTCATGTGAGAGCTTGCAAGAGCTGCTTGCTCACCCAAATTGACCCCCCATATCTGAAACATAGCAAACACTCACCAACTCCCCACTCCCTCTCCACACATACTGAATCCCTGGAACAGGGTTGTACATGCTAATAGCATTTGAAGAACAAGTCAGTTCCTTCTGTTTTTTTTTTTTCAATTATTATTTTAAAACCCCCAACTCTGTTTGCTGCCATTAGTACTGGCGGTATATGTACTGTTGTGAACTGGACTTCCAGATGTTCATTTCCATAGAACTCTTTTAGTGCGAGAAAATCACTATGTTTAGAGTGTTTTTGAAGGTTGACTAGTTGCCCATTCTCGTCCCCAAAGCTCTTTTCGTTTCACTTAGCCAACGGGGCCTTGGCACGAGAAACAAAGGGCTCTGGAGGCAAAGGATTTCCAGTCCAAGTTTCTGGGACTTCCAGTCTTCATGTATGCAGTCATGATGTTTCTATATACTGTATGGGAGAGTCGTGGCATATTTAACTTCCACCCAAGATTTCCTTGTTTCAATCAGCCAATCAAAAAAATTCAAATAAATTCAAAAATTGTATGTCCACAGAGCCCTTCATTTCTCATGCCATGGCTCCCAGGCTAAGAGAAATGAAAAAGGCAATGGGGATGATAATGACTGGTGCCATGAGAGATTTTTATATGCACCTATTCACGGCCATTTTTGAAATGCAAAATTCCTTCAAAAAATAACCACCTCCACCACCCCGGGCATAGATAAACACCCCCTGGCCCTGAAAATAATTTTGGCCAGGAGCACATTAATGTGCTCCTGTTTTGGCGAAAAAGCCTACGTTTGAACAACTGGCGGTAAATTCTTAGGAATCTGGTCGCACTACTACTTTTGCAATCGTAACTTATTCCTTCACACCTTCCAAAAGCTTCTCAAATCCCAAGACCGCCTCCTAGCACACCTCCGCTCCCTCCCTCCCTCAGCTCCTGCTTTCCCCCCACAAGAGAAGTCGACAGAAGTCTGGGCTCCACAATGTTACGCGGGCTCGGCTACAAAATGGCGCGAAACGGTTTGCGAAGCGTTCCTTGTTCGAATTCGCTGTGAAAACGACATTGTAATCAGGTTGTTAGACGTAAATCTTTTCATAGTGGGCAAAGTTTTGTTGATTTTTCACGAAATTATTGTTTGTTTGGGACTACTGGGTTTTGCGATGTCGCAAGGGCTTACTTCCATGCAAGGAAAACGCTTTTCATAGCCACGCCAGATCCGATGTCAACAACAATGGTTGGCGAAGAAGTGGAGCTCAAAGAAACGGTAAGCAGTGCGCAATCTTGTAATTCTTTTATATTATATTATTGAGTAAGTTTAAAATAAACTATAAACCAGAGTTTTAGAGTTAAAGTATAATAAGAGGAGTCATGCAGATCTGTAATTTTCTCTGCTAAAAACGGATACCGCAGAGATTGCCACTTCCAGTCTGGGATCGTAATTTATCTTTTCTTTAACCTTGTCTTGCTGTTCTCTTTATTTTGTAAGTTGACCCATATTTTCGATTTATTTGATTTTAGTCATAAAGTCAAATTGAAATGTCTTTGAACAATGTTGATTGCCAGATGGGCTGTTGGGAATATTAACCTATTGTGCATCTTTTGAGTTGTGTATGCACATTTGAAAGTTGGTTGAGCACATGAGCTTTATAATAGACCCTTCCACGGTTTCTGACGCCATCTTGGTTGGGGGGCAAACACGGCAAAATTTACAGTGAATGTATGGGAAAAATTGGGAGTTTGATGCTTGACAATTCGAGGACCGTTGACATTCTGAAACTTTTGTGAATTGCAAACTAAAGATACTAGCTAAAAGAGTTAACCGATTAAATTTAAAGGGGATCGGTTTACTTTGAAACGAGAAATCTTACTTTTAGTTTTTCGTACAAATGCTTCTAAATTTTCCCGCGAACGGCGGCTCCATTTTACAGATAAATATATGAAAAATGAAAATTTTAATTTGCGGCTTTCTTAGTGAGAGCAAAATTCTCAAATTTGATCGGTTAACTCTTTTAGCTAGTATTTTAAGTTTGTAATTCATAGAAATTACAGAATGTCAACCTTTCTCGAATTATCGAGCGCCAAACTCCCGATTTTCCGCATACATTTACTGTAAATTTTGCCGTGTTTGCCCCCCAACCAAGATGGCGTCCGAAACCGTGGAAGGGTCTATTGTTTCCATAGCTCGATTGAAAACCTGAATGCTGACTGGATTAATTTCTGGCTTAATGATCAAAGGATGCAACTTACTTAATTACATGCCTTCATTAAGCCAGACATAAATTCAATCGACATTCAAGTTTTGAATCAAGTTGAAGTTTAAATATCTGTTTGTTGCAAAAACAGATATCAAAACAAAGAATGAGATTTGTATTGCCTTTAGAGAATTTCTTACTGCATTACACTCCTTTTTTATAAGAAATAATCAAGGCTGAAATTTGCACAATAATTTTTAAGAAAAATTGTAAACCTGAGACTGAGATTTTGAAAAGAATACAAATTTATGTGTTGAAAATTTGTAAATACATACACCTTATTCTTACCTTATGTTTTACCATTATAATGTGTGGTTCCAGAAAATATCCATACCCCCCCCACCCACGGAAGGTCACTGGAAATTCCAGGGGGGAGGGGGGTTTCAACCCAGAAATTTCCGAGGGGTGGAGGGGGTTTGTGGCCAGCTCCTTTTCCAGAGGGTGAAGAAACATGAAAAAAATAAACAACACACGATCGATCCGAAGCACGAAGTAAATACTTACGTACGTTGTTTTAAAACAAAAAATAAAGCTCCTTTCCATTGAGATGAGCTTTACATCATAAGCTTTAATGTTTCTGTTTTTCATTTGAGTTTCCTAGCGCTTGCTAGCGCGTACAAAGATGCTTCTTTCTTCGTGACCGAGTCAAAATGGGAGTGACTATTCTGCACTCAGTTGATGTTGTGAGACAATAGGGAGACACCTCATGATATTTTATACCACGTAACACTCAGTTTATTTAGTGAATACAAAACAGCACTACGGTTAGCCTATTTAGCACTGCGGTTAGCCTACTATACACTTCGGTTAGCCTACTATGCACTCCGGTTAGCCCACTAGCACTCCGTTTAGCCTAAAAAGCACTCTGGTTAGCCTACGTTAGCTTAGTTTGCTTGCGGTTAGCTTTATATTGAGGTTAGGATATATAGCCAAAATTTTAGAGATTCTTGCAGCTGGTCGTCGGTAGCCTAGTGGATAGTGTTCCCGCGCGGTAATCCGACGGCCCGGGTTCGACTCCTGTTGTTGGCGACTTTTCTTAACTTGAAAAAAAAAAACGAAGTGTGATTTATACTTCATGTATGAAAAAATGAGAAGTCTGACAACATCAACTGAGTGCTGAATAGTCACTCCCGAGTCAAAATGGCGGACGTGACAGTAGAAACTCGTCCCCAGACTCCCACTGGTGTCTTTTCTCAGAAGGCCTGGCTGCTAAGCTAGTGAAATTACTTTAGATGAACGTGAAAGATATTTGCGATGCGATATTGAAGGCGGCCGTTTATGAAGTTGCTGGAATCCTAAAAACAAAGCTTTAGTAGATTGTAAGACAGAATTTTAGATAAATAACCTGGCCAGCAGGGAATGTTGTAAGTTGTAATTTTTATTCACAGTATTGTTGCGTGCGTGAGACTTGCATACATGTTCTGAAACAACACTTCGCAGAAATTGTAACATATCTTCTAGCAAATTAATGACTAACAGTGAAAGAAATAAAAAGGTCCAGGCTTTTAACAAATTAAAAAAATATTCTAGTGGCGTTGAATGAAGTTTTGAAGCTACATGTTTACATACTGATTTCTGATTTACAAGTGAAGATCACGCACGTATTAAACGTTTCTGCCGACTTTATTTCGTGTCCAAATGCTAAGGATACAACTAGATTGTTACAATCGCCCTACGTTTTAAAGTACGAAGCAATTTCGAATGTTCAAAGGGGTGTTTAAAAATATTGGAAATTCCTGGGGGGTGGGGGGGTCCTCACAGACCCTCTGGAATGGAAATTCCTGGGGGGGGAGGGGGGTGCCAAACAAAAAGCCTTCCGTGGGGGGGGGGGGGGGTATGGATATTTTCTGGAACTACACAATACCTAAAACCATCAAATAAGGGATTTATTATTCCACTATAACTATTAGTCAAAGTCTGGGCAGGGTTTTCAATAAGAATCAAAGTAGGCGGCAGAAATATAGAAGTAGGCGGCGAAGGGGTTACTCGCGCCGCAGGCGCGACCTTCTAGGGGGGTCTGGGGGCATGCTCCCCCGGGAAACTTTTGAAATCAGAGCCTCTAAGAGTGCATTTCCTGCATTCTGGCGCAAGAATTAGATCATTTTCGACAGAACCATACATGCTCTATCTTCCAGCTTTTTATTCAACAGTTTTAATTATCTTGGAGACAAAATAGTCGTCAAACGCAAATTTTTAGTCGCCAGATTGCAAAATCAAACAGGGCCTTAGTTCAAAAGTGTTTAAAATCATTTCAAAGAATTTAATTCAAAAAGGACTGAATACATCAATATTCAAAAGGAAAAACAAAACAATCTTATCACTAGCTTAACACAAACACAATTTATAAGATTTTGTGGCCACTGTCGAAGGAATCAACAAGAGACACAATCCATAGGCATACATGACGTGCTCCAGGGCTTGCAAAGCATTATAGGGCGATTTCAGACATGGTCAGCTTTTTGCGAGTTTTCCGATGTGATAGAATCTTTTACAGCAAAGGAAGAGGATGGATTGACTTCTTTCTTATTTTGGATTTTTTAGCAGCAAAGATCTTCTGATATAACTTTCTGGAAGGGCACAATGTCTGAGAAAATGTCCCTTATTCATCGTCAACACACAGAAACGTAGTCGCCATTTTGGCGACTAAAGCAGAATTTTTATGGAATGTTAGTCGCATTGGCAACCGTATCGGTCGCAATTACGAGCCCTGCAGTCGAAATATTTTAACCAAGAATTATGGCAAGTTTCTTTTGTGTTAAACGAATTAAATGTTGGCCGATCTGCGGTTCATTGTGGCAAATTATTCATCATGCTCATTCGTAAAATTCGAGTAAGTTGTTAATCAAAGTAGGCGGCGAAAACGCGTTTAGTACCCGGCGAGTTTCGCCGGCTGCCGGCCCTTATTGAAAACCCTGCTGGGTTGTTTAGTCCGGCTACTTTGGTGCTGTGCTCCATCCATATTTTTACTTGTTCTACAGTGTAACAGCATGTCATATTTTGTGCATTCTCTTGACCTTATATGGTAAAGTGGTACAATGGTGGAATAGTGAAATACAGTTATAGGTTTTTAAATAAACCATATAAAATTCTTCCTTTTCTCTAAACGACAAAACTAGCCAATAAAATGATAAAACCTGTACTAGCCAAATGTTCGATGCTAATGACAGTTTGGTGAACAGTATGTATGGTTTTCAGGTGGTATACAGATCTAGACGCCAAACACTTGTATTTGACACCCCAAAACATTTTAAAAGTAGATATAATCTAAGAATATTTGCAAGAATATTTTCAGCCTAAAATCGGCAGAAAAATACGAATACTCAGCCTGGACGGGAAAAAGAATATTATATAAAAAAGAGTGTATTGCAGGAATGCTTGACTACTTTTGATTGTAATTCCATCCCTTCTAATTGAGTTTATGTGCGCTTTCTTTTCTCTACAGCCTGATGACACAGATGGTGGGCATAAAGAAATTAAGAAGGCTGGGCTGATCAATGCATTTTTTCAACCAATTAAAGCGAAACAGCATACCAAAACAAGCTTGGGAAAGGAAATACCAGAATCAAGTAAAGCTATTGAACAATGTGCCAATACGGCAGGGACTGGACTAGTTCAGGAATCCAGCTTGTCAGGTCCATTTAATATAAAAGATGCTCAAACTTCAAAAAAGAAAACATCTGAACTGGCAGGAAAATCTACATCAGATCATACACTGTCCCATGAAGAAGCAGTGAAACCAAAACAATCAAAACCTAAATGGTCCGTTACTTGTGCTGTGCGTAATTCTTCAAAGTATTTGAACAGTTCGGGCTCCGATTTTGAGGATGATGGTAAAGGTGCTTTCGATACAAAAACTAAACAAGCTCAAAAGTCTGGTAAAAAGAAGGCAAAAAGTGGATCAAGCAGCAATAGTGGGTTTGGTACACAAGAATCTGAAAGAAATAGTTCAGAAACAGCAGGTGTCAAGAACAAAGAAAGTAAGGCTGCACTCACGCAGAAGTCTGGCACATCTAAACTTATTGATGAACACAACGAACAACACACAGCAAAAATTCAGTTGGATGATGAATCTAAAGCTCTAGAGAAAAGCAAAAACAGCCAACATACAAGAACTAGTGCCTTTGACATTTTGATGAAAAGTCAAAGAATTCAAAAACTTGAAGACCAGAGGACAGAAACTTCTTTGGTAGAAGCTCCAAATACATGTGTAATATCTTCTGACGGCATGTCAGAAAACTCAGTTTCTTGTGAAATTGTTGGTGACAAGGAAACACTTACTAGTCAATCAAAGGTACCAACATCGATGACCGATTCTTTGGCTGATAGGAAAAAGGCCAACAGTAGCCCTGAGACAAATGCATTTGATTTTTTAATGAAAAAAGGCAGGTTAGGGAAGAGTCCTAGCAACATGGATTCACAGCCAGAGTCTGAAATAGATTCTGAAGTGTTGGAAAATGCTGAGGGATCATTAAAGAAAAAGTCTAAGAAAAAGTCTTTTGAATTTAAATTGAGTATCCGTGCAAGTAAGAAGGAAGACCTTGAGTTTTCATTAGAATCTGATTATGCCAACAGTGATGTAGTAAATTGCGAAGAACAAGCAAACAGTAAGGTTAAAAAGAAAACAAGAAAGCATAAAAAGGCTGAAGGTGGAAGTGATGAATCTTTTGTCAGTGAAAAATGTGAAGAGGTAGTTAGAGTTTCTAAATCTAAAAGAGGAAGAAAAAAGTCCAAAGTTAAAAGAGAAGAAGACCAAGCTGATATTTCTCTGCCTGAGGTGACTCCAACTGAAGAAGGACATAAAAGTGACAAGAAAGAAATTAAAGAAAGAAGAAGAAAGAGAGTTTCTGGAACAAAGAAGGTAACTACAGTTGCAAATGATGGTGGTGACGTTGAAGTGATTGAACCTCCATGTGTTGAGACAGCTCAAAATAAAGGACAGAAGGTAAAACAGCAAAGGAATGATAATGAAAACACTAAAGAAGTCAAGGATAAAAAGGTCAGGAAGCCAAGGAAGAGAATGAAATGTGACACAGCTTCCTTATCACCACAGTCTCTTTCTACAGAGTGTCAGGAAACCTCAGCCTGGTATGTTCATTTTGTAGAAAAAAAAACTATTCTTTTCAGATTCAATTTTTGATGGCCTAATGGCTTACTTGTGTTGGACTGTGGGTTAACAGGATCTGTTTTTAAGCCAAGTTGGGTCAGTGTGTTATGTGTTTGGGCAAGATACTTTATTTTCACAGTGCTTCTCTCACCCCAGGTGTATAAATGGTAACCAGTGAAATGTTGAGGTACAGTGTTCAAGTAACATCTTCACACTCATGCCTATTCAGTTTGCATGGCATGATGCAACAACGAGTATTGCTTCTCCTTCTGGATAGGATGTTACTCCATTGCAGGTTAATGCCAGCATCTTATCACATTTCCCCAACGGTTTGCTGGTGCCCATTTGAATGCCTGGGTGAAGAGGGGTACTGTGAGAACTATTCATCTTGCCCAAAAACACAACACAATGACCACAACCAGCACTAGACCACTTGGAGTCTAATACACCAACCATTCGTTCACCTTGTCTTGTTTGGGTATGTAGGAAAGGTAAAGTCTGTCAAACCACCAGAGCTTTTTCCGGTTTCTATAGCATTAAGTGACTAGGAGTATTTCTTCCCCCCCCACCCCCCTGGATGGGATGCTGGTATATCACATGGTTAGCGCCCAACATAATTTCATTGGTACCCATTTACACCTGTGTGTAGAGAGGCACTATGAGAGTAATGTATCTTTCCCAAGAATGCAACACAATGATGCCAGCCAGTACTTGAACCCGGTCCATTCAATCAGGAGTCCAGTGTGCTGACCATGAGGCAGTAACCTGTGATAGACTAGCATCTCATTCAGAGAGAGTACCAATACTCAACCGTAGTGAACCACTAAGGCTCCAGAAAAGCTTAACTTTTGCTTTTATCGTAGTCATGTAATGTTTTCTGTGATTGACAAGGGTAGGAGTAGCCTGCGTTGCAGACGAACTAAACCCCGGTATAGTCCGTCTGCGAACCAGCGACCAAAAGCTTGTTCCGCCCCTCGCGTTTTACCGGGTTTTCTATAATAATTGGCTCTTGCGTATGGCCGTTCTTTCGTGCATCGTGATTGGTCGAGTGGATCTCGGGGAACCATAGTTACGCTTTCGATGAATGCCAGATAATTGCCAGATACACAAAATAAACACGGCGGCGATCACGACAGATCAGTGGGAAATTAGCGTTTGAAGCGGTGAAAAGAACTATATGACATCCTTTCCGTGCAAAGGAAATCTGTGAAAGTTTTTTGGCAACGATGTTTTTGCTAATCTTCGGCTCTTCAGCTACCGGTTTCGAAAAATCTTTAGTCTTTCGATGCCTGCAGATTGTCGCTGACAGTTCATTCTAAACCAAAACATGCTTACATGACAAGTGCCTAAAATGTAAATCTTGTAGGGCTGGGAATGCTAACCGAACGTGCAAAGGCGGTGAGTGAAAGCAGCAAAAAAAATAAACATACCATTGCGTTAGCAACTACGACCAACATTTCGGTAAAACTTTAAATATGCCTCTCCAGGTAAAAGTTGTCACATCCGTACTGACACATTTGTTCCACGAGGTTTCAAATGAACAATATCCGCGACAATCGGAAGGCAACAAAAACATCGTTGCCCTAAAAATATTTGACAGATTACCGTTGCTCGGGAAGGATGTCAGGTTCAAACTGCTTTTTCACCTCTTCAAACGCTAATTTTCACTGATCTGCCGTGATTGCCGCCGTGTTTATTTTGTGTATGTGGTATTTATCGAAAGCGTAACTATGATTTCACGAGATCCACTTGACCAATCACGGTGCACGAAAGAACGGCCATATGCAAGAGCCAATAATTAAAGGCTATTATAGAAAACCCTGGTAACACGCGGGGGGCGGAACAAGCTTTTGGTCACTGGTTCGCAGACGGACTATACCGGGGTATAGTTCGTCTGCAACGCAGGCTAGGGTAGGAGCATCTCCAGACAAAAGCTGCATTAAAAAATAACGCAAAATAATGGTAATTTTTTGGTCTAGAAGGGTTAGTTAGACTTGAGAAAGATGGATTTTTGTTTCTTCCAGATTCTCTCAAAAACATGTTTAATTAGTTTTATTTCATTCTTTTACTTAACTTTCACTGTCTTACAGTGACCCTAGTAACACTGAAGATGTAGACCAGGCCAAGGGGAAAAGAGATGAAAAGAAACAGAAATCTCGACCAAGTGAGACACTGCCAAGCACTGATGATGAGAAAACAATATGCAGAAAAAAGAACAAAGTAGACAATGATAAAGAGACAGTGGCAATCAATTTACATCACAAGGAGACCAGCATTTGTAGTGGTAGGTAGTAAATCAAAAGTGTTCATAACATCTGGAGTGAATCACAGTCACCAACAATTTTATCAAAATTCTGAGGGCTACAGGTCTGTCAGTTGTAAGACTGTTTATATGTGCTACCCTTATAAGCTGGAGATAAAAATCAGTCTGATAGTCCAATGCAGACTTGTTCTAATAAGAATTGATATTTTGGGTTAAATACCTGTGTGTCTTTTCCCTTCAGAGCCTAAAGCATTAGCCTCCATATTTCTCAAGAGGAAACCCATACCTTCCAAGCCTGAAACTACAGAAGAATCTCCAACAACTGCTGCACATTCAGTTCCTTCTACTACTGCAGTATCTTCAGTGGAAACCTTTGTTACAACCAATAAATGCAGCACCAGTGACATGGATTCTTCTCGACGCAACAAGAAGTCAGCTGCTGAACAGGAAGCTGCAAATAAGGCCTTTAAGGCATTGTTTACTGGTGCATCCTCTCAAAAGTCGCTTCCCACTTCTACTGCCGCAGTAGCTCTTCCTGCCCCATGGCCACTGGTTAGTCATGTGTTTCAAAAGGATGAGGATGTTTCTCTTGGTGCTAATTTCTGGTGTCTGCCTTGGCCTGCTGGTCAAGGATACAAATCCAATGATTTCTCAAACATTTTGTCCATAGGTAAGTATCGTCAAATGCTACTTCTCAAACTCATTAATAATTAATCAAGTTAAAACAAAGGAAATCAGAAGCATGACCATTTTATTTCTCTGTTTTCTCCAAAGCTTTAGTTTTGACTGCCTATGAGAAAAAATATCAAACACCTGAGAGTGCTTCATCACATTTCCGAACATCTTGAGGTTTGTCAAAAATACTCTCGACTGCTGAACATTGTATTTCAACTCTCTTTTTGGTGTTTGGAAATGCGATGAAACACTCTTGTGTTTTATATTTGACATAAAAGCCCCTCTTCCTATTCTAGCTGCATTTAATGGCATCAAGCATTTATAATGCCATTACATGTAGCTATCTGATACCTGAAGCATAGTTTAAATTTTTGAATTTTTTTGTAAGTCTTATTAATTTTTAGCAGGTTCACTTGCAGATGTATTTTCCAAAAATTCATCCTTGCCAGAAGATAGAGTGATGTTTTGTGGAAGAAGACATTTTGAGCAGCCTTTGTGTGAACCCAAGAAATTGGTAAGAAACTAAAACAAATTAATAAAAGGTTCTACTAACAATGCACATAATTATGACTGATGAACTTTTTAAATATATATAAAGCCTTGTATAAACCTTGTTTTAAAATCATCCCCATACATGGATGCCATTTCTGTAGTCATCCAAGGTTAAATTTAAGGTGGCTTACTACAGTTTTTACAAGGCAAGAGTGCGCGCTACGATTCGGCTGCCTGACGTCAATATTGCTCATGCTCGCAAAACTGCCATGAGCAACACTAAAACAAACGAAAACAATTTTGAGCCCTTTATTCGAAAGTTAACAGTTTCAAAAAGTTTCAGAAGATTTTAGACATGTCATAGGACAAATACAATACTACAGATAGGTTGATAAACAACCGACAGAGGAGGTCTAACTAGCTTTTTTCATCACTCATAACGTGTGGCGTCATACAAGCGCGCGCTCAAATAAAAGGGCATGCGCAATTCGATTCTCGTTGGAGGTCGTGAAAAACCTGACTTCGGCTCAAAATTTCTCAAAAACCTACCATACAACCCTTAATGAAATTTTCGCAATTAATTTTTTGGGGTGAATCGCGTCAACAGCCAAAATTTAAAAAAATCTGTAAGACAGATTTTGAGCTATTTTTTAAATAGGCAACAAAACACATTTTCTTATATTTTTGCAAAAAATCTGTCTTACAGATTTTTAATTTATTTTGCATGAATGCTTTATCTGATTCAATTTCTAATTTCTGAATTTTTGAGGCAGGGTCATACGGGCAGATTTTGAGAAAAACGCCATTGAAATTACTAGAGCCCAGTCTTCTCTTAAGCACTTGGATATTCATTTTGGCTGTTTATTAGCAGCTATAACAAACAGTTATAAGTGAAAGCTAAAACCTCTCTGGACATTAAATACAAAAGAGTTAAAAGCTGTGCTCATTTACCTCCTCAAAACTGTAGTAAGCCACCTTAAAGCAGAACACTTATGTCCAGGATTGAACGCAAGTATTGTTTAATAAGTACTTCATGTTTGATTGGGTTATTTGACATTTCCATATTACTTCATATTTGACAGAATTAGGTGTGTTTTGGTGAACTTTTATTAATGAGGACACTTTGTGATGCCTATCATAAAGCACATGCATCTCATTACCGTTCAATCCTGGACATATCTGAAGCAGAAGGTGGAAGAGCAATAGTCCTTACCATGGCTGGTAACTTAGAGATGGCTAACTTTAAGAAGACATTGTTGCAGGGGTTTCAATAAAATTTGAAGTAGGCAGCTAGTTCGAATAGAGTAGCCGACTGCATCAACAAGGTTTGAAAGGATCTTTCTCTAGTTTCTTCAATTTAGCGGAAAAAGTAGCCAACTTCTCCGAGCAAAGTAGCCGACACTTTTTGTCGGCCATCGGTGCTTATTGAAAGCACTGTGTTGTAATAAATTTTTGCTGGTTTTAATTGTGTTTTTCCTTGATCAACTTAACAGGAAAAGGAAGAGGCACAACAGAATTTCTCTGAAGCAGTCACCAAGAAACTTCTTCTAGAGCTGGCATTGTTCTACCCTGGAGTACCACTGAGGAAACTTTACAAAAGATATGCGTCAAAACTGGAAAAGCAGAAGTCAATTGGTTTTGCAGTGGAAAGTAAACAGGCTGCTGTTGAGAATAGTATACCAGTGGTTGACACAAAAAACAGTCTGAAACCATTTGAAAATAATGAAGAAAAGCATGATGTTGTAAGCAAAAAGAAAGAAAGAGGGAAGCGGAGATTATCTAGTGATGGTGGAGGTGTTAGCCAGGAGAAAAAGAGCGCAAGAAAATGTGAGGATTTCTCTTCATCACTGCCATCAAATGGTCAAGATCTGTCAATGGATCGGTCTGTGAGCAAATCATGCAAGAAGAGACAAAGAGAGGAAGAATGTGACCAAAGTCAGGAAAAGACCACAAAGGGACGGAGATTGTCTTCAAGGCTCCAGAAAAAGAAGACTACTTTGGAATCTGAGAGTATTGAGGATGAACTGGAGCAGCCAGAGCTTTCCTTAAACAGAAAGAAGAGAAGAAGAACAAGCAATCACCAGAAAGATGTCAAAGAAACATCCAAGCCATTCATAGAACTAGACAAGCCTACTGATGCACCTGTAACCTCCAGCAATGAGAGTAGCAATGTGGAGGGTTTTGTCAATGATGCGCTGTGGACTGATTTGTATCGTCCAATTCGTTCCACTGAGGTCATGGCCAATGCTTCTGTTGTGAGTAAATTGCGATCCTGGCTGGAGGAATGGAAGATCAAGAGAGAGAAAACACTGAGGAAGGAACTGCAGCAACAGAAGCGGTTAGTATAACAACTTTTGTTATAATTGCAGAAGCAGGTGGGGTAAACAGCTTTTTGTAGACATTCTCTCCCTCCTGTGTTTCCTCAAGGGGTGGGTACAGCTGCACGTAGGCTAGCTTTTAGGTGCTAGTTTCTTTATCCAGGGGCAGTTGGTAGGAGTAGCAAAACTTGAGCTTCAAATTGAATACGTTAAAACCAGTATCACATTAAGTAGTACAAAATCAGTTAAATCTATATTATTAATTCTGTTAACTGCTTTTTATTCTTTTCTTAGGCTTTTAGCAATACAGAAAGGCAAGTCCACAACATCCAGCAGCCAAGGCTCTGGTCACACGCTGGAGTGGTGGGATGATGATAGTGATTCTGACTTCCAGATGAGTGACAACGATTTAGATGATAGTGACACTGAGGGAGGTGGACTTAGTACTGCCATGTTCATTTCTGGTCCCACAGGTGTAGGGAAGACAGCTATGGTTTATGCGTGTGCAGAAGAACTTGGCTACAAGGTACACCCTAGTTTAATTAGGCCTGAATTGAACAATTAAAATATATTATTTGACTCCTGTTTACACTCAAGATTCAGATTCGAGATAAAAGCAGACGGTCTTGACCCCAAATATAATTTTTGTCTTTCATCATCATCATCATCATCATTGTCGTCAAGCATAGGTCATGGGATGCATTAGGCATCATAAGGCCTCAAATTTGTCAAATTTGACACCCAGGACGAATTCAGCATAATCATACTTTTGTTGACATTGTAACTTGTTGGGTAAACGAGGGTTTTAATGAATCTGGATATTTCTTCAGCCAAAGATGATTATAACTCACAATCAAACAAAATGTGTGAACCAACTGCCTTAATATTGTAAATGCCTTGGGATCTATGAACCATATTTTTTAAGTGAATCTAGAATAATAATATCAATTCTGGGGACTTTGCACTAGTGAAAATTATATACTCAAGGGCTTGTGATGAATGCAAGCCTGACTGTACATGTATTTGATTTTGTGATTCTTTAGGTGTTTGAGGTAAACAGTTCCTCCAAGCGTTCGGGCAAACACATCCTGTCACAGCTTGAAGAGGCCACCCAGTCACATCTGGTGATCAACAAAGGCCCTCCCCCTCAGTCTTCATTTGCAGGCCTCCTCAACAAGCCTGTGAACAATTCTCCCCCTGCATCGGGACCCCTGGGTGCTTTTCTGAAGACAAATGCAACTGTGTCACAAACCAAGAGCAAGAAAGAGAAAGGAAAGAAACAAAAAAATGCAAAAGAGAAGAAAAAAGACGAATCCAAGGGGAAAGGGAAGTCTATTCTTAAGAGGCCATCCCAAGCAGTTAATGACGACACTGAGTCATGTTCAAGTTTGTCTTCCAAGGCTGCCTCACTGATTTTGTTTGAAGAGGTTTGTACTGTGGTTGTTTTTTTATCAATTATCCACAAGTACTTGTGGAGGTGCAGTGGCTTAATGGCTAGTGTTCTGGACTCCAGATAGAGTATATAGTCCAGGTTTGAGCCATGGCTGGGGTCACTGCGTTCATTGTGTTCTACGATGAGTAAATCCTGCAAGCTGGGTTAACAATAAACTAAAACTCATGTTACAATAAGAGGACAAAAGAATGTTATGTCAATGTAATCCTATTTTGTGTTAACCTGTTTAGGTTGATGTTATTTTTGAGGAGGACAAGAGTTTCTGGATGGCTGTGAACTCCTTCTTGCAGAATGCAAAGTGTCCAATTGTTTTGATTAGCACAGGTGAGAAATGTTAATCCAGTCAGGTAAAGTCTAGTGTCGTGTTTGGAACTTCATCATGTATTTCCAGGAACTGACTCATCCTGGGATGGTTTCAGCAAAGTATTATTTTTTTTCTTGGAAATTATACCTGATTGGTCTTCATGTATTTGGCACATTTAAGGGCAAATACATTCAAACATTAACAGTTTGCTGTTTCAAATTCATTTTGTATGACATGCATTTTCATTTGTTAGTTCACCTGTAGTTTTTAAAAGTACTGCACTGTGTTATTACAGCCCTATCTAACTAGATAGCTAGAGATTGAGTGACAAAGAATATTGTTGGTGCTGTCCCCGGTTGGGTTTCCCTGGGATGATAGGACAACCCTCAGAGTCAAGTGTCTTTTCTGGCCAGCACACAAACCCAGACTACTCAATTAAAGTCAACCATACTAACAGTATTGCCACGTGGCCATTACATGCCCAAATCTCCCAAATCTCCCCAGATATGTCCAGGATTGAATGCTAATGAGACGCATGCCCTTTTTTAGATGCCCACCCTCTCTAAAGGCATCACAAAGTGCCCTCACTAATAAAAGTTCTCCAAAACACACATAACTCCGTGAAAAATGAAGTAGTAAGGAAATACCAAATAACCCAGTCAAACGTGAAGTACTTATTAAAAAATACTTGCATTGAGTCCTGGATGTAAGTGAATTCCCCTGCAGTGGCCATCTTTTCATTCCTTTCTTAACTACATAAACCAGTGCTCGCTCAAAGCATTTAAAGAAAGACTTATTTTTTCCCCAAAGCACAATCTCCTGCCAATTATGTACTGTAAATATGTTTGTGCAGGTTCACAGCTTTGGAAAATCAATTTGCAGATCTGTTTTCATTTGGAAATACTACTGTTTAAATTTGCTTTCCAGTGATACTGGATCTGCAGATATTGTTCATTGGAATGAAAAGTTACATTTAATTACTCTAGATAGCATTCCTATGTTATCAACAAACAATCCAAATGAGAAACATTCCTTTTATTGTGAAAGCTCGTACCAAAATAACAACATCAGAAACAGTTACTTCTTGTAACACACAATGCAGAAGGTTGTTTGAACCATTATCAGTATATTAATATTGTTGCTATTTATGATTCAGTATGCATGAACATGATATGGTCCTTAACAATGCCCAGTCAGTGATCCACAGGGCTTGAAAAAGTTTGAATAAATTTGGACAAGCAGCTTTTAACTTTTGCTTGCCCAGGGCAGTTGTGTGCTAGTCTTGGTTATTTTTTTTTCTAATTTAGTCGGTAGATGACTTTCTTGTGCCCTCACCTATTATGAACCTAGTATGAACAGCTACTTGCTGGCAGGTAAATCAACTTGTCCCAGACAAAGGGACAGCACTTTTTTCAAGCCCTGGATCCATATAGTACCCGGGGAACTAAGAATTTTTGCATCTCTGTTCCTGGGTGAAGAGTAGTTGAAACAGTTTGACGCTTGACTTGCAAAGTACTATACCGGTACTATCCATTGATGTTCTTTATATTCCTTTTAAACTCATCTCAGGGCAACTTGTATATTTTATATCTATGCTATTGTTTTTGTAGAATCCCAGGTGAGCTGTGAGGGAAGATATGAACAAATCAACCTCAAGGCCCCTTCAGTAAATCTGCTGGCTGCTCATTTACAACTTGTTGCCTTGACAAACAACTTTTTTGTCAATCCTGAAGACCTTAAGTCCTTGGTAGCACAAAACAACTGTGACATCCGAAAGTCGCTTCTCAACTTACAGTTCTGGTCTGCATCAGGTGGAGGAGTTAAAATACCATACAAGAGGCCAGTTGGTTTGAAAGAGCAAGGAGAGGTTGCAGATAAGCATCCAAAGCCACAACATGTAACAGTTAGCTACGATAATAGCACCTCGGAGCATGCAAAGACGAGCATCATCCCCTCTCAAGATGTCCTGCAATTTGAACCACCTGCCTCTAGTGGTATTCTTAATGATGACGGAGAAGAAAGCATGTTTCTCTCATTGAGTGATTGGCAAGCGATCAAGAACAAAGGAGCAAGACGTAGTTCACGTACTTCACAGAGAGGAGGCCTTAGACAAGCTGAAGGTGACAATAATTCTGATTCAGATTTTTGTGAACCTAAAAAGAAGATGCTTGTATGCACTGATGGCTCGACTGACTCCATCTTTGAAATCACTGACACTAATGACAGTCAGCCGGTTAGTAATGCTGATAAGAGCGCTGATGACTCGCTTCAGCTGCCGCTGATGGATTCCCTGCTGTTTGAGAGCACCCATGGATTGCTGAACTGTGTTGCTGATCAAACGATTGGATTACTGTCAGTTCTGCAAGAGAAAAAGAAACCTGGAGATATGGTTGAGGTAGATTATCAAAGCTTCATATATGTTTTATGTAACCCTCAGTTCAGTGGTTAAAGAATCTGAAGGTCATGGGTCAAGATCTCCCATGTGTGTGACAAACAGAATAAAGTTAGCCACTACTGCATGGAAAATCTGCCCCCCTCCCTTTGAGGACTGGGCTTTCAATCCTTCCCCTAAAGGAGTCCATAAAAATGACTCCATCACTAGAGATATCTATTGAAAACATGTTAAACCCCTCAAGAATTCTATTAGAAATGTGTTTTCCTCCTGGAGAATTCCTTAGAGAATTGCATTTCCTCCAAGAATTTCTGTTATTCCTATCATCGTTCCCCCTTAGAAATCCATGATTCTCTCATCCCAAATCCCTTAAGAATTCCCTGGTTCCTCAACATGGCTGGGAATGGGGATGGGGGTGCTGCAAATATTAATGCAAAAGCGCATTAGACTTCATTCAAAATCCACATTTAACTTGCGACTTTTTAATTTATATAGGACTGTGACCTGTCTGACAAGTTGCGTCTGACACACTTCAGCCAATGGCTGGGTCTTAATTTGATCCATGTAAATTTGAGCAACCTTATTCCATTGTTTGCTGACTTGTCAACTTTGTCACCGCAAACCAAGCTTGATCCACTTCTAGTCAAGGGAAGTAATACGGCACCTCCCATAACAGAGAATGTAGAATTCAAGGGCGATAATATATTCTCTGACAAAAGCCTCTTTGATGACGGCATAGAGGAGTCTGTTAACAAGGTTGAGAATAACAGCGTCATGGAAACTGATCATACAGTAGAAAAAGACTCGGAAGACACCAAGGCTAGAGCTGTGCATAGTTCCCAGGACTCCACAGACACAGGCTTCAGTGAGTCACAGTCCAAAGAGGTGCTTGGTGAAGAGGTAAAAGGTCAAGAAAATGAAGATGGCTCTGAAGGCAGTGTTGAGAAAGAGAGAAAACTTGTATGCAGGAAACCATCTGATGGTATGAAAATGTATATTAATTTTCAGTAGCAGATTTAAAATCCCAGGGAGCTTTGTATTTTAGTTCTTTATTATGTAGGCCATCACACATGGAAAATGTGGCATAAGGAATTAGCTTCTGTTTTTCTTACTTGAGTAACAAAATTAATATTCTGTTTGCATTAGGTGCGGGCCATGATTCAGTGCCCCATTACCATCTCTATAAAGCACCTAGTCCAAGAAACATTTAACAATCTCTTATGCACTAGTTGTTTGATGATTCGAAATAAGCCCTCCCTCTCTATTGCGCTGGCCCCGCCTAAAAGGTTTCGAAAAAAAATTGACAAAGCTGTTACAGTATTCTAATTAGTTTTATTTCCTTCCGCAGAAGAAAAATGCTGCTCCAAAGCTCTGGAGATATTTGCACAGTTTGCAGAAAACATGTCATTCTCAGACGCTTTTTGCCCCAGTCTTTCTGTCTCCAACACCCAGTCCACCTCAGCTGACTTTGGCTGGTGGGGAGCATCTCTGAAGCCTGGGCTCACAGATGAACACGTGACTGTACAGGAGTCCAGTGATTGGCTGGCTTGTGATACACGTGCGTCCCTCCGAGGAGCATTGGAGGTGGCTAACTTGGAGAGCTGTCGTGTGAGAATAGATTCGTTGGCAGAAGATTTAAAAGAAATTGAAAATTCAACTCAGGGTGAAAACACCTGCACCACTGCAGAAAGTGAGCTGTTTAATTTTAGGTTGTTGTCAGAAGATCTTCCTCCTCGTGATTCTGGTAATGTGCGTTTGGATGGACTCACACAGATTCAAAAAAGGTAAGAACTTTTCATCCTTAGCTCCAAATACACTCTTTTTTATATATATAAGAACCTTTTTTATAAGAACGTTGAGGCTGAGATTTATCAAAATTTTAAAGGAAACCTCCACTCTTGGGACAAGTTGACGTTAAATTGTTTGAAATAATTCCTAATTTCCAAATTTTACAAGACAAGGGATTGGAAGCTTCCAAACAATAGCGGGAGCCGTAACACGTCATGAAATCCAAAATGGTGGCGCGCTGGAAATTTGAAAGCCATAAACTTTTCCATTTAATGTTGTTGTTAAATGTTATTTCTCCCTTGACCTGTAAAATTTGGAATTTTGGCATCATTTCAAACACTTCAACATCAACTTGTTGTAAGAGTGGAGGTTTCCTTTAAGAACATGCTTAGAATATACCGCAGACTGAGAGTCGGAGAACAACTTCATTTTGCCCGTTAGTTTTAAAATTTATTGATAAATGAGCAGTATAAATAAATAAATGAGAACTAAAGAGCAACTTGATACCACATTCGGCGAACATTCTCCTTGATACGTTTCCTGATCACCTCTGCACTGATTGAATGAAATTCTATAACATGAAACTTAAGAACGTTTTCAGCCTCAAATTGTCAAAAAAAGAACTCTCTGCCTCAGCCCCAAAATTAGGCGTTCTTATAAAAAAGAGTGTAGTTCTTTAACTTAATAATTGCTGTACATCACTAATAATGTTAGTACTAAAAACAAATGGCCAGCTAGCCACGAGTGTCGGTGTAGCTCAGGGCATCCAACTGGTGTATGGAAGGTGATGGCTTTGATTCCTGTCACAGACTCACATGTTTTTGTCCCATGCTTGTGACCACGGATAATTACACCTTTGTCAAGAATTAGTTGGAACATCAATGAGGCAATAACCTCTACTTGATGATTTTCCTTCCTCTCGTCACCTTTCTGACAATGTATTGAAATTGAGGGGAGAATTTAGGTTTTGATCTTTTTGGTAATGACAAACTGCCCTGTGACTCAGAAAACAATGAATAAATTAGGGAGCTTAAACAAACGACGGCAACGCCAAGGACAACGCCTGGTGAAAAATGAATTTATATTTTACTCGAGAATCTCGCAATTATCCAGATGTATTCAACCCCAAATAGAAATACGAACATTTAGCCGCATTCGTTCACGTTTTTCAAAATACGCAGAATTTGGTCATTTCACGTAGTTGTTTCGCAGAGAACGGCCAAGAAATGTACCAAGATTCAAAACGCACGTTCAGAACCATCATTCTGCTCATTAAGCCTTTTGTTTGGTGACGTTCTCGTTCACGTTGCCGTCGTAGTTTGCTTAAGCTCCCTAATAAGTGGCCAAAAAGGCACTGTGATTCCCAAAGGCCGAGGGCGACTGGAAAACATCTCAAACAGTAAAATGTCCAATTTCCTTCGGCCCTTGAGCATGACGTATTATTGGAATATTCGGAGAAGTGTACAGTTGCTGATATTTATTTGCATTTGCCTTATTTTACCATGCAGTTCTTCAGCAAGCCGTCGAAAGCTTCACAGTTGCCTGGGTTCGTGTATCCCTACTCTTTACCACTGTGATCATCGCTGTGTGGCAAGTGACTACATACCAACCTTGCGCTTACTGTGTCACTCGGAAAGGCTTCGAGAAGCTGCTAACATCAAAAGAAGGCAAGTGAATATGAATTTCCTTCTCTCCTCCTGCGTCAAACGCCTGGGGAGGGGTACTGTCCCAAAATTTGGGTGGGCTTGTGTTGCACGCTTCCATAAACCCTTACCCCATTTTAGATCAAAGTACGCGATTTTCCCAACGCTATTTTGGACCTGACTCCAAAATCGACACCCTATTTTAGTCCAGACGCTACCCAGGAACATTTAAGTTGGGATACAAATTACCGACGTTTTAAAATCGCACTTCTCAAGGGAAGAATAATAACAATCACCAGAGTGTACAAACTATACCCTAGTTAAGACCATAATGTCCAAAATCTATACCCTATTTCAGACCAAAGCAGCTTGTATTCCCGAATTTGGAAGTGTTGGCTGCCACGGAGGGAGGAAAACCGGAGAACCCGGAGAAAACCCTCGGAGCAAGGATGAGAACCAACAACAAACTCAACCCATATGACGCTGGGTCCGTGAATCGAACCCAGGCCACACTGGTGGGAGGCGAGCACTCTCACCACTGCGCTACCCCTACTCCTCCTATACAACTTATGCAAGGGAGTACCCCCCTCACCACCCCCCCCCCCCCCCCCTCTGTTGTGGGTAAAAAAAAACTGTTGGAAATTTCCAGAAATTCACAAACGTACCAAGGTCAATGTAAAACTCAATATTGGTTTAATTTGGTATAGCAGTACTCGACAAATGACAGAAATCCATCGGAAAGTGAGGATGGTAAGCGATGGTGGCCCAGTTAGATTACAACATGCAGAAGCAACCTGCAACCTTGAGCAATTTCTTGAAAGGTTGCTCTGTAATCGTTATTCCATAATTTGAGGGACCACTTGCAGGAATATTATGTTTCAGTTGCAAACACATTGCTTGAAAAGCTGTTGTTAAATTTAATCATTTTTTGTGGCTTTATCTACAGATTCCTTCATTATCTGAACTTCAATTCGTTTCCCATGAGCCGTTCAACAATGGAGGCCTTGGCTGACAGTTACTTGGCTCAATAACGATAGTACATTGACCGTAGACTGGAATAACAAGATTGGACCTCTGCACCTTTCATGTTTTCTCAAGTTCTTAATATATGCCCTGTTGGACAGATCACTGAAATAGGTTAAATCTCCAAATACACTAGTTATATAACAATTCGCTTCTTTACTCAAATCAATTGGGAAATAATTATATAAATAATTTAAAGTACCTTTCCAGCAGTTCTGTTTTCTGTTTACGACGAACAATCTGGAAGTTACAAAATCAGTCAAGTTTGGACAGCATTTTAAGAAAAAATTCGAGGGAGAAAATCCATGATTTTTTACCCGGTTTATTCATTCAACATAGCGTTTTAATTGTATAATTTGTCCTAATTTTTAAATTAGGACAAAAACACAAATTGCCCAGTGGAAAAATTACCGGAAATACAAAATAAGTTAAACTTCAAACAAAATGTTAGCACGAGGATTACTTTTGGGAAAAGAAACTTGTAAAACACCAGCCTTCGGGCAAATAAGTGTTTCGCCGTTTCACACTGCCGACACTGCTGTGTTGTTGCTGATAAACTGGCAAGCGATCGAGAGAAAACGTAAGTGTGGTGATCACCAACCGTTTTCAATTGAATGAGCGCACGGTTTTTGTCAGGCGGTTTATAGTTGCTGAGCAACATGACGTATGACAGTCGTGGAAGCTGACGTGATAACGTCGTACTTTGATTGGACAATACGGATCGGACGTCCTCGGGATGGTCTCGTTCTGTTTCGTCGAGTACTGTTGAAAACGACACTTGCTCATCAGACAGGCCTTACGTTGGAGTGTGAACTTTCCAAATTTGTGTAAAATAGATGTCAAGACGTTTTACTGTAAATATTTGAAAAAGTGTGAATTGCATGTATAAACCGCATTTGTAAAGTATTTATGATTTTTAAAGACCTTATCAGAGTTATCCTCTTTCCAGGAAATTATTCCGAGAATGTCCATGACATTGATTCAATTTTCTAATCTTGATTTTCCATCTGGGAAAGGAAGGAATTGAAACAAAGATGTTCGCTGAACGTACTCTTTTAATCAAGGTTGGTTTCCATATGACTGCTGGAGTAATTCAGTGATTTTGAGCATTTAACTTCAATAATTTATCTGGCCGACATATGCGCCCCAATCTTTCTTAGAGTCATTAACTTAATTGATATATGCGCAACAAATCTCTTAAAGGTCATTTTTACATGTCACCTCACAGCACCTCAGTGCGCCCAATGATATTCAATCTGGGTTCAATTTTTGAATTTCCTCTCCTACCCCCATATGGAAACCAGTGTTAGTGATATTGATAATAGTTAGACTTTAAAAGACAAGTTTTCTGTGTGTATTTTGTAATAGTTATCAAATAAAGTGAGTCTACCAACAATGGAAACTCTTCTCTCTTTATATCTGTTGTACAGTCGAAACCTGCTTTACAACCCCGCTTATCCATATAACTAGGGTTCGAGTGAAATAAAACTGAAAAGAATGGTTTGGAAAGTCTTGAAGTTAACATTGCCAAGCGAACAAGTGTCAAAAAAAACCAACTGGAAGATTGATGGATAACTAAATTCTCGGAAGTAACATTTCAAGAAATGTATGACAAACCTAAGAGAATCTGAAAGTGCGACACTAATACGTGTATTCCGGAACTGAAAGAATTATCCAGAGCTGCAAGGCACTGATATCGAAACGGAAACGCTGGAATTTTTCAGCTTTGCTTCTCCGTTGAGCCGAGAATGCATATGGATTAAGCTAAGACCGGTGGTGTAGACCAAACGCAGACAGGAGAGCACTCACCTGCAAATAATCCCGCAAGGACGCTTACCGCTTGTAAACCCGCGAGTTTACCCACGGTGATGTCATCCGTCTACTGGGTTCCAGGCTCCTCACTAAAAGCTGCTTTTCACTAGCGACGGAGTCGCAAGAGCCTAAGTGAAAATATGAGTCCGAATAATCAGAACGTTTCAATTTTCTTGCGATTCCGCTTATGAGGGGCCTGAAGGGGTAAAATGGAAACTAGGATTTAAGCAAATTTTCACTGAGAAAACGGGATTTGGGTCACTGGGAATCGGAATCACAGACAAAAAAACAAATAGAACTAGGACTGGGATTTTCAAAACTTGGGATAACAATAGGCTGGGAAATGGGATTTCGGCAAAATTTGGGCTGGGAAAATGGGGATTTATATCCCCCCCCCCCCCCCCACTCCCCTTTCAGAACTCTCGCTTATGACTCCATCGCTTACGATCCAATGAAAGCTGAATTGACGGAGTCGCAAGCGGAAGAATAACCTTTCGAGCAGAGTCTTCTTCGATCTTCCTAGATTAGTTGACTAATCTAGGAAGATCGAAGAAGACTCTGCTCGCAGAGTAGCGGAAGAACAAACCAATCACAGTGTCAGCTGTCAGGCCCTCAGAGTAAAATGTACTTCCTTTCTGCTTGCGACTCCGACAATCTGGTTTTCACTAGATCATAAGCGACGGAGTCATACGCGGAATCGGAACGCTGCTTACGACTCCGTGACTTTGATTTTTACTAGATCGTATCCCTCTGCGCTTCTGATAACGATTCTGACACCGTCGCTAGTGTAAACAAGCCTTAATTGGACGTGAAGGAAAGAGCTTGTTTTGATTTTAGTTGCGTGTGTCACTTGCCAGGAGCTGTCCATCTAAATCTGAACCGTTAAAAAACTTGGTTAGAATGAAGTGCCAAGCCTTAACTGAACTGATCAACTTACAATAAAGCTATGAATTGAAGTTGAGCCAACGAGAACTCGAGCAGGTCTCTTAGCTTTAATTGCACTACTTGTGTATTTTAAAACTTACAATATTTCAGATTAAATTTTTAATGAAATTTAAGCGATTTTATTCAACAATGTTTCTTTTTTTCTAATATTTTTGCAACCTACTTTCAACGTGGAAAAAGTTAATCATTCTACATCTAAGCTATCTACTACGCAAAATTTGTTTAAATTGTGTTTTGACATTTTTGTGAAAACATTAACTTAAATACTGCCTATAACATTTTGTGCAGACATTCGCAACTCTTTTCTGAACATTAAATAACTTGAAAAGTGTTCAATTTGAAGGCTTTTAAAGGCTGTTCTTGTGATATTCAGTTTTCAGTCTTTGTATTCTTGCCGCATCTTGAATTAAACACACAGTTTATAATTCATTGTCCATTCTTTACTTTGGCATAGGGAAGCTTTCTTCGTTCAAACATTGTTAGTTGCGTCATTTTCCTTGCCCATTTGGTGCAGGGGCTTCCTCCTTTCTCGGTGCGCCGCCACCGGCTTCTGTGCTGTCTACTGGCTTCTTATTGCCAGCGTTCATAAGCATTCCAGCAATTGTAGCAATCACTAAACCGATGAACCAGAAGAACCATCTCTTGGAGAAATATTTACCGAAGGTCGCAAGACATGCTGATGTTGCGATTGCAAATCCGACAGCCATTGAAATGTCAAGTGTTAACTAACTGCAGTATTATTAGGCGAAGTTAATTAACTCCCTTAATTGTTGGCAAATGAAGACGCCCTCTTGTCCTTGTCACAACTGAATTGTCGACTTACTGTGCCAATATGAATCAAAACACGCTGTGAGTCTGTACCTTGTTTTTGTTCTGATTTAGCGTCTTTGCAAACAATCAAAGCTGGTATTGCGTGTTAAAATAACAAGCAATCGATGCTCATAGGCTCAAAAAAGTAAATAACGGGATTTGCGTCAGCTCTCAAGCAGGTACTTTAAACCGTTAATAATCTGATACTTGCAAACTTTTTTGCTTTTTAAAGCATTTTTTCAGCCTATCATAGAGACGCTCAACCTTTTAAGGACTTTAATTCACAATAAATGCGCCCTATATTGTACGCAAATTTGGAAAAATTCAAGCGAGTCTTGAGACATTTTGCCAGACCACAACTCAACGGGAGTTTCACACTAAGCTGATAAATTTTATGTTTGCAACTTCAAAACAAAATTTAATCAAAAGTTTATTCACGTACAATTAGGGTAAATGTGTTTCTACAGTCGAATAGGCGTAAAGGTGTTATTCCTGGTCGTGATTGAAAAATAAGGTAGTGAAATTTTAAGAGGGGTTTTTGTCCTGCACCCTTTCAATATTTGTTTCGACACAACTGGAAGTCAGTTTGCCACTAAAATATTAATCAATAATGTTTAAAGAATTTTAAATGAAAGCTGCAACGCAATACAGAAATTCTTCTTGGCAAGATGAACTATTATAAATTCCTGGGAATTCCGCGTCCAGAATTTCACAAGCAGACATTATTTGTTGTTCTCTTGAACCCCTAAACTGTTTTAGTTCTGTAAACTCCGCCCAACATTTTTTACTTTTTTTTTCCATTGCTACGCCTGCCTTTTCTATTTTTCCTGTTAGATTGGTTTTTATTATTTGATTTGCGAAAATTAACGCTTACTAAGCATATCACAGCAAGGTCGAGTGCTAAATCTGGCGAAATGAAACATCATTGACTCCTCAAGGCGTGACCGAGTGGGACTAGGACCCAATATTTACAGCGTTCCTTCGGCCTCGTGATCGTGCGCGAAGTTTGAATCAATGATCGGTTTCAAAATTAACTAAAATTGCTTGGATTCGACGTTTACATTCTTCTATTTCACTGACAAATGTCTGAGAAGGACAGACCACTGAAGCAGTTATCTTCAAATGCACGATCTGCGAAGGAATTAGCAAGGTAAGATGTTTTGTGCGGTGACATTTACGCAAATCGTTGACAGGCCAGGAAATTGAGGGAAATTGAATTGAGGGATCGCTCTTTCAGCTCAGCTTTTATATAAGCAAACCGTTTGTCTTTAGAAGTCTAGGTTTGGTCAAGAAAACACCTTCATCTTCCGCGAGCCGACAGAAACGCCAAGAAAAGGAGATAAAACAACGTGAGTACACTCAAATGAAGTGTTAGATCTAGATCAAATGAGTCTCAAATGTTCATTAATCTCCTGGCAAGGAAATCAAATAAATGATAATTTAAACTCGATATCCGGAGAAAAAGATCATTAATCTATTGGTTATTGTGGCCCAATTTTGTTTAAGGCGACAATGAGCTATACAGGTGATGTAATATTTAAAATTTGTGATCAACTGATAGCCTGAACAATCAATCAAGCAGTCAGTCAGTCAGTCAGTCAGTCAGTCAGTCAGTCAGTCAGTCAGTCAGTCAGTCAGTCAGTCAGTCAGTCAGTCAGTCAGTCAGTCAGTCAGTCAGTCAATCAATCAAATGACTGATTGATTGATGTCCAAAGTGATCATCAATTTCAAATAAAGACTGTTATTATAATTATTCAGATAGTTGAACAACACAGTGGCAATTTAACATCAGCCTAAGGCTACGTTCACCCTAGCCCTTGGTGCAGAGTGCTTCAGTAAGAATCTCTCTGGGCACAAAATGTCTGGAACATACCTTTTCTACAAGTGCCTGGCCACACCTAGGCTCGATTTCCAGCTGCTTTGAGAGTCTGGTTGTCATCCTCCTCCCAACATGGTGTGGGGCAAGGAACACGGGATCACAAAATGGCTGGAAATCAAGCCTAGGCCACACCAGAATTTGTTGCCTTGTACTTGTGCCATCAGTATATGCCAGCAGCCAGTGATTTTGCTGCCAACAACAACGTGTCCACTTACTACTTCATACTAAAGTTCATTAATAACAAATATGAGGTCTCCTAGTTCAAATTGTGACCAAAAAATATATGCCGTCCAATGTTTCTTGTGAATCAAGCTGCACACATTGCATGAATAGACCTTTAACAGACCCTTGAACATAATTTACATAAAATGGCTCTGGGTGATTCAAAAACCGGACCCAGGAATTGTTTCTGGTTCTAGTTTGATTGTGTGTGTGTGCCAGAGATTTTGGATGAAATGAACTAGTTTTTCAAAAGCCAATCAGATTCCGCTGTCTTTTTGGTGGACTTTCAGCCTAGCTAGCCCAGAGGTTTTGATCCCTGGCGCAGACCAGAAGGCCCCCTAATGGGAGAACATCACCCGAGGTCTTTCTGGTATGGACCAAGCTAAGTGACAGTCGTGCAAGAAAGACCATTAGGACCAGGAGATGATATTCTACCAGTATGGCCCTGAGCGAATTAATAAGGTTTTATTTGACTCTCTTTGCCATAGTGTTGCCTGAGTTTTGCCATCCTTAAATAAATAATAAAAATAAATAAATCAACTATGTTTAACGAGGGTAGCACGACTGACAAACCTGTGGCCCTCGAATTCCCGATCGAATTGGAATTTGGAAGTGTTGGTTTTTGTGGAGGGAGGAAAACCGGAGAACCCGGAGAAAAACCCTCGGAGCAGGGACGAGAACCAACAACAAACTCAACCCACATATGACGCCGGGTCCGGTAATCGAACCCGGGTCACATTGGTGGGAAGCGAGCGCTCTCACCACTGCGCCATCCCTGCTCCCCTGGACATGAAATAACATTGTCATGATAATGACTGTGGGAACTACAGGAAGATCAAACTACATAATAGTCACAATGTGTGTTATTAGTTTACAAGCTCTAGCCATGCATATTGATATCAATCATTTAAGAATTATTGTTTCATGCTTACACACATAAATATGTCGAGTTGTGGATGCACACTGAAAGTTTGGAAAGATTCTTAATTGAGCGCTCAGCCCAAACTTCCCAAGTGCATCCTGATAACTTGATATATACACAGCTAAAAACATGAACTAATTCTTTTAAAACATAGCAATAACAAAGTTGTACATGAAAACAGGTTTTATTTGTGATTAAAGGGGCACTATCACGGCTGAAATATCATATTTTATAAGAATGGGCTGTAGCTTGCTATAAATTGTACTTAATTGTCTTGCAATAGGAAGAAAAAAAGGCTTACAGTGGTAAATGCAAAGAAATATCAACTAAGAGGAAACAGTGACTAACAAAATGTTCAAAATTTCACCAGAATGGCAGCTTTGAATTCTGGACATCCTGTCCAAAAATCAATCGCAATCCACTTCCATCCTTGCAATCCTGTACTTCTTCCTCAAAATAACTGTTCTATCCTGTTTTGTGGGATCTATTTATCAAATTTATTCATGTATTTGGTGGCATTTGGAAATATACTGAGGAAATTAGAAAATAGAAATTGCTATGATCAGCCGTGATAGTGCCCCTTTAAGTACAAAATTTTCACAATGTGGACAGTGAAGGAAAACAAAGGCTACTTACTATAAAAAAGGCACAACATATGGCAAAAAATAAGAAATTTTTGGTTCTTTTCATTCCTGTTACAGGCCAATACTTTGCATACTTGATTGTTCTTGACTTTGAGTCAACATGTTGGAAAGACAAGAAGTTCAGTTATGGCCCAGAAATAAGTAAGTTATATTCAGTATTATCAACCAGGACAGGTGGGAAGGAACGTCAGAGGAAAGGGACCAGGGGCTGGGAGAGATGGGCCCTGTGATGAGGTAGAAACTAATATAAGTTAACAGGAAATGTGTAGTCTGTAGCAATTGATGTGACCAGGAGAATTTGTACTCCTCCCTGAATGGGATGTCTAGTCCATTGCAGGGGTACTCCCAGCATAGTATTTTGATGGTACCTATTTTACATGTACACCTGGGTGGAGAGGCACAGTGAGAGTAAAGTGTCTTGCCCAAGAACACAATGTAGTGACCCCAGTAAGGACAGGGGGGTCAGAACCTCCTGCTTCCTGTACCATTTACACTGCATTTTCTTTAATAGTGGTTTCATTCACACCTCTGCGCTATTTCTATTGCAAAATATTACAAAATTGTTCTCAATTTTCCCCACTTCATGCCACCTTAGAAATGCAGTTTAAGTTAGTGTATTTTGTAAGTAAAAACAGTGAAATCAAAGCTCAAGTTCATCCATTACTACTTTGTTTTTTGTTCTTATTTTTTGCAACATGAACAGTCGAATTTCCTGCTGTGCTCCTCAATACATCCACGGGAAAGCTGGAATCAGAATTTCATATGTTTGTGCAGCCTATTGAACACACAAAACTAAGTGAATTCTGTAGAGAGCTGACAGGAATAACCCAGGTATGGTCTGAGAAAAAGGATATCCAGTCTACAGTATGAAAAGTGTATATTATTAGTAGTACTGGGATTTAAGTCATTTAGTTTTGAATAAAGAGCCGGAATTGCAACTAGGTCTTGGCAATTGATCACTATATTCACTCATATCTCATGATCCAGTTATTCAAAGGGTTTAGTAATCAATGTAATGGTAAATAAATCACTAATAGCTATCCGCTCAATAGCATATATAATTCATCCACTGAAGGACATTTTATTGCAAAGCACCTAACCAGGATACTAGCTGTCAAGTTTTATCTAACTATGCAAAAATGTTCCTTAACTTCCATAGGCTCAAGTAGACGATGGTGTTCCAATTGGCACTTGTCTCATGCTGTTTGGACATTGGTTACAGGAGATGAAGGATAAAAAAGGCTTCAAATTTCCTTGTGAGCAGGTGCAGAAAAAAGATCAAGAAAACAACAGAGAGAGTGCAGACAACTGGTGCACTTTTGTTACATGGTCAGGTAATTAATCTAAACTTCTCTGAGTGTTGTTGCAGATAGCAGGTTCCATTTGACTTCAAAAGGTAACAAAGGACAGTTGACATGGCAGCATGTTGGTGGCCAGAAATTTCACACTGTTGGTTCCATCCCTGCATTTTCAAAATTTCACTGGGTAAAATCAAAGAGAAAGTTTCAAAAATGTGTCTAAAATAAGCATGCACAGTTGTAATAAATGCAGTGACTAAATGCCTTGTTAGGCAAAGTTAACCTTGATATGACCTTTGAACCCTCTGCTGTGGGTTCCTCATGGCTTGCATTCTCATTCGCTTGATTGCTGTCCTTCGAGTAATAAGGCCAACTTGCCTGTTTTTTCCCCTATCTGCCATCCCTTTTGTTAGTGTCAGGTTTACTAGTATTCTACTGACTGGTTTAGTATGATGTCGCCTCTGATAGTGGCCACTTGCATAGTTGCCATGGATATCCCCTTTCCTGTGCCTGATTGCTGCCCAGCTCCATCAACCTTTAAGACACCAGCTCCGATCCCAAGCTCATGTATTGTTGACAATTTGTTTTATCAATTTTATGACAAACTTTTTAAAACACTGCATTTTGCAATACTTTTCCCTCTCTAATTCAGCTCAAAATTTGTGAGACACTGACACTCTGTGATGTCACAATATCTGATATATATGCAAACAGAAATTTTTGGAAAGGCAGGTGTGACACACACACAATTTGCGCATTTGGATGTCTGTAAAAATACCCCTTGAATAACTAGCCTAACACTTCTGTCGCTGATTATTTTTATGTTACTTAAAGTGCATTTTTATACTATTTTTTGGTAAAGACTGGGACTTAGGAACTTGCCTTAAAAATGAATGCCACAGGAAGCAGTTAAGAATGCCTCACCCACTCAGAAGCTGGATTGACCTACGAGCAACATACAAGGTTGGTGCAGTGGCAAGGTGGAATTTTTCGGGTAGAGGCTGCTGATAAAGAATTATTTGAGATAGTAAGGTTTCCCAAGTCACTTTTACAACGCCGGCTAAAAATGGGATTTACAGTGTGCTAATACATGTTGCTTTAAACGAAACTATCATAAACTCAAGCCAATTAGACCATTCTGTTTTTCTAGGGGTAGGTAATAAATTTTGGAAAAATGATACAACCCAAATAAAATGGAGGAACATGTATTTTGATTTTGGAGTAGCCTGAATACCCCCCCCCCCCCCAAAAAAAAAAATTCCCCCCCCCCCCCCCCCCCTAGCAATGAGCATCAGTACTTTAACTTGTGTCAAGAATTTTCAAGAATTTTTTAAGGAGTTTTGTTAAGATATATGGCAGGTTTTGGGTTTAAACATGCTGGACTTGATCGTAAACCTCCACAGGTGAAAAACAGTTGATCCTGCAGACATCTTTTTTGCCCTCAAGCTCAGGGAACAGCTTCCATTATATTGGAGCACTTGGTTGTATATTCATTTTGAAATCCTCAGTAGAAGGATCTAACTACAACTTTATTGATTCCATTATTTTGTGAAATAGAATTTTTACAGTCGCAAACCACAAGGACTGGCAGGTGCTCTTCAAGACCTGGGAATCAAATTCGCTGGTAGAGAACATTCAGGTGCCAATCAGCTTTTTTTTATCCGTTCACCATCTAAGAGTGACAATAGGTAGAAATTGCTGGTTAGGAAATTACTGCACATTGTATATATAGCCCACATGAAAATATTGCTCAATAGCTTTCATTTGAATGGTCACACCCTAGGGTTTCATCCACAGGCTTAAAAGTTAGAACTTCCATGTGCAACACTTTTGATGTGATTGGTAACACTTTAGGAGGAAAAAGGTTATTTATGAAAGTAAGCTTGGATGGATTGTTTACTGTAAAACGCTTTGCACAGAAAGAAAAGACATATTCTGAGACTGCCGTTTCAGACAGTACAAAAGGAGTGTCACTATAACACATGGGTTTGTCATGTTGACTTATAGTTTCACCTGGCGAGGGTAACTCAGTTTTATGGAAATACTAGCTTGAAGTCAACTATAGAAGACGTTCGCATTTTTTCAATCCAAAAGACTGGATAAAAAAAGAGTTCTGACAAAGTGTTTCATAACGTGCCATGTCCAAGCATGTACAGTGTACTTTTGCATAGGTTCAGAGGAGAAAACTTTAACAAAGCTTCATTCAATCATGCACTAAAGACATTTTTTGAGCGTACAAGGTGTCTGTCAGACGATCTTGTTCATGCGCTCTTAGCCCCCTATGCAGTAAAGTATTCTCAGAGTGGAAAATTAAAGGTTTTCGCTGATGAGGGGTCCTGGGCTTTTTTTCCCTGTTTTAGTGTAACATAAGAAATGCCCACGCCCTTTTCAGACTGAAGTGTTCAAAAATCATACCACTATTGGAATACAAGAATTTCTGTACAAATGCAACCACGGGGAGGGTGGTGTTAAATGATGGCGATAGTTAGGTAATTTTTATGTTCATTTGTAGGGTTAGATGATGCCCGTAATACCGCCCGCCTCACCTGGAGAATGATCTCTGATGGCTGTATTATGCAGACAACAAAATCTATAGATGGGGTGTGTATCTAAAATGTACAGTTATTACATGTAAATGAAACGACTAGAAATTCGTCATACCTTATTGAATACATCTTTGAAGCCGTTCATAAATTACTTGTTATAATTAGCCTGCAGTAGAAATCTTGTCTTGTGTTATATTAAAATTACATTTGGTCTCTCCCTCACCCACCCCCTCCAGCTCAAATAAGCACCTCACTTTTTCGGAGCGAGAAATCGCGTTAATTTTCGATTCAGTATTATATGCACCGTAATTTACGTCATTGTTATTTTGAGACATAATTTATAGCAAAGGTACATGTCGTCTCCCTTTCCGTCAGATTCAGTCGCTACATTGTCTTAAATTATCTTTAGATTCGTCAATACCACACGAAAATTCGCGTTCTTTAATGCATGTACATGTAAACATAACGTTGAATTTATAACGCGTAGATTTTGTTTGCGTTGTTAAAATGCTTCGTAATATTCCTGTAATATTCCGATGTTAGGCCCTGTCTAAACGTATAATTGTGTTTTCTTACGAAAATGTGGTTTCTTAACGATGAAGCAATATTAGCGAGTACTTCATTAAAAAAAAAAACAGATATCACATGGGCAGTTCATGCCTTTTGACCCGTATTCCTGTGCCCAGAGTGTGAAACCGGATGACAATTTGTTTCAGTGCAAACTACATCCACTTTGTATGAAAACGTATGCTTGTGATCGGGGCTATGCAGCTAGAAAAACTTTGCTCCTTGGTAACTTTATTAAGACTGATCCCGGCCTGCTTGGTCACTGGATACAGGACTTGGCGTTCACGGCACATTCTTTGCCTTTCCTGTGGAGACAATATAAACACAGGTTTACCAACCTCTGAATCATAAATAGATTCTTGTGATTACAACAAACGTGGGATCTTTTCATTTCTTTCAATGTCTAATAATAATCTTTAGAAAAACTTTCGAAGAATTTTAGCGACTCAAACGTTGTAATTGTTTCTCATATTCTGCCAGCTCTTTGCTCCATTAGGCTGAAAATTTTTAAAAACAATTGTACGATAAAGGTCTTGTGACGTGTGGACGAAAATGTTTGTATAGGTTGAAAATGTCTGTCTTCGTAAATATGAAAATGTTTTATTGTGAACCTTCGTATTAAACAAGAAGTTATCATGATTAAAATAACGCAAGAAATGCATGCTGTCCCGAAATGTTTGTGATGTATTTGTCCGTGGCGATTGTTTTCAACTAAAAATCCATATTCATGAGAAGTAACACACCATGCCGTTCATGGCCGGCCTGTGTGAAGACATGGCCTGCGTTCGTGTTGAAGACGAATTTTATCTGTGAAGATAAAGGGACTCAGTGTTGAAGACTTCAACAACGAAAGAAGAAACACAGACCTTCTGCCAAGTTTTGGTTGCTTTATGGTAAGTAACTGAACATTTTGTGCCAAATTCAAATTGAAAATGTTCTTGACTTTTCGTTCGTTTGCACGTGCGAAAGTTACCTCGGACAAATTTCCGCCTCATACTCTGACAAAAAATATAGCTCGGAATATTTAGCGATAAGAATTTATGTACGACGAGTTTTGCTTTTTCCTTGGAAGTCGCACGTTGAATTTTCAAAGTTGTCTGTTGGTTGTCTGATGGCAGAAAGTTCCTGCAAAGACCACAAATTTTCACAGCAACTTTTAAGTTGTTGCATCAGTTCATGGAAACGGAGTGAGTTGCAACTGCCAAGTTGATTTGTCCTCCTAAGTTCTTGTAGAACAATATTTTAACGCTTGTGTGACTAGCATTTCTCTGCCTCGTACACGTATCGCTTCTGGCATTGAAGCCTTTTACTGAATAAGAAAACTAATAAATTTGTTAACCGTAGCTAATATTTTGATTGCATCTGATTTTATTTTCAAAGTGAATAAACTGGAGATGTGATGCAAGTACAAAAGCAGGATAAAGTCAGTGGATTATCAAGCGTTGAAGAAGACAACTAAAGATAAGCAGAATTTAACGTAAAAACTTAGCAGACTTTCGACCGCTTCAACATTTTAATGCTTGCGAGAAAGATAGATTTGTCGTGTAAGGTTATCAAGCGATCGCTGTACTTTGAATTCTGTCAGATTTTCTACCAAAATATAACGGTTTGGTATCAGTAATTTGGTAAACAGATGCGACAAGTTAGACAAAAAACCCCTCAAAATTATGAGATCAGTAGTCGTTCAATATTAGTTTACAGTTCTCGATTTCAAAACTAGTTATACTTTTCAAGGGGCACCAGCCAAAGAAACGAAAACTTTAACTTTCTAATTTTAATTTTGTCTACTTCATTGTTTAAGTTTCAAAGCGCTGTATTAATAAGCGATTTCAGTTACAGCATATTTGTTTTGGATTGCCAAATTGCACATTGAAATGGCAGACGATTTCTAAAAGCGCCACTTGCCGATAATTGCTGAACTGTTTTCCAAACTCCAACGATGCTGTTTCAATTGAATTGTTTAAATATCGAAGAAAACAAAGCTGTATTTTTGCCCATCTCGGCCGTTGTTGATCGCTTTTAGTTTGTGAAACCTCGAGTTCATTACCTTACGTTTGGTGCCCCTATTTTTTAGGATCTTTTTAGTATTGTAACAACGAGGTGGAACTTCAAGTCACGCTGTAGACAAAAAACGAAGTGAAACAGCTAGAAACAGACATTCTGCCGTTTTTTATCTCGTTTCGTTCATTCGTTCACAAATTTGCAAAGCAATTGTCTTAGAGATTCAAAAAAGCTAACCTGACGATTTCTTTTTAAATGTTTTGCCGTTTTATTTTCAAATTCATTCCAAATTTGTAAAAACAATGTCTTGGCGAATTTTTGATTTGCTGTTTATCATGCTGCGAGTGATTTGTTGTGAAATTTTTCCGTTTTGTATACTGGAAAACAATTTTGTCTAAAATGTTCTGTTAATTTTGATTTGAGTTCCACCTCGTAAGCATTTAATTTTTCGCCATATACGATATTTGTAGTATAAAGTTTAATCCAAACTCAGCCATGGTTAGTTTTCCTTGATTTTTATTTCCAATCTGCTTTTACTTCGGTTATATCAACTTTGTTGTAAATGAGTTGTTGGGAATTTTCCAGAATTAAAGGTTGTTTAGTTTTGTTGTATGACCTTGTATTGCTCCACGTTTGCGTTCGATCATATGCATTTTTTTGCCGAAATTGTAGCCATGGTAACCGCTGTTAAAAAATTTACAATTTTCCCGCCAAAAAACTTAGAAAAAATACGGGCGCCTAAAATACGCATGCGCCGATTATTTTTTTTAAATTTTTTTCATCGACTTTAATATAATTTTATTGCCATCTTTTTTTAAGTATTAATTATCAAAGAAGCTTTAATGTTTTGTATATAAACAGCAGTGTTGTAGTTTATTTATATAATTATCTTTTAATGTAATAAATAAAGTATCAAGCAACAGTTTCACTTTGTATTTTATTTTCTCTTTATTGTTCTCTTTGTTCCACTAATAAATTACTCAAAGCAATTAATTCTTCATTAATTTTCTTAATTAATTAAGTAAAATTTAATTAAAAGATGTTCACAAGTTTTTTTCCCTCTATATACTAAGACTTTTGGCGGGAAAATTTAAAAAAATTTGCACAGCGTTTCCCCAGACAACAATTTTTGTAATCAAACAAAGAGGGATTCATTTAAATTATTTTCCGCCAAAACAATTGCACAGCGTCTCGCACAGAAACTAAACGTAATTTCTGGTTTGCCAATTTTTATAGTAAAATTTTGAAAATTCAAAGTCCGAATTGCCCTCCCACTTAAAATTCTTAAGCAAGTTTCGATTGCGAAATGCTGTACCAAAGTAAACATGGATTTAAGCTAACGTAGCAGGCTTTCAACTGTGAATTACTTTTTTGCCAAACATGGCAAACAAATCGTTGCTGTTTCTACCCGAAATTTTACTCGATGTGAAACTATACAATTCTGATTCAATTATATTTTGTCTTCGAAACAGATATTTTTCGCGATTCATCAAGTTTCAAAACAGTTTAAAGCCTGTTATGTTACCATCCATGAAACCCAAAATATGCTACACAGGACGAGCAAATTGAAACAAGACAAGTTCGCCAAATCATGGGAGGATTGCCGATATTTTCAAGTTATTTTGATATAAACAATAAATAAAACTGGTTCACAATATTCCCGCCATTTTCAAAGAGGCGCAAAAGGGACACGAACTACAGTGTTTGTATGGAAATCCGATGTCAAATTTGATCTACAAACTTGTCCTCTATCATCTACAGAGTATGAATGCTTCAGAAAACCAATTGAACGGAAATTTTTAGACATCAGATACCACATAAACAATGTATTACGCGCCACGTTTGCACCTCCTTGGAAATGACGGAAAAATCGGCGAACTGGTCATCCTATGCCAATCTTTTCCAAATGGAAAGGGAGATCTTTTGTTACTTTTACTCGTCCTGTGTTAACTACTGGTCTTACTATAACAATAAAGATATTGTCTGGTTCATAGAATGGTTTTTTTTCTTGCAAGTCTTGTGTTGATTAATCGGGCACGTGCAAAAAGCCACATTGCTTACAAACTGCCAAGTTCTGCTTTGAAGCCATTGCAGAGAAAAGAAATAGTATTTTTCCAATAAATTCATATTAAGTTTCACAGCCTTTTAAATTCCGGAAATTGAATTAACGTTGAAGCGAGCAAAGGTAATCACATTTGTTTTCTTGAAGAATCAGCGACATGCAACAAGTTATGAAATTTTTGTAAAGATTTTCCACAAAAGTTGAACGTTTCACTAAAACTAAACGTACGTTATTTTTAACTCAGTTGGCGAGAGTAGTGCGAAAACCAAATTTCTCCACTTGTAGTTTGAAATTGCTGTAGGCAATTCAAATTGTAAAGCATTTAATCGCTTGTTCACACAGCAAAACATCATATAATAGCATTTTAATTTTATACCGGTCAAATTAATTTTGTTACACACACGAACTGTTAATTGTCCAATTGCGGAAATGTTTTCAGAAAATTGATAGTTTTCACTAATTTGTAAGTTCAGCGGCCAAAATTGAAGAGATATAAAGGAATTTTTTCCGCTCGTGGTATTTTTAGCTTGGAACATGGGGAAAACTAAAATCCGGCTTATGAAATTTTCCATTCAAATTACAAAAAAAAAAATCACCGATTTGTTACAGCGAATAATAATTTAACTGGCAAAGATACCCATTTTTCCTGAAGAATCAGTTTTCAACGAAATGCTTCGAAATTTTACAGCAATAAATATATTCGTCAAGCATATAAAATATATGTTACCCACGTTTTATAAATAAAGTTAACAGTTGGAATATAGTATAGTAAAAAGGAACTTTCTCTACTCGTGGTGTTTGAAGATTACTCCGGACAATTCACTTTGGAAAGCTGAAAACATGTTAAACCGAAATCCAGATTAACGCTAAATTTTACAGTGAACAAACAGCAGACAATTATTCACACTGTCGCAATTTAGCGAGGATTCAGTCTTTAATTTTCTTGTTGCTGCAAGTATTTTTTCCAAAAAAAAAAAAAATTTTTCACATTCTTGTACTGAAGACACAAGAAAATTTGATGACATTTTACAAACACCCAGTCAATGGCTTCTTTTCATTGACATTTTAGGGCCTGTTATACATATGAACATATCAATTGTGTACTTCAGTAAATATTTCTTCAACGTTAAAAGTTTTTATTGTCGCCAATAAATTCAGCTGCCAAAATGCAAGACAAATCCATTCGTGGAACCAGACATCACCTTCTACTTAACCCAGCATACGCTGCAAAACATTGCAATGTACGTGCTTGAAGTATTTCCTATATTTTTTGCAACGGAAATTAAAAAAATATTAAAAGCAATAGTAATTTGCCGTCCAGTACAATTCGAAGTAGATTTAAAAAACCCGTGAAATAGCTACTAGACAATTGAAGACCTATCAAATCCTTAATCTTTTCTTCGGCTCCCATTTGAGAAATAGATTCTAATTGCAAATTTTTTCACGGGTTTTGTGAAATTACTCCACCTAAACTAGGATCCTTCAAACACGTTTATGCTCTAACAATGTTGCAAGTTGCAAATAAAAATGGCACTGTACTTTGAAAATTGTTTGCTTGAAATCCTCGAGTTGAAAAAAACTCAAAAGTGACGATATACTTGAACTTAAAGCGCCTATGAAATGAAAAATCAAACTATTAAAAAATAAGCTCATTTAAAAGGCCTTTCAAAGCAAAGAAGTATGGCGTTTTTCTTTTTCTGATATCTTCTTTCCTCCCAGAGATATTCAGGTTTCTTATAATATGCAAATTAGGTACTGATGACGCCACAGGGTGTGAAGTTTAAGGCTCAAAAAACAAAATTAAGAATATCTCTGGTAATAATTGGACAATCTACTTTAAACTTGCCAAGCTTGTTGCACCCAAACAAATACACCAGCCGGTGTATATTTTGATGTTGCTATGGCAACACACTCGGGTCCAGATCTCTGTCATGCAGAAATGATAATTCCTGTATTTGATCTTCAACAAAGATTGTTTGCTTCTTTTCGTTTGATAAGGAGACCTAGTGTAGTGCAAGCGTTGTATATTTTTCAAAAAGAGCTAAGGATTTTGCCCTGTAAGGTGAAAAATGGTTAAATTTGAATTAAAGAGGAAAGAGACTGGAACCAAGACTATTGCCATGGCAACATTAAATTATGCACCATGTCATGTATTATATGGGGTTAAATGCCCATGCAAAGTTTCCATTGCATTGCTTCATTCTTTCCAGAGATATGCTTGGTTTTGTGTTTTGACCCTCACAAACACAACTTGTGACCTCATCAGTACCTAATTTGCATATTAGAAGAAACTTGAATATCTCTGGGAGGAAAAAAGATATCGCCGAAAGAAAAACGCCACCCTTCTTTGCTTTGAAAGGCCTTTTCAATAAGCTTATTTTTTAATAGCTTCATTTTTCATTTCATAGGCACTTTAACTGGCAAAGTGTTCATAAATGTATGCCCGATAGCTTGCGAGCGCTGAATTTTCCTAACTTGGCTTTTGCATTTAAATAGGCGTTCAGTGCCACCTTAAAATTTGCATCTTGTCATAATTACAAGGTAAACATTGAGCGATCAACTTGTACAAACATCTCAGAAAATTAATTCAATTCCAAAAAATGTGAAGTTCATGCGACTTTGTTTTAGGCGTTCACGCTTAGAAAGTTAAATCTCAAAAAACACTTACAGTCGTTTTCCGCCCTTCCGACCGTTTTTGTGAATCTATCTCGTTTCAAACAATTAATTTTCAGGTTCTATTTTATTTGCAGAAGAACTGCCTAAAATAGCGCCAACTAGACCATTTGAAAAGGTGATAATTTGTTTGTATAATTCTCCGAAAGTGGAAAAAAATGCTCGCTCAATGTTCACGATCTCCGATAATGATAGTGGCTAGTTCAATACATTTTGTGTTGTCTAAAAGTTGTCATTGTTTTTATTTTGTTGGTAGACGCGACCATGCTTGTCTTGCCGATCACACTTTTGGAGGCTTTGACGCTTCTCAAATAATGACAATTCCAATTATACGTGATGAATAATTCCACTAACTTTTTAAACAAAAAAATTGCTTATCCGCTTGTGTCACAAAAAGCCACCATTTTTATCGGAATACAATATAACTACAAATCTTATCTTTACGATGCCTCCTCCATTGCTTGTGTTTTTTAATTGTTTTTTTCCGGAACTCCTTCATTTTGTCGCATGTTGTCAGTCGTCTCTCCCAGTCTGAAAGAAAACAGGCAAAGAACGATTCAACAAAACGTGAAAATGTCCGCCAGGTAGGCAGTGAATATTTCAATGAGGGCGCTACAAAACTGAAAGCATCTTGTATTCAGTATATTTAGGTAAGGATATTCACGATTTGTCAAGAGGAAAGCAGGAGATTCACGCGTTAAAAATTAGCTGCCGCAAATTTTCGACTTACGACCCAAACCCTTGAAAACCTCGCCAATGGTATTAAACTTCGTATCCAGTTCAAAATATACTAAGAATATATATTTTGTTTCCTCGTGGCGTGTTATTCTTCCAATTCTGTGACTTTGGAGAGTTTTTAAGACCGAAAAGGTTTGCGTTAAAATCATTTTAGCCTTTCCGGAATCCAAATTGAACCACTGCCAAGTGTTTTGACGAAAGCGACAAAATTCCGCATAGTCGCTTGTTCTTGTTTCACCAACAAGTCTGATAACCAAACTAGAACATTTAGAATTTTTATTTTCAAAAGCGAACACAATGTTTGTCGTGAAATTTTGAAACAACACGCTCAAAGCGCAACGGTTAAGACACGTGCAAACTACAACGGCTTTGCCGTAATGGCTTCGTTCTGCTTGCTTGCTAAGTAAAACGTTCAAGAAATAAATACTCACCATTCACTTCATTTCACGAAAGCTTGTATGTCCCAGTTGGTCTTCAGTGGCTTGAGTTTCTTCGTTTTTTGTAGAGAAACGAATCCACGTCTTTACACAGCAACGAACTGTTTGAAATGAAGCAAATTCTACATCTCACATGAATATAGATTACAACTCCTTGAACCAATCCCTGGCAAATACGTCACATTTCTTTAGAATTCCCGCTTTGCACGTTTTAATTTGCGGTAACGTTAATTAATAAAGAAAGGCCTGGGGGAGTTGGCTTTCGGCTTGTTTGCGAAAACGACAAACAATTTACGTCATAGGCGAAAGAGCGTGAAGATTTTTAAGTAAAGCAATATACATTGTGAACAAATAGGACAGTGGGAAAACCCTTGCTAATGAAAACATAGGCACGCTAAGCGTGCAGGAGTTATTTTTTCAATTGATTGGGTTGCTTGGGGTAGGACTGGGTGTTAGTTCTGTTGGGATGGTTGAGCTACACATGTATTTGTGCATAGTGCATCACTAGCTACATAGCCCCTTGCTACGACTAAGAGGCATTTTTTGGAAAAAAAAAATGTTGCAGACAAAATAATTTTTACGTGCAATTTGTTACGTCAAAACTGTTTCGTTCAATAGTAAATTTTTATCATTTAGAAAAACAAGAACTAATTTAATTGTCAAAGTGTCACGAAATGGCTTATTCTGTTAGCACTTATTTTGTTGTTAGCTTTTTTACAACCGTTACGCGATACTTTTGTTTGTTACAGACAAACACTGTAAAACGATACCTTTGTTTTTTCAAAAACGGATGTAACATGACACTTTTGTTTATCTCACTTTTGTAACATGACACTTTTGTTTTTCTTGAAAACACCTTGTCTCCATTGAGTAATCGAAAAGTAATAAACGAAGTAATAAACGAATCAAATCAAAAACTATATTTTTAGGAAAGCTTTTAAAGTGTAGTACACCTGGAGTATTTGTTTCCTGTCGTAAATGTAAATTTTCATTCAACAAACAGGAACAAGAACTAATTAATTTTAGTTATCAAACTGTCACGGAATGACATGCTCTTATTCTAGCCGCTATCGATCGTAGTTAATTTTAAAAGCAAAACCATTTTAAAGTCAATACCCATACCGGTTAATTAAATGTCTAAACGTGGTGTGTTTAAGGTATAAACATAAACACTACTTGCCCGGGGTGACCCGAAAAGACTGACCCCCGGTCCGTGGACCCCCACTACGGACCGGGTCCATTGACTGCTTACGGACCGGTCCACGGACCACCTCCACGGACCTCCTTTACGGACCACCCCCAAATTACACACAAAAACAAAGTGACATGAAAGTGATAATTACCGGTTGTTAGGATAGACCACTCCTGTCGGCGTCGGCGAATTCGACCATTACGCTTCGTAAGTTTAACCAGATTTAACAGACTTGAGGTCACCCTTGGGCATGAATGCATTACACATTGCCATTTTCTCACTTCAGCAATAATGACCGACAACTAAGCTCTATTTGTGCTTTCTTTCCCTCCGCCATTTTGTGAAGCCTGGGACGAGTTCATAAACCCGTGAGAGACTGGGCCGAACAAAATGGCGGAGGGAAAGAAAGCACAAATAGAGCTTAGTTGTCGCTCATTTTCAAGGCACTATATTGCTGAAGTGAGGAAATGGCAATGTGTAATGCATTCATGCCCAAGGGTGACCTCAAGTCTGTTAAATCTGGTTAAACTTACGAAGCGTAATGGTCGAATTCGCCGACGCCGACAGGAGTGGTCTATCCTAACAACCGGTAATTATCACTTTCATGTCACTTTGTTTTTGTGTGTAATTTGGGGGTGGTCCGTAAAGGAGGTCCGTGGAGGTGGTCCGTGGACCGGTCCGTAAGCAGTCAATGGACCCGGTCCGTAGTGGGGGTCCACGGACCGGGGGTCAGTCTTTTCGGGTCACCCACTTGCCCGAGAGTCAGCTAATCGCCGGAGCAAGACGCTAAAGAGACTAATTAAATTAATTGCGGTTTTCAGTTGGCGACGCGGAGTCTCAAGCAGTATGAAATTTAAGAAGTCTCCTTGTCACGAACTCTAAAAACACGAGGCCACAACACACTCTGAAGAAGATTCCTTGCCATTTTTATGACACAGTATTAACATCACAATGAGAACATTATTCTTCAAATCTGCTTTGTGCAAATACTACGGTCAGCGAAACTAGCCCGTCCAAAAGGAACGCTTGAATAACAATTTAGTGTTGGGTCTTTTGCTGGCGGCGTGTGCGTTGTAAGCAAGCGAGCGTTTCAAATCCGGGGTTAATTCACAAATCACTGATTCCGCCTCCTACAAATCGAAAATCTTCGAATGAAATCGCTCGCGTACAACTGTGTCAGATTACTTTCCCTTTATAAACTGCAATTTCATTGGTTCGAATAGTACCTCAAACCTGATTGGTGTGAGATACAAACATACTCCACTGACTGACTGACTGACTGACTACACGGTCCATCGCGCCGACTAAGAGTTATTTTTTTGAAAAAATAACTCAAAAAATGATAACTTCGACACTGACTTAAAGGGGCTTTGTCGCGGATTTTAACAGATTTTTGAACAGCCAAAATTTATATTTGTGTCGAAGGAAACCAAAAAATAATAGTCCATTTTTATTAACAATTGCTATATTAGAGCACCGAAACTGTTAACAAGTGTCTTTAGCTGCAGATGGCTACGATGGAAATGGAATGCAACTTGAAAAGTTTAGCTAAACGTTTAAGACGGAATCCGCCAGGACTTCGAGTAGTTGTTGGACAAAATTATGTACCAAAATTATTTACACCTTATTGCAAGCTTTTGTGTTACTGCTTCAAATATCTTATCAAAAGAAATCTTTTCTAACAACACCAAACATCGAAAACCAATCTCGAAGTTCCGCTGAATTCCACTAAATCGCTTAAAAGACGCGAGCTTTTGCCTATAGCTTGTGAACATTAAATTTCATTTTCTCAGGCTCTGATAAGAAATTGTTGTACCAAAATTATTTACACCTTATTGCAAACTTTTGTGTTACTGCTTCAAATATCTTATCAAAAGAAATCTTTTCTAACAACACCAAACACCGAAAACAAATTTTGAAATTTCACTGAATTCCACTGAATCGCTTAAAGACGATTTTACAAAATGGCTGCACGTGAGAATTTCCCTATAGCTTGTGAACTTTGAAATTCATTTTCTAAGACTCTGATAAGAAATTGTTGTTGGTGTTATCAGTGATAATTACTTACATCTTTACCTTTTATTTAGCGTAGAAAATAACGCAATAGGATTTAAATTATTCTGGTACTCGATTTTTGTCCAACTTAAATAAATATTACTCGACTTCCTGGTGGATTCCGTCTTAAGTTGTTTCCGCACGTCCACATAAAAAACGATTTTTATAGCCATAGTTAGAGTTCTATCCACATATTAAGGATATATCTACCTTTAGATGTTCAAAGGTAGTGATTTTCATGGGTTAAGCTGCATACCACTAATTTCAGAACAGTTTAGACCAAAAATCTGTGAAATCCCCGTGACAGAGCTCCTTTAAATGGAAAAGCTCTTGTAATCTTAGAGAAATAAGTGTTTTTAATATTATTTTTCAAATATTTTTGCCATATTTTAGTTCTCTTTCTAAAACAACAGGAAACCAACAAAAATGAATCAAAATGAACTATGAAATAACAGGCTAATATTAAAATACGATTTTCTCTCTCACAGATGTTGGAAAAGCTTTGGAAGGTTGTGACGCAGAGAAGTCTCTCACAAAGTGATCCAAACAACGTTATTGCAACAGCAGACAAGAATACCAGCAGTGATACAGTTACCAGGAAAAACAGTGCTCTAGCAGAGAACACCAAGCCTCAGATCAAACCATCTACAACTTCTGAGAGAAAATTTCACGAAAGTTTAAACTTTTCCAGAATGAAATTTGGGAATCGTGTTGAAGGAGAAGTAATTGCTGGTTTTGGCGGGAAAGAGAACAGTGCTGTAGAAAGTGAAATTACGAAATCGGGAGTTGGTTGTCCTCGTGATAAAATAGCAGTTGTAAAGGATAAAGATCATGTTATGAAAATTCAAGAAAATGAGGTTAAAACTGCTGAAAATCGAAGAACCCTGGCTGCTGTACCTGGTCTTAAAAGAAGAGCACCACATGGGATGGGCAGCTTGACTTCCATAGATGTTTGCTCCGAATTCAGAACTGGGTGTGAAAGCACTCCTAAAAGTCTTATAACTCCTTCAACAAGCTTGTCAGGTTTAAGCAAGAGAGCTAGAGAATGCTATGGTGAAATTAAAAGCGAAACCCCAAAGTCTTCTACAATGGGACTTCTTTTGAAAAGAGGTCTTGCAAAACAAACACTGAGCAACGATTACAAGCCTCGGGGATGCAGTAATCCTCGAATGTCGCTTGCAGCTGGAGAGAGCAAGAGCGTTACAGCCAACCTGCCATGTAAACCATCAAATATTGAACCTAGGGCTGTGACAACACCCTCACTCAGTGCCCGAGTAAATCAAACCTCTGTCCAAGATGGGCAACAACAAAAACAAAGCGTGAACAAAGATATTAACCTTATCACTCATGCTTTCGCTTCTCATACTTCAACAGTTACCAAAGCCAAGAACTATCCAATGCACTTTAATAAAGCGCTCATCACCCCTAAAGGGAAACCTAGCCCCTTCACACCAAGCTCTGTTATAAAGACAAAGCTGAATTCCCCTGCCACCCCACCCATAGTTTCTTTCAACGGAGGTGGTGTGACTCCACCCCTGTGCCAATGTGGGCGTCGCACTCGCCGAAGATCTGTTGTGAATCCGGGACCTAATCAGGGGAGAGCATTCTTTACTTGTTCTTTGAATCACGGCAGGTCAGGACGGTGGTCAAGTGTCAGTAACAAGAAGGCTAGAGGTGGTTGTAACTTTTTTCGTTGGGAAGTTCATTTATAGCATTGTTATCAAACTGTATCAAAGACGGGTTGTGGTGGTTTGCGACATGAGTCAATAAACGTGATCTCAATTATAGCAAAGATATTCCTTTATTGATAATAACTTATATCCTAAATGGCTATGCTATGTTCAGTCTAACTTCAGCCTTCTGCTCTACAGGTTCAGGCAATACTCATTTTGCTGACTGACATGCAAACATGTACATGTAATCTTGTTTCTCCCAGTCGGGGGGGGGGGGGGGGGGGGGTAGTTGGGGATTTAAAAATATCTTATACAGGGAGGCAACACACTGAGTTCCAAACCCTCACCATTTTGTAAACTATTTTTGGCAGAAAAGGTAACCCTTTAATAAACCTTCAATAAAAAATGGTACACCTTCCATATACCTACAGTAGGGATGCTGTAGGTGTGTACCTTTTGGGCAGAGCCAACCTATATAGTCTACTGCAGGGAGTTCCCCTGAGGAAAAGCATAACTCCTAGGACTGCATGGAATTATGGAGAGTTTCGCTTTTCATCTCCTAACCAACATACTTCCCACTCAAGCTAAGATATATGGGCTGTAACATGTACTTTCAACACAGAAGCAGCCTACCATATTTATTTGCCTATAAGCCAATCCCTGCTATAAACTGAGGTCCTAAGCTTTTGGCTATCAGAAGCTGTCAGATTCTAAAAAAAATAAACAAAAAAACACTCGGCTATAAGCTGAGACCCAATATTTTATTCAACTTGTAAAGCACTCCACACTTATGGGCAAAGAAATAGGGTATCTACTTGCCGGTAACTTAATTTTTGCTTGCTTGAGCATAGTTAGTGGATTGTGATGCCGACTTTCTCTGCTAAGTTCCTGAACAGAAGCTTGACTGTGAAAGATCCCTAACTCTCCATAGATAATGCAGTGTCTCAAGGAACTCAAAGGGCAAGTAAAGGGAGAGGAGAAAAGTGCCCACATGTCATAACTCATGGCCAATAAGGTGTTTTAAAAATTCTAACTTATAGCTGTCAAACAAAATTTTCAAAATAGTCTTTTGGCTTGAATTAAATATCAGTGATTAATGTCCAGGCTTTCTATCACTGTGGAAAGCAACCTGTGAAAGATCAGAGAAAACTTTGTTACACATTAATACCAGGAGAGGTACTTATTAAATAAATGGTACAAAGATATAGTGGGTTTCACTTTGGGTGCTTTGTTTTTGCATTAAATTATGCCTGTTAATTGGTTTAAAAACTTTGTGCCAGTTTCTTGACCAATCAGAAGTAAAACGAAAGCTAATCAAGATTCATACACGTGTTGTTTTGAAGCTTCAAGTTTTGATTCGCTCACTGGATTGTTTATGTCATTTGTGATTGGTCAGAGTACCCATGGTAATTACTTTGGTTTTGGTTTTGTAACAATCAAAAATCGCTCTAAATCTGGCCAAAAAGCCGTGCCTCTTTTAATGCATTGATCTACACATCCACTTTACTCCACATTATTTTGATTCTTACAACAGCTTTTGTAGCTTTTGGCACAGCTGGGGAGGGGAGGTGATACACTACCCAAGCCTAGCCTACCCAACTCTACCCTAACCTACCCTATCCTAGCCTCGACTTGCATAGAGATTTGAGAAGGGTGGGTTGACACATTGCCAAAGGAGTAAACAAACTTTCAAAAGAAACCCACTTATAACTTGATGAAGTTGACACAGTTGTTGCACAATTAAAGATACTTTTGAATGTAACAGAATCAATAACTGACTGGACATCTGTCATACCTTTGTTGAAAATATTAGAACTATAAATAAGTAAGCATACATTGTCTTTCTGAGTAATACACTAAAACGATCTAGAATGTCTGTTAAAAAACCCACCTGTTTGCTGGAAGAAGTTTGCACATTGACATAAGTTCATCTGGAAGAATAAAGAAATTATTTATCAGATCAGTGTAGGAAAATTAACCTACAGCCTGTACCATGCTATGAACATAAATCAGTGATTCTTGTGCCTTTTGCCATTTCTACAAGGAATAGCCCTTGTAAATATGTACAAGGTGGCGGGGTACTGAACTCGGGCATTTCCATTCGCTGTTAACATTAAATAAACAGAGGGCTTAAAACTACTTATCACTACATATTAATTTGCTAAGGAAATGAAGTCTGGTGCCCATCAAGTAGTATAAGTGAAGAAAAGCTCCTAGAATAACATGTCGGCCGACTGTTGGGCAACTGTCGGCCGACACATTACTGACAGCATCGCAACAGGTCACCGACTGTCGGCTGACAGTCGTCAACAAGTTACCGGTAACGTTCATATGTACAAATTCTGTCTGCCAACAGTTGGCCATTTGTTTGCCGTTTGTCAGCTGTTTGTCGGCCAGCTGTTGGCTGTTTGTCAGCCGTTTGTCGGCCAACAGTCGGCTGACAGGTTATTTTGGGAGCTGTTCTTCATTTACACCCATCAAGTTGAACACAAGTTTTATACCCCCCCCCCCCCCCACCCCCCTCCTGGATGGGATGCTTGTTGATCATAGGGTAACCCCACATCCCAGCATTTTATTCACCAGACCACTTGGTCCAGAGTCCATCTCCCACCAAGGGAGGTGGAAGATGCATTATGCATTACACAGTTACTTCATCTAAACTGCAAATCCAAGGAGCAATATGAACAGCTAGTTTCATAATGAACACTGTCTATAACAACACGAATGTTACCTTTTGCTGCAGAAAGACATCCTGTTGCCATAGCAACTTGCAAAGTCTGTGCAAATCTATCAACTGACAGTTGAACTTGTTGGTCAATAATGCTGAGGTTAAACTCTTCAGTTTTTAACTTGTCAATTAATTTTGACATGTCCTGAGTCAGTTCTCTTAAATCTGTTCCTTTGATGAGATGACGACTGTCTGACTCATCCATAACTTCTCCAGGCTCCAGTTCCATTTCATCTTGCGGATCCTCTTTATCTTTTCCAGCCGACAAGAAAGCTTGAATTATCGCCAGGTGAAGCTGAGAGTATAAAAGTCTAGATTCATGATGTGTGTGTCCATCACTCGTGGTGCTGTCACAAGCTAGTGGCATTAGTACTACCCACCGTAACAGTCCCAATATGGGACCAAGGGGGAGAGGGGTAGTCTCTGGTGGGGCTACTGATCCACGCAGACGTCCTGCTGTGAGTAGATTGGTGGGGCAAGTTAGCAAACACAGGTCAGGATTGTTGCCGACCCAGGAAGCCACGACTTTTAGAAGAGACAAGGGAGGTTGATTTGAGGACCTGCTTGATGATTGTTCATCTGAAATACAAGATTTAGTGATATTTCAAACAGTAAATATTTTTTTAGCTACATTGTTATTAAAACTGGAAAGGACACAAAGATATCACCAATTGAAAAGCATTACAAGCTTGCGCATATGTGTGCAGAAGATACAGCTAAACGTGCAGGAAGCCCCTTGCAAGATTGTCAAAAGTAGTTGATCCTGGCCGGCTACTCTGTTGGGCTATTTGTCTTATTCTTTAGGAAAGAAGGCAAAATCAGCCACCTACAACTGTTACACTGTAGTGTAAGTGCCTTATTGTAAATATGTGTCGTATTGTTAACAGCTCAATAAAAAAATGAAAAAAAAAACTGTTACAACAACTTCAAACCTTAGTGACAATCCTGGAGCCTTCCATGCATATACAGTCAACTCTCTCTAAACCGGACACCATCGGGACCGGCTCCAACTGTCCGTCTAAGAGAGGTGTCCATCTTATAGGAAGTTTAGTTACAGTAAAATAGCTGAAAAACGACAGGAACTGGACCAACACCAGATGTCCATCTTATGGAGGTGTCCGTCTTATATAGGTGTCCGTTAAGAGATAGGTAGTTGACTGTATTCATTTGGTGTTATGCAATGCGAGTTAGTAGTATTGACTTCTCACATCACCATAATGATTTTTCAAAGCTTGTTAATTAGCACAACAGTGCTAAAACTTTCTGTAGCACTTATATGTGTTTGTGCAACAGGGGTTAGGTCGCACTTTCTTGTAATTCATTTTAATGCCTCACTATATATGTAACAACTAATTGTGGATCATTACTTTGATAAAGTTCAGTGACAGAACTGCCTAAAATAACACAATCTAGTACCTTGAAAGTACTTTGGGATCTAACAACCTTTTATTAAAGATTAACAAGGATTTTACAGACCTTAGCAAAGATATGAGGATTTTTTAATAGACTATTGCAAGATTGTGTGAGATCCCTGAAAACCTTTCAGGACTATAGATGAAGATCCTAAAGGCATGGGGGGCAAAGGGGTCTAAATATTGTACCTCTTACTCCCAATTCCTATAATTCCTATTCCTCCCAGTTCTAGCAACCTAAGGTAACATGCTTCACCTCCCTAAATTTCCATGTCTCCCATAGACTCCCTGCCACTTCCCTTCCCAACTAATGAACTGTCTTAACAATCTGCAGCATGCAGATTCCTAGAAGTTCTAAAGGATCTTTAATATCAAATATTCACCAGTGGTTAGTTGAAGTTTTAAATAATAATTAATAATAATTACGGTATTTATATAGCGCATTTCCATATGCTCAATGCGCTTTACAACACTTACCTCGTTGTTTGCCAGTGGGGACAACTGGATACAAACTTATGAGGGCAATCATTAACTGACAAGCCATCAGCAGCGAATGAGATGCAAGGGTCTGAAGGAATGGCAGTGAAGCTGGTACGAGGCAAGTGTAGTCTTCCACTATGGATGATGTCACCTTCAACACTATACCAGGTCTTTGATGATGTCTCTGAAAAAAAAAAAAAACAGACCACAGGCACACCCAGGTGTAAGACAGATTACAACTTTTCACAAAATGCAGTTTGTTGTAAAAGAGGTTGTGATTGTTTATCGTGGTAAAGTACAATTATTATCATTTGTCTCACTCTGGTCTGTCCAAGCTTGTTGAAAACAAAGCCAAACATCATATTTAACATTTTTGCTGGCCACTAAATAGGGGCAAAAACAATAGAAGGACACCCACTGGGATGGCAGGCATGTACTTCATTCAAGGTATTAGGTTTGGTTCATGAAACGTTTGGCATCTGAACCAGGCCTAATTCATTAATTAATTCATTAAATTAGGATTTTAAGTCAAAATTAATACAAAGAGCTTCTATCTAAGTCTATTATACAAGAAAAAGGAAACAGGAAAAAGATGCTTTTGGGATGATTAAGAGTGGGGGTGGGGTGGGGGGAGGGGGGGGGCATACACAGAAAAGTAGCATATATTACTAACCTGCATCCAAATTGCCATGGATTCTAGCAAATGATCACACTGCAATGCCACAGCCATGGAGACAAGCTTGGTAAGAATTTCAACCTTTCTGTCAACCTGAAGTTCAATTGGAAAATAAAATAATTATTACAAACTTTCTGGTGACAGTGTATTGTTAATATGGATATTTTACACCAGAGATTAATGCAGGAAAGGATCAAGGAGCACATGACTTCACCTTTGGCCAACATCAATTGGGATAGTGGAAAGGCGGTTCCAGAAGCACAGATATCTAACCACAGAGTTGCTTGAATACACTGATTGTAACATGAAATATTTTAAGTTGTGAGAAGGCAGTAAAATCATTGTTTGTGTGTTGACTCTGGGTGGTACGGGTTCAAGACCTGGCCAGGATCACACCTGAGGGGAGAGGGGGGGTCGGGTGGAGAACTCCCATGTGAAACAGGCAGGGATGTTTGTTGTCTCACATAGGGGTGAAAATTTCAGATTTTGGTTACACTTTGGATGTTTTGCGGAAAACACTTGTTTAGGGTTGCACATGAAGAAAATACAGAAAAATACAAGTTATATTTTTAGTATTTTGGCATCTTTTAGGAGTCAAGAAAAGCTTGAGTCATCATCATAATCATCATTATCATGCTTTATTTGATAAGTAGGCTGGTACATGTAGTAGGCAGCCAAAGGGCTGATGTGGACCTACTATACAAAATATAAAATGATAAAAATTAGGAAAATTGAAATTTCTTGTATTACTACTATCAAACTCAGAAAACCGTGAACACCTGAAATATTTCAGGAATGTTGATTGTCTAGTACCCAATCAAAATAAAGTTCAGGACACGCAAACCTCAAAACCACAAACTAATTCCCATTGCTGTTTGCGGTTTAGTTTTCTCACGCCTGATTGGCTTTTTCCTTGTAACACAATAACATTCCATTAATATTTCTGGTGTTCACGGTTTTCTGAGTTTCACAGTAAAACCCAGTCAGTTTGGTCTCCTCAAGGAGTTTAATTCAATTTTTTTTTACCAGCATCCCTGCCTGTTTCATAAGGGAGTCCCCCCCTGCAATCATGCAGTATTGTGTTCTTGGGCAAGACACTTAACTCTTGCAATGCCTTTCTCCACCCAGGAGTGTAAAAGGGTACTGGTAAATTAAATGCAGAGGGTTAAATCACTGTCATAGACTACATGAAACATCCTTCCCTAGGGGAGTAAAAAGCTCCTAGTCACTTTATGTCAAAGTGTTAAGACAAGAAAGTACAACATATGTTACCAAGAATCTTCAGACAAAAAAGTGTCCTTGTGACCACCACAACCTCTAATGCTTACAACGCACCTTTCCATCCTTAATGTCTTGACCTGATATTCCAAATAGTAAATAAAATACACCACATCTCACAATATCAGATGGTTGATCTTGGAAGCAAGAACATATTATTTCTAAGAGCTGAAGTTCTTGGATGGCAGACAATGATTTTGCTCCTGAGCCTTTGCTATAAAATATGTACAAGTCGATCACATCGTCAAGAAAAGCTGACAAATAAAGTCCAGGATTTGGAGGCGTGTCCGGCGCATATGCTTTGAAGTATTTCTCTAACATATGAATGACATCTCTGCTGCAATCTGGAAATTGAGATGAACTCAGGAGGCGCTTGATGTAAGTGACTTTGTTAGGGATGTCTGCCTTCCATGAGGCAATATCTATGAAAATATTAATACAATGTTAGTGGCATTACAATATCATGGTGATTGATTAGAGGCTGACTGCATCCTTTAATTCTCTCCAAAATCTTTCTTGAAAAGTTATTATCAAAACTAATTAATAAATTCATCAAGTTAAAACATGGAAAATCATAACTGTAACAGTGGTTTGGAAATCTGATCCCAATTAGCAAAGATTTTTTTGATTTTATCTCTCCATTTACTCTTTAGTATAAGTGCCCATTGAGACAATATGTCAAACATTTGAAAGAGCAGGGCTCAAAATAATTTTTGAATACTGACCGGTCATGTTGACCGGCCAAATCAATTTTTGCTCGGTCATGTCTCGTTTTTGACCGGTCAAAATTTTGAGTATTTACTTTGAAACAATAGCCTATTTCTGCCAAAAATTTCGCCTCATAAGCTAAAACACTCGTTGTTAAAGAGTATAAGGCTTAAGCTTAAATGTTTTGATCGCTAAAAGTGTCATTTTATTATGTTCGCATTTTGAATTTCCATTTCTTCTGCGTTCTACTCTACATAAAACAAAATGCTCAGTAGCCGTAATGTTATGTTACTCTGTATAGTTTTATATTAGTTAACGACTTACGGGTGGAGGCGATATTGGTTGTAAGCACTTTACTGGTCTTTACTACCGAACACTAAATAGACATAATTATGCCCAAGCTACAAGTGAGATAACTGTGCCTTTGCTCGGGATGTAGGAAGAAAGGAAACGCCAACGGCTTCATGTCAACTGTGTCCAGTAAAAAGGATTTACGTCCTCGACTTTTAGTTATCTTTCCTGTATCATGCGATACCAATACATTATCCCATTCCAAGCTAGGGGATTATTATGGGTAATCAAATGGTGACGAGTGAAATTAGGAAATAATTTCACAAGTACACCATTTGGTTACATTTTAATATCATGGGTGACAAATTACGCTTACAACCGTAGTTTTTTAACTTCTTTATTGTATCGTCATGAACGAACCGGTTGGAAACGGCGCTCGTGTAAGACGCTAAAATTCCACTCAATGCCATTAATGTTATCGCTAAAAGATTATAAGACGACCATACAAACTGGCCAAGGTGAAATTCAAGCGAAATGTGCAAAGTTTAAGCTTTAAGATCATCTTTTAAAATCCTGTACGCCATCTTGGCACTGAAACGTTGCCATGGATATTTTGTAATTTCACATGTGAAATTATAAATTAGCGCTGAAATATAATTTCGCGCCAAAATTAAGGAGTAATTTGTCACCCATGATATTAACAAAATAACCGCCGAGAAAAGATTTCACATTCGTCCACAATGCTTAGCAACCAGGCCTTTAAGTAAGGGTGTGCCGGAAGTTTAACATGTCTTTCGTTGCTTTTTCAGGTCTGCTGGAAATCTACTAACAAACCATCTTTTACTTACTAATTAGCGATAAACACGGTCAGGAAGTTGTCGAAACTGTTGGTGAAAAACACGCTACGAACCCGTACTTTCTATAGGTGCATATAGTTTTTTAAATCCACTAACGAGTGCTATTTTTCTCGGCCCGCCTGACAATTCAAACTGTAATTGCGTACGCGTGTTAATAGCAGACGTCTGTTGTCTGTTTAGCGCATTTACAGACGTGGATGTTTCCTGTTTTATTTAAGCAAACCGCTAACAAATCCGCAGAGCGTAACCGTCTCATCTGTATTCTACAAATTTGTGACTGCAAGCTGCTATGATATTTTATGATTCTACTGTAAAATTTCAAGAAATACTGCGAGTAATTTTTTTGTGTGTTATTTATTTGAAAGCTGTGTATATGACTGGTCAAAATGACCGCCGAACCAAAATTTTGTCCGGACAAATCGTCACTTTGGCCGGTCATTGTCCGTTGACCGGCTGTTATTTTGAGCCCTGAAGAGTGTTTCATCACATTTCCTAACACCTTGAATCTCATTAAAAATACTCCACCATGCATTGTATTTTCAACTCTTGTATTTTCAGTGAGCTAGGAAATGTGATTAAACACACTCTCATGTTTGATATTGTATCACCTGAAATCCTACATACATACATACATACATCATTTATTTGTTTACGCAGGTCGGATTTAAGGCAGCATAAAGCTGATGTGGACCTGCGGTTAATTAAAATTTACAAAATAAATATGAAAAATCTTTAAAATCTTAAACCTAATAAGCCTAATAATATATATATACATACATATACATATATACACATACAAATGTATACAATGTGCCCTCCCGGTTATTACCATAATGGCTTTATGGCAACTCCTGAACTTGGGCACAGGATATACACATACATACATACACACATACACACAAACACACTACACACACACATATAATTATATGTACATACATATATACATATATACATATACACATGTATATATAATTAAATATGATTAAGGGTAAAATTTAAAATTCCTAAAATTCCTGGACGAGTATAGGGCAGCTTGAGTAAACAGACTTATATTTCACCTTCTCCTTGTAAAAGGTATGAGGTTTAACCTAAAAGAGATAGCTCTACAAAGTGCCGCACTGTGTCCCATCTGGTTGTTATTTATTTTTTATTCATTTTCAATGTCAATCAACTGATTACTATTGATTTTAATTGATAACTATTGATTATATTGACTATTGATTGTCATTGATTGGCACTATCAGCCGATAGAAACCTCGAACTTGCTGTCTAATTGTTTAATATATTGTCGTTCAGAACGTGAGCAACAGATATGGTCAGATATCTATTGCACCTAAGCTGCAGTGGTGATATTTTACACTGCATTTTTGGAGCTCTCAGCGGTGTTTATAGGACCTGAATAGAATTCAACGATTTACCAACACATTTCTTACATTTTGCTTTATGATCTACTGCATACTTACTCCAGGTATCCTCCTCATATTCATTCATGATGGAAAATATCTCTGGTCTTCAGAAAACCGCCAAAAAGAGTCCATCAAAAGCGATAGGAAATCACCGCCGTGACACAGGGAGCCCTCACATCCGTTTAGAATATGAATAAAACATTATTTATCGCGCGTGTGTTTTATGGCGGCCATTTTGAATTTTTAATACGCGCGCGGTCTGCTAGTGCGAGGTCTGGAACCGATATTACGGGATTATTACGGATCCTCGGAGCCTGCTCGGAGCTCTAAGAAAATGACAAGTTCACTGTTTTATCCTCGGTGAGCGATCGGATCCTCCGAGAATTTACGAATTTTGCCGCCCGTCCCAGACTTCTGTAATAGATCCTGTAATATCGGTTCCAGACCTCGCACCAGCAGACCGCGCGCGTATTAAAAATTCAAAACAATCTTTTATTCATATTTTAAACGGATGTGAGGGCTCCCTGTGCCGTGACCGCCATTTTGGCATGAGCGGCCTCGCCAGATTGGAAGGTCTTTGGACTGGAAACTAGTCCCGTTCATCCCGTTCGTCGGGGGTTTACCGTCCCGTACTGATTTCTTGATGAAGTAACTAAATTAAACGGCAGGCTATTAATCCGCGGCAAAAACTTATTTTGAAGGACTCGCGAGGATCTCGAAAAGTCTCCGTAAATTTTACCTTTGATTCCCCGTCTCCTATTTAGAAACCGAGGACGAGCAGTTTGATTGTTTTTAAAATCTTAACCAAGTGACTTTTCTAGTAAACATAGAATAATAGACGGTTTGTTTCTAATTCTCTACTGCCTTGAAGGTCCTTGAAGCCCTCAATGATTAGCCTCCTCCGCAGACGTTCTTTTGGCTCGTCACGCATGAAAAGATTGCGTGACGAGCCAAAGGAACGTCTGCGAAGGAACCAGGAACAGCCCGGAACAGCCCGGAACACCCCCGGAACAACCCGGAACACCCCGGAACATCCCGGAACACCAATTTTTTTTCAACACAGATAATAAAAAATGCAAAATAAATTAAAATAAATAAAATAAATAAATAAAAATATTAATTAAATAACTATTGTATGAAGCTGAACTGGAGCATACTCATTGCTGAATCCAAACACTTACAACAAGCTTCCGAATATTATCGAAGTCTCTTGACTGAACAATTTATTCAAATAATAGTATAAAAATACGCGCTCGTTTTTAGTACGCACGATAATTCGGAAGAGGAAGACGCAAAATTTAATACAGTGTCGGTTAAGAAAAGGAAGCAAACGGACCCAAGCTCTCATAATGTCAACTGCAGTAAATTAACAAATTACAACTCTTACTAACGAATGGCGACTTTTCGCATTTCAAGAATAGCCCCTACCGTATCGCTAACTGAGAAATTGCACTTGTATTCGGTATGGAAACTAATCGCACGTTGAGAAATCACACGCGATCGAGAATGAAATGTTATCGAAACATTTTGACAATAGGTCAAAAATTCTGGATAAATAAGCCTACAGGGCTATAAGGACCAACTACACTTATTCCCAACGTCAGTTCTTAATTAACATGGTGCAAACAAGCTTGGCGACTGCATCAACCAATTTTATTAAGGAATGTCTTTTTGTGACCGCAAACGAGACCATCAAAATTTCCCACAGAAAAAAATTCCTGTGGTTTCAAACGTGTAGCGTGAGTCTGTAACTACTGTCACGCAATATTTTGAAGTTGCCGTTCTTGTTGGTCTATGTGAAAATGGAACTCTGCGTTAACACTTCGAATTTAAAATTTACCCCTGACGTCACATCGGACGGCCGCGGGAAAAATGTAACTTGGAATTACATTAAATTAAATTTGACATTTATTGACGTTTTTCGCTGTTCTTTCCTCAGACAAGGGCATTCGGAAATATGAAATTTTCGGGTCATTGTTGGAAGCCTTCGCTTACTTAGACCGAATACAAAACCTTTCGTAAAGTCTTCCACGGTCTTCAGTTTAAGTCCTTTTGTGAAAGGTCAATCTTTGAAATTCTAATTTTGTGCAATGAGTATGCTCCAGTTCATCTTCATATTTTTACCGCTCCCTCCTGGTGAAAACTTACTTCCGTATACGAGTAAAAGATTTTTACTCAAGTCCGCAACGGATGGTGTACGCGGATTTCATTGGTTTCTATTTATACCCTGAAGGGCCATTGGTTTTCACAGCCAAAGTACATGACGTAAATAAAGTCAAACTCCGGGAAAACTGCAAAAGTGCTTGCACTGATTTCAGTTCATCAGCTTCATATCGCAAGAACTGTTCTTGTTGTGCTAAATAAAACCTAGCAAAGATGTTTCCTCGCGAAGACATTTTGCGGAGTGCTGTATTCGTTGCCATCGGAGGATTAATAACACTGGCGGTTTTGAAGTTGTTGGCGATCGAGGAAAATGAAGAAAGATTGGCGCACAGAGAGATCAGAGAAGAGAATGATTTGAACGAACCCCCAAGGAAAGAGCCTCAAGAAAATGACGAGAGGTTCTGAGGTGAGTGCGCTTCTTTACATAGTTTTATGACAGCAACAGAGGGGAAAATTATTTCAAAAGTTTTAATTTCCGTCAGAAGAGCTTTGTCGACACTGCAAAGGGTTCGCGCGCTGTTCAGTAATGTTACCCTAAAATTTTCTCATATGAAAATTTTCCAGTTTTATGTGCAAGCGTTTGTATTTGTTTTATTTTCGTACGGCTACTCTGTTACAAAAATTGTTAATCAGCATTATAATTTCGGTACGTTTTATTTTTCTCGGGATCATGGCATATTATCACCGGAATTAAATGCGTCCATCGGCCCCCTAACACAATCGCCATGACCAAATGCGTGACTCGCGAGTGCGAAGCAAAACACGATACGTTGTTGTCACGCGATACTTCAACGAGCGCATTATGAATCCGCGTATAAAACGGAGATTGTGGCATCACGTAACGAGCACTTACAACAATCTTGAACAGTAGGTTTGCTTCGTCTTTATGAACTCTTTAGTTAAAGTTAGAAAAGTCCTTTGTATTCTGATGTTGATGTTTTGTGTTTTCATTCTAGGAATAAACAGCACAAGCAAGAGCTTACAGCCCACATTTTTATACTTTAACCTTTAGACGTGGATTTACCAGAATTGCCACAGTATAGCTTTGGCCACTGGAGTGCGACAGTAGTTAACAAGGACAGTTTTGAAACAGACAATGACTAACACCATATTTTTTTAAAAACTGCTTTTAATGATGTAAAATGCTTGTTTTATACATAGTACTAACAGTAACCACCAAAAAAATGTGATTGTAAATACACTGCCTTTTTTCTTGCCGTTACTCTGGTGTTCGGGGCGAATCAGACTTTTAGTGAAGTTTATTTGTTAGTCAATTTTGTTCCATAAACCGTGAAATTATCGTTCGCAGTGAAATGTGCATGCGCGCGATTAGTTTTTATCAATGTCACTTGGTTTTATTTAAAATGATGCATTCTGTCAGCATACTCAAGTGACTTAGGTTGGTAATCTAACTTTATACCATGCAGTAGAAACGAAATAGAAAATACAGCCAATCAGAATGCAGGAAAATCGTTGTATATTCGATGGTATTAAACCCAACCTTCCCTGCGATTTTTCTATGGCATGGTTAGTTAAGCAACACTTTCTCGTGGTAACCATGGACACCGCTTGTCACTTTCTTGATATACACACTTGCTTAAAGGCTCGTTTGACCACTGTCGTAAACAGTGCGGCAGAAATGATTGCATTTAAGAGTGAACCGTAACTTGTCATCCCAAAGATTTGTACTTCAAACTTAAGGAACAAAGACTGCTGTACTGCCTGACTTTGCCCAATGATAAAAGATCTTAAGAATAAACAAGACTTGCAAAATGATCTCTTGGCTATATATATTTTCATTATTTTTGTTTGAATGAAATCAACTGACAGTATGTTGTGTAAAATTTTGTAAATAAACAGTATTACCCGGTATTGATCATGGCATTTTCTAGATTCTGAAGCAAGAAAGCTCTAAATACATGTACTAACCACAAATTAATATTAAATATCTAAATTGGCATTTCCACATAATGGTTCTACCTTCCATTTTAGAAGGTTTTGTTTTACCAAACCCAAAGTGGACATGCATTAAAATTGTCAGTGCCTACATGTACTGTCCACCCAGTGAGTGAGGTGTCTGCCTTTAGTAGTAGTGTCTACCTTATAGGGGTGTCTGCAGAAGTGTCTGAATTTTCTTTCTTCGATGGAGATTATTCATTGACTGAATTACATATGTACAACCTTAAGGGAGGCTGCCTATATATAATAACTGCAGTGTATGCTCACTCTACTCAGTAACTGTTCACTTCAGCTTTGATATATTACAATAATAGCGTTGCAAAAATGAGTACCTTTGCTAAGGAATTGTTACTTTGTTTAGTGAGTGTAGTAAGTCTTTAAACATGCTAACTGGGCACCCTCTAAAATATGTCTCCTCATATGGCATGAAATGTCCCATAACCCACTGATTCTTCTCCACATCGTAACACTCCACCATTCGAGAATTGTGCCGGTCAACACTCTCACTTCCAATTCCGCCAAACACATAAATTTGATCTCGTAGAGGGACTGCACTAGCATGAAATCTTGGAACATGCATAGAAGCAATAGAATGCCATTCATTCAAAGTTATGTCATAAATCTCGCAACTGACACTGGCATGTCTGGAAAATGCGTCCATGGTACCACCAAAGACATAGATCTTATTTTCAAAGGATACTCCACAAGCACAGCCACGCTTTTCACTCATTGGAGTCAATTGTGTCCAGTTGTTTAACTTGGGGTCATAGCGCTCGACGGCAGACAGAAAATCATCATCACCAAGACCACCAATGGAATATAAATAGTGTGGGTCTGCCACAAGGCAAATAGAGGACCTGCGGCTGCTGAGCGGTGCGACAGAACTCCAAGAATTGGTCTGAGGGTTGTACCTCTGCACAGTGTCACAGCGTCTCCGGCCTTGTTCAGTGGTAAATTCAATACCACCTGCAATGTACAGGAACCCTTGTAAGGTGGCTGTACCCAATAACTTTACTTTTTTGGCCAATGGCGCAACATAGCTCCATGAATTGGTGCGTGGGTCATATCGTTCTACACTGGAATGGAATGAATCTTCTCCTTTACCACCAATGGCATAAACAAATCCCTGGCAGGTTGCAAAACCATGTCGACACCGCCTGGTAAGCATAGGTGCTAACTGGTACCAGGTTTTTGCAGTCGGGACATAACAAAGGGTTAGGTTGCGCACTAAACCATCTGGAGACAGCCCACCGCACGTGATAATAGCATCTTCATGAGTCTGGAGACAGGATCTTGGTCTTTGAGGAGAGATTTCCTGCCCTGCATACAAAGCTCGCCATCTCATCTCGTCCATCAATATTTGTCTGCATTCACCATTTTCCTGCACTAGCTCATGACACATCAGCTTTGTGTATAAATAATGCTGGGAAATCGTGCTCAGTCGAACTTAACGAAACAAATCCGGAAAATATCGCTCCCTGTTTTCTTGATTATGTCCAATCCATTCCAGGATTATTTCAAAGATGTCTTCTTCGGCTCGAATCACTATGTCGTCCCCTGAAATTAAATCCTTTATCTGATCGCAGGAGAGTTGCACAAATTCCTTCGACTTGCCCACTGTGGTGAAGTTCTGCTTGATTAATTCAGCGGCGTAATTTTTCAATTCCTTGCATTCGTATTTCTCGGCGAACAGATAGTTGAAGATGCAGTTTGAGGCAGACATGTGTCGCTCGATAAACTTGCAGGAAATGTTTTTGAGTCGCGGAAGCAGCAAGTAGTTCGCAGCCGCGATAAGATCTTCGGCGTTCGCCTCGCTTATTTGAATCTCGCCCGTGTAGAGGTACGATAAAAGCCGATCCATTGTCGAAACTGGAATTCCTTCGAGGGTTACGATTGTTGCCGATTTCTCTTTCATGTCGTTTGTAAACAAACTGTAAAAGAACTTACTACTGGCAGCCAAAACACATCGATGAGCCGCGAATGTTTGGCCTTCCACTTGGAGCATAACGTCTGACAATAAGTTTTCTCTGCGGGATTTATCAAGTAACTGCATCATTTCCCAGCAATAGGGGCTGTTTGCTGGATAAAGTGGCTCTACGAATGTACTTTCGGCCATCTTGCCTGAGCAAAGATTCTTCTTCACGTCGATTCTCAACGAAACTTTACACCCCGACCAACTGTGCGAGGTCACTAAGCAACATGTTTTGTTTGGAAACATTTGTCAATAGGTCTATTGTTTTTGACATAGGCATCCCAAACTCACGATCTCTCCCACGCGTCGAATGTTATGACGGTTTTTAGTGAGCGCATCGAGTGGCACGTGACTGCCTGATGTACGAGGTGTTGTTTTACAATTTAGGCCATTGACAATTTGAGCGCTCTATAAGAAGAAACTGTGTGGAGTTTAAAATAATGTGGAATGAAAACGCTCAACGAAATAAAGTTCTACCTTCCTTTTTATAAAATAAAGAAAATGTAATTTTCCTAGAGCCGTTCGAAGCAAAACCTTACGGCAGCGAAAGTCACGCAATCTTTTTCTTTGCCGAGCTTCAAAATTGTGCTTTATTTTGTGTTATTGATTTTCTAGCGAATAAGTACGAAACTAATTTCAGCGCTTTTTGAAGAACACCTGTTGGATTGAAAGACAGGTCTTTTAGGCTAAAAAGCCTTTTTGTCAACGTACAGATTCTCCATACCGATCTTCATACGTTTCCTTTAGTAATTGTTGATAACCATGATAACATTCTTGATTCTCTTGAAGATTGCGCGACTTTTATGACACACGATTGTGGAAATTTGCAGAACTGTGAGTAGCTTTACCCGTTTTTTTTAACTGACTTGCTGCCTGTAAGGTTTTGCTTCGAAAGGCTCTTGGAAAATAATTTTATTTTCTATGCAAATATATACCTCATAGTGTTACGTACATACATACATTTATTTATTTCATGTCCCCACGGGGCTTTCAGTGAAATATTTAACTAAAAAATAAATTAATTAATAAAAATAAGAGAGTGAATGAATAAATAAATAGATAAATGATAAATATTCAAAATTAATTACAAAAGTTAATTTTTTTATTTTTTATTTTTTTTTTTTTACTTCTTCATTTATTTCACTTTATCTAAGTTACCATGCATTTCACTTATCCAAAAAGAACCTTTCAATTTCATACCGTACAAGATGCCGCCAGTAGAAAATTTTTCTACAGCATATTTACCAACTTAAATTTTCACTGAGAGAAGTTAGATTCTGATCACTTCTTTTGATCACTTCTCTATAGTTACCCTAAGATTCGTCCCTCAATGCAAACACCAGGCTATGATTTCAATACTGTTAATACTGAGCTAATTGTTTTCTCTTTTCTTCTCTCACAGCGGAAGAACATCTCACAACATGCTGTCCTTGCGGGAACTGCAGTGCGTTCGATCGGGACTGCCCGCGGGAAACCTCTAGTGTTTGGGAAGAGCGGAATAAAGGTTGTGTACTTCTTTCTCGCTGGTTACTAGACGAAATTGATGACCAGTCAAGCGATGAATTGTGCAAGGGTCTGAACAAGCTTTATGGTCCCGTGGATTTTACCTCCTCCTCTGTCAAGGTGGAGGTCCGATACGTTCCTCCCGAAAAACTCCCGATAAGAAGCACGTTCCCTTATCTAATCTAGCGCCCAAAATAAAATAAGGACTCCGAGCCCTAGGCTAGATTTATCGTCGCCCGCTTTTGTCGGGTCGTCGTGACTTCCCGATCGGGGAAAAAGTACGAGCTCATTTTCCCAAACAGTGGAACTATCCGTGCCCAATTTTTAACTTCAGAGGTTTTTTTCTCGCGCGCGGCGCGTTAACGATCAGAAACAAGAAAAGGCTCTACACCCAGGGTTTGCGCCGTGGACACAAACCACACTTAGTCTCAATTTCGGGAAAGGAAAATAGTAAAGGCTACCAAATTCTTATTAGTCATACCGCTGTACACTTTTGACTTTTCGCCGAAATTTTGAATCGCCCTGGGCCGCCAAAATGCAAATATCTAATGAGCAATATGTGAAGCGATACTACAGCTAAAATGAAAAGCTTAGCTCTCTTTTTATTATCTTATGTTTTTCTTTTCCAGTTGAGAATGCAGCTAACCATGCTAACTGCGGCTAAGCTGTTTCCACGGCGGGTCTTCTGCAGCGTCAACATCGTGGAATACTTGTAGTCGATTCGTGCGTTAACTATTTTCGAACTCCACTGATCTGTTGAAACCAAGTGGATTTAGACAACAAACAGCAATAAATATATGCAGTAAGATATATTCTGTTAGCATAGCCCCAACGCCCACTGACAAACTATAAGAGAACTCGTAATCTGATTGGCTACAGAATCGCCCAGTTTTTATCGATTGTAGTGCGCGTGGTGTAATGTGACCATCATTGAGGGGTGTCTGTAAAATCCGGAACACCTCGGAACACCCCGGAACCTCCCGGAACACCCCGGAACACCCCCGGAACACCCCGGAACACCAAAATTTTTTCAACACAGATAATAAAAAATGCAAAATAAGTTAAAATAAATAAAATAAATAAATAAAAATATTAATTATTATTATTATTATTTATTATTTATTATTTATTATTTATTATTTATTTATTATTATTATTATTATTGCCAAAGAATGAAAAAAAGTTTATAAGCGAGTCAAAGTCCAAACAAAATTCTGTTTTCTGTAATTCTGCTACTGTGCACCTTCTAAATGGGTTTGCTGCAAAATATGCAAATACATGGAGGTTGGCCGGAACAATTGGACAAATTGAAGTTAAACCCATATTTGCCTAAACCTTGTTTAATTATTTTGCGCCGGCCTTATCGTTTTAGTCATTTGAAGTTTGCTGCAAGCCGAGATGACCTGAATGATGCGGACGCCCGAGGAAACAGGCAACAATTTTAAATACATGTAAATACGACAAAAACCACGTCCATATGTCAATATTGCCTTTTAGAAATGCAAATAGTGCTTCTTTTCCTGAAGTTACTTGAGAACAGTTGGCTCCAGAAGCAATTTTGCCGTTAACTATACGGCTACACCACCTTAAACGGGTATGGTTGCTTATCGATCTCCTCCATGCTTACTATATATCTTAAATAAAAGTTTTATGGGTTAAATCACTTACCAGGTCAATATATTGGTCTCTTGGATCCTTCCTTATCTTGTGGAAACACCAACCAACGTTTCTCTACAAAGTCGATTGATGTCTTTTTGTAAATCGTAAATTTATAAGTATATTATTTTCTCGAGGGAAGCTCGCGTCAGCCTTCAATAATTTCCTCGCCGAGTACAATGGATTTAATATTTTTTAGATTGTTTTACGGATTTTTAGGAAATGCTGAGCAAATCACAACAGCAAATGTAAACTTAACAAGAGCTTTTTTTGCTTATGGGTTTGCATTAGAAGCGCTTTCATCATTTCTGTGCCTATTTCTTCATTTGCTTTTTCGCGGCTATCACGCAATGTGCGCAATTTACCCCCAGTGAGCTGTGATTAAAGTCACTGATCATTTTAAGAAAGCGAATTAACGATTTTATGTTTTAGGGCATTTAAAGTTTTATATTTTTTCCACCTCATATCGTTCTCTCGGTGGTGGACATCTTTGGGTTTCAAAGATATCGGCCTTGAAATGGCGCAACATCGTAACAGTTTGAGCACGATTCCTATCGATCGATCACGACATTTTTTGTTTTAATTCCTTGATGCTTTTTTGTTTTAGCCAAATTTGAACTTAAAACGCTTCATCTTATATAAGATTCAGCATACCTTTGATCCTTTCATGATTTTTGGTATAATCTGTACGATTACAATCTCTTGAAACACTCCTGGGGAAACCACTTGTTTACACGAGTTTAAACTTCCCGGGACAGCATACTCGTGACGTCACGATTGCCGGACACCTCGGATTTTTTTGCCCTTATTCGCCCAATGGTGCCCAGGCCTAAGTTTACCGCTCCCTCCTGGTTTTCACTTTAAGTTTTCACAGAGGAGGCGTGTTACGCATGCTCAAGCCGTTCCTGATGTCTTGCATTCTCGTCCCCAGAGCTACTCGTTTTATTTGTGCCGATACGACCACGTGACCAAAAGAAACGGAGGGCTCTGGGGACGAGAATGGATGTCTTGCATGTCTGATTTGTCTGATGCATCACGTCGTGTTGAGAACGTGAAGTTTGAGGTTTTGGCGTTGCGAAGAAAACGTGAGTATTTACCCTTTCAATTTGCAAAGTAGGCGGCTTTGTTTACCGGTAAATGGTTCGAAACAGTTGCTTAAGATTCTGTTGATGCCTATAATTTGAAAATACACTTATTTAGCCAAGAATTATTCTTCCAATGCGAAGATATTATTCCGACTATTTTCAACAGTGTTTCAAGTAAACAAGCCGACCGATGGAATCATGGTGAAATCAAATCTTCTTCCATTTTTGTAGTCGTCAAGAAAGTTCCTCATTCAGAGCTTTCGAGAGAAGCAAAATGCTTTCCTTTGGAGCAAGAAAGATGTAAATGATTGACTGGTAATTTACTTTCACGCTTTGAAATAAAAATATTTACAAAATTTCAATCAAGTGCATCGTATGCAGTGTTTACCGATTCTGTTGTGCATGTGTTAGTTTAGAATACTCCAATACACGCCATTTTTTTATAGTTCTTAAACGAAAAGTATGTATTTATTTGTTTAAAACGAGTCTTGAATCATCTACGTTGTCTTGTTCTCGCGTCAAGCATCTTAATGATAATTTTGCCTCGGTCAGAACGGGGTTCTCGTCGCAGGCCGGTTACGGGCCATCGCGTTCCAAAAGCCGTCGCATCTCGGATCTTAAGGGGGGTGACTCTTAGCTACCAATTTGTTTCTACGGCAGGTTTGTGATTGCTATATTTTGGAAACAAAACCTCATACAGATAAGCTTTTTGCACGAGTTTGTTCTATTGACGATTACTCCAAGAGTTTCAGGTCACGGCCATAGTTAACGCGTCACGTGACCAGAACAGAATAAACCCTAAAACTCAAACGGCGGATAGATTTTAAAATTAAAATGAGTGTCAACAGATAAAGAATGTCCACATGCGTAATGTGACGTATCGTTTTTGTGAAATTCGCATTATTATAAGAGTTATGGCGTAATAAACACTCATATTTTCAGACTTTCATCAGCAGCGTTTCCTTTTTTCGTGTAAACGGTAAAAGCATACGTCAGATTATAAAGACGGCTACGTTATCTATGATTCGTAAGAGAAATCGGAACTTTACCTTGTTTCCGTGGAGTTTTAGGGATTTTAAATTCTAACGTGCGGTTTGGGACTGGCACTAGTTTCGCACGCGCAATGATATATTTTTTAAGGAGGTGTACCCCCAAACAAAATTCACCATTTAGCGTTACAAAAAGCTCCAAAATCGCTTGCTTCAAAATACAGTCTTCAGCAATTCCTTTGCAACTGCTCCAGATCTGTAGTCAAGAGTCTCCCCCCTTAAGGTCCCTAATATTCATGCATGGCAGACATATCATTAGTCTCCTTCGCAGCCGTTTTTAGTGTCGTCACTAAAAACGTGACGACACTAAAAACGGCTGCGAAGGAGACTACATTGAAGTTTGCCGACTCGCTTAACTTTAAGCGAGTGAGAAAAGTAACTGTTTTCACGAGATTTCCGGTTGTCACTCGCTAAGCGACCTGAAAAATCGCCCGTGAAAACACGGCCATTGGCTGTCAAGAGGGCGACCGACCGAAAAATGCCCGGCGTCCGGCAAAAAAGCTCGGCGGAAACTGAAATTGAACTACAATAGTATTAAAATAGAAACCAATGAGATGCATTTCCGGACGCGTTAGCACTGCACTTAGCATCAAAGTCGAAAAGCTGTCGAACGATTTGGAACATAGTGGAACAGTTTTGTGTGAGTTCGATTATCCCGATTTTGCTTCGTACTAAATCCCTTGACGCTTTAAACGAATTTCATTAAAAACGCAGTAATAATAAGCGTATGCGGGTTAGGTAGTTTATACATATATCCGAACTCGATACACTGTCGATAATATTAAGGAATTTTTTCACAAGTTTGTTTTTATCAGCGTTTCAATCCGATTGAGTCCGTTCACCGAACGTTCGATTAAACAGCCTGGACATGATGACCCCATTTGAATGTCTTACAAGAGTCTTTTAACCAGACGTGCATCAGAGCTTTCCCATTGAATAAAAACCCATTGAAAAGAAAAGAATCCAAACAGACTAGATACACCTGAGCGAATTTGTGAACGAGCCAAATAACGGAACCACAAATATCGAAGAGCAAAGCTTTTCAAAAACCCAAATTTAAGCTTAAAAGACACGAAGGGATACGCGAAGCTTACATTTCCGTAACACACAGCATCGAATCCGGGTCGAACGTTCAACAGCTGACCTTGATTTACATTTGACGCAATATTAGTAGTACTGTATATAGGTTCGCCGCATATTTAGTGTGTAATTTGAAATTACATTTTGGTGAACTTGTCTCGTTTACTATAAGGGGTCCTGGGCTTTTTTTCGCTGTTTTAGTGTAACATAAGAAATGCCCACGCCCTTTTCAGACTGAAGTGTTCAAAAATCATACCACTATTGGAATACAAGAATTTCTGTACAAATTCAACCACGGGGAGGGTGGTGTTAAATGATGGCGATAGTTAGGTAATTTTTATGTTCATTTGTAGGGTTAGATGATGCCCGTAATACCGCTCGTCTCACCTGGAGAATGATCTCTGATGGCTGTACCATGCAGACAACAAAATCTATAGATGGGGTGTGTATCTAGAATGTACAGTATTACATGTAAATGAAACGACTAGAAATTCGTCATACCTTATTGAATACATCTTTGAAGTTCATAAATTACTTGTTATAATTAGCCTGCAGTAGAAATCTTGCCTTGTGTTATATTAAAATTACATTTGATCTCTCCCTCACCCACCCCCTCCAGCTCAAATAAGCACCTCACTTTTTCGGAGCGAGAAATCGCGTTAATTTTCGATTCAGTATTATATGCACCTTAATTTACGTCATTGTTATTTTGAGACATAATTTATAGCAAAGGTACATGTCGTCTCCCTTTCCGTCAGATTCAGTCGCTACATTGTCTTAAATTATCTTTAGATTCGTCAATACCACACGAAAATTCGCGTTCTTTAATGCATGTACATGTAAACATAACGTTGAATTTATAACGCGTAGATTTTGTTTGCGTTGTTAAAATGCTTCGTAATATTCCTGTAATATTCCGATGTTAGGCCCTGTCTAAACGTATAATTGTGTTTTCTTACGAAAATGTGGTTTTCTTAACGATGAAGCAATATTAGCGAGTACTTCATTAAAAAAACAGATATCGCATGGGCAGTTCATGCCTTTTGACCCGCCGTATTCTTGTACCCAGAGTGTACCAGAGTGTAAAACCGGGATTAGTTTCAAGCTGATGACAATTTGTTTCAGTGCAAAATACGTCCACTTTGTATGAAAACGTATGCTTGTGATCGGGGCTCTGCAGCTAGAAAAACTTTGCTCCTTGTTAACTTTGCAAAGACTAATCCCGCCCTGCTTGGACACTGGATACAGGACTTGGCGTTCACGGCAAATTCCTTGCCTTCCCTGTGGAGACAACACAAACACAGGTTTACCAACCCCTAAAGATGGTATGCCTGAACTTGAGCTGACCTTAGCTTGACTTCATCTTTAACGTTGTACACAGATTTAAACAACATAAATAGATTCTTGTGATTACAACAACCGTGGGATCTTTCATTTCTTTCAATGTCTAACAATAGTCTTTAGAAAAACTTTCGAAACATTTTAGCGACTCAAACGTTGTAACTGTTTCTCATATTCTGCCAGCTCTTTGCTCCAGTAGGCTGAAAGTTTTTTTTTAAAAAAAATGTACGATAAAGGTCTTGGGACTTGTGGACGAAAATGTTTGTATAGGTTGAAAATATCTGTTTTCGTAAATACGAAAATGTTTTATTGTGAACCTTCGTATTAAACAAGAAGTTATCATGAATAAAATTACGCAAGATATGCATGCTGTCCCGAAATGTTTGTGACGTATTTGTCCGCGGCGATTGTTTTCAACTAAAAATCCATATTCATGAGAAGTAACACACCATGCCGTTCATGGCCGGCCTGTGTGAAGACATGGCCTGCGTTCTCGTTGAAGACGAGTTTTATCTGTGAAGATAAAGGGACTCAGTGTTGAAGACTTCAACAACGAAAGAAGAAACAACCTTCTGCCAAGCTTTGGCTGCTTTATGGTAAGTAACTGAACATTTTGTGCCAAATTCAAATTGAAAATGTTCTTGACTTTTCGTTCGTTTGCACGTGCGAGAGTTACCTCGGACAAATTTCCGTCTCATACTCTGACGAAAAATATAGCTCAGAATATATAGAGATAAGAATTTATGTACGACGAGTTTTGCTTTTTCCTTGGAAGTCGCACGTTGAATTTTCAAAGTTGTCTGTTGGTTGTCTGATGGAAGGAAGTTCCTGCGAAGACAACAAATTTTCACAGCAACTTTCAAGTTGTTGCATCAGTTCATGGAAACAGAGTGAGTTGCAACTGCCAAGTTGATTTGCCCTCTCAGTTCTTGCATAGTTACTAACTATGGTTCTTGTAAAACAATATTTTAACGCTTGTGTGACTAGCATTTCTCTGCCTCGTACACGTATCGCTTCTGGCATTGAAGACTTTTACTGAATAAGCAAACTAATAAATTTGTTAACCGTAGCTAATATTTTGATTGCATTTTATTTTCACAGTGAATAAACTGGAGATGTGATGCAAGTACAAAAGCAGGATAAAGTCAGTGGATTATCAAGCGTTGAAGACGACAACTAAAGATAAGCAGAATTTAACGTAAAAACTTAGCAGACTTTTGACCGCTTCAACATTTTAATGCTTGCGAGAAAGATAGATTTGTCGTGTAAGTTTATCGAGCGATCGCTGTACTTTGAATTCTGTCAGATTTTCTACCAAAATATAACGGTTTGGTATCAGTAATTTGGTAAACAGATGCGACAAGTTAGACAAAAAACCCCTCAAAATTATGAGATCAGTAGTCGTTCAATATTAGTTTACAGTTCTCGATTTCAAAACTAGTTATACTTTTCAAGGGGCACCAGCCAAAGAAACGAAAACTTTAACTTTCTAATTTTAATTTTGTCTACTTCATTGTTTAAGTTTCAAAGCGCTGTATTAATAAGCGATTTCAGTTACTGCATATTTGTTTTGGATTGCCAAATTGCACATTGAAATGGCAGACGATTTCTAAAAGCTTCACTTGCCGATAATTGCTGAACTGTTTTCCAAACTCCAACGATGCTGTTTCAATTGAATTGTTTAAATATCGAAGAAAACAAAGCTGTATTTTTGCCCATCTCGGCCGTTGTTGATCGCTTTTAGTTTGTGAAACCTCGAGTTCATTACCTTACGTTTGGTGCCCCTATTTTTTAGGATCTTTTTAGTATGAACAACGAGGTGGAACTTCAAGTCACGCTGTAGATAAAAAACGAAGTGAAACAGCTAGAAACAGACATTCTGCCGTTTTTATCTCGTTTCGTTCATTCGTTCACAAATTTGCAAAGCAATTGTCTTAGAGATTCAAAAAAGCTAACCTGACGATTTCTTTTTAAATGTTTTGCCGTTTTATTTTCAAATTCATTCCAAATTTGTAAAAACAATGTCTTGGCGAATTTTTGATTTGCTGTTTATCATGCTGCGAGTGATTTGTTGTGAAATTTTTCCGTTTTGTATACTGGAAAACAATTTTGTCTAAAATGTTCTGTTAATTTTGATTTGAGTTCCACCTCGTAAGCATTAAATTTTTCGCCATATACGATATTTGTAGTATAAAGTTTAATCCAAACTCAGCCATGGTTAGTTTTCCTTGATTTTTATTTCCAATCTGCTTTTACTTCGGTTATATCAACTTTGTTGTAAATGAGTTGTTGGGAATTTTCCAGAATTAAAGGTTGTTTAGTTTTGTTGTATGACCTTGTATTGCTCCACGTTTGCGTTGGATCATATGCATTTTTTTGCCGAAATTGTAGCCATGGTAACCGCTGTTAAATAATTTACAATTTTCCCGCCAAAAAACTTAGAAAAAATACGGGCGCCTAAAATACGCATGCGCCGATTATTTTTTTAAAATTTTTTTCATCGACTTTAATATAATTTTATTGCCATCTTTTTTTAAGTATTAATTATCAAAGAAGCTTTAATGTTTTGTATATAAACAGCAGTGTTGTAGTTTATTTATATAATTATCTTTTAATGTAATAAATAAAGTATCAAGCAACAGTTTCACTTTGTATTTTATTTTCTCTTTATTGTTCTCTTTGTTCCACTAATAAATTACTCAAAGCAATTAATTCTTCATTAATTTTCTTAATTAAAAGATGTTCACAAGTTTTTTCCCCTCTATATACTAAGACTTTTGGCGGGAAAATTTAAAAAAATTTGCACAGCGTTTCCCCTGACAACAATTTTTGTAATCAAACAAAGAGGGATTCATTTAAATTATTTTCCGCCAAAACAATTGCACAGCGTCTCGCACAGAAACTAAACGTAATTTCTGGTTTGCCAATTTTTATAGTAAAATTTTGAAAATTCAAAGTCCGAATTGCCCTCCCACTTAAAATTCTTAAGCAAGTTTCGATTGCGAAATGCTGTACCAAAGTAAACATGGATTTAAGCTAACGTAGCAGGCTTTCAACTGTGAATTACTTTTTTGCCAAACATGGCAAACAAATCGTTGCTGTTTCTACCCGAAATTTTACTCGATGTGAAACTATACAATTCTGATTCAATTATATTTTGTCTTCGAAACAGATATTTTTCGCGATTCATCAAGTTTCAAAACAGTTTAAAGCCTGTTATGTTACCATCCATGAAACCCAAAATATGCTACACAGGACGAGCAAATTGAAACAAGATAAGTTCGCCAAATCATGGGAGGATTGCCGATATTTTCAAGTTATTTTGATATAAACAATAAATAAAACTGGTTCACAATATTCCCGCCATTTTCAAAGAGGCGCAAAAGGGACACGAACTACAGTGTTTGTATGGAAATCCGATGTCAAATTTGATCTACAGAGTATGAATGCTTCAGAAAACCAATTGAACGGAAATTTTTAGACATCAGATACCACATAAACAATGTATTACGCGCCACGTTTGCACCTCCTTGGAAATGACGGAAAAATCGGCAAACTGGTCATCCTATGCCAATCTTTTCCAAATGGAAAGGGAGATCTTTTGTTACTTTTACTGGTCCTGTGTTAACTACTGGTCTTACTATAACAATAAAGATATTGTCTGGTTCATAGAATGGTTTTTTCTCTTGCAAGTCTTGTGTTGATTAATCGGGCGCGTGCAAAAAGCCACATTGCTTACAAACTGCCAAGTTCTGCTTTGAAGCCATTGCAGAGAAAAGAAATAGTATTTTTCCAATAAATTCATATTAAGTTTCACAGCCTTTTAAATTCCGGAAATTGAATTAACGTTGAAGCGAGCAAAGGTAATCACATTTGTTTTCTTGAAGAATCAGTGACATGCAACAAAAGTTATGAAATTTTTGTAAAGATTTTCCACAAAAGTTGAACGTTTCACTAAAACTAAACGTACGTTATTTTTAACTCAGTTGGCGAGAGTAGTGCGAAAACCAAATTTCTCCACTAGTAGTTTGAAATTGCTGTAGGCAATTCAAATTGTAAAGCATTTAATCGCTTGTTCACACAGCAAAACATCATATAATAGCATTTTAATTTTATACCGGTCAAATTAATTTTGTTACACACACGAACTGTTAATTGTCCAATTGCGGAAATGTTTTCAGAAAATTGATAGTTTTCACTAATTTGTAAGTTCAGCGGCCAAAATTGAAGAGATAAAGGAATTTTTTCCGCTCGTGGTATTTTTAGCTTGGAACATGGGGAAAACTAAAATCCGGCTTATGAAATTTTCCATTCAAATTACAAAAAAAAAATTCACCGATTTGTTACAGCGAATAATAATTTAACTGGCAAAGATACCCATTTTTCCTGAAGAATCAGTTTTCAACGAAATGCTTCGAAATTTTACAGCAATAAATATATTCGTCAAGCATATAAAATATATGTTACCCATGTTTTATAAATAAAGTTAACAGTTGGAATACAGTATAGTAAAAAGGAACTTTCTCTACTCGTGGTGTTTGAAGATTACTCCGGACAATTCACTTTGGAAAGCTGAAAACATGTTAAACCGAAATCCAAATTAACGCTAAATTTTACAGTGAACAAACAGCAGACAATTATTCACACTGTCGCAATTTAGCGAGGATTCAGTCTTTAATTTTCTTGTTGCTGCAAGTATTTTTTCCAAAAAAAAAAAACACTTTTCACATTCTTGTACTGAAGACACAAGAAAATTTGATGACATTTTACAAACACCCAGTCAATGGCTTCTTTTCATTGACATTTTAGGGCCTGTTATACATATGAACGGAAATTAAAAAAATATCAAAAGCAATAGTAATTTGCCGCCCAGTACAATTCGAAGTAGATTTAAAAAACCCGTGAAATAGCTACTAGACAATTGAAGACCTATCAAATCCTTAATCTTTTCTTGCTCCCATTTGAGAAATAGATTCTAATTACAATTTTTTTCCACGGGTTTTGTGAAATTACTCCACCTAAACTAGGATCCTTCAAACACGTACATGTTCTAACAATGTTGCAAGTTGCAAATAAAAATGGCACTGTACTTTGAAAATTGTTTGCTTGAAATCCTCGAGTTGAAAAAAACTCAAAAGTGACGATATACTTGAACTTAACTGGCAAAGTGTTCATAAATGTATGCCCGATAGCTTGCGAGCGCTGAATTTTCCTAACTTGGCTTTCGCATTTAAATAGGCGTTCAGTGCCACCTTAAAATTTGCATCTTGTCATAATTACAAGGTAAACATTGAGCGATCAACTTGTACAAACATTTCAGAAAATTAATTCAATTCCAAAAAATGTGAAGTTCATGCGACTTTGTTTTAGGCGTTCATGCTTAGAAAGTTAAATCTCAAAAAACACTTACAGTCGTTTTCCGCCCTTCCGACCGTTTTTGTGAATCTATCTCGTTTCAAACAATTAATTTGTAGATTTTCTATTTTATTTGCAGAAGAAAATAGCGCCAACTAGACCATTTGAAAAGGTGATAATTTGTTTGTATAATTCTCCGAAAGCGGAAAAAAATGCTCACTCAATGTTTCGATCAATGTTCACGATCTCCGATAAAGATAGTGGCTAGTTCAATACATTTTAAAAGCCGATCAGACTTTTGCAGGCTTTGACGCTTCTCAAATAATGACAATTCCAATTATAGGTGATGAATAATTCCACTAACTTTTTAAACAAAAAAATTGCTTATCCGCGTTGTGTCACAAAAAGCCACCATTTTTATCGGAATACAATATAACTACAAATCTTATCTTTACGATGCCTCCTCCATTGCTTGTGTTATATCCATTTTTTCCGGAACTCCTTCATTTTGTCGCATCTTGTCAGTCGTCTCTCCCAGTCTGAAAGAAAACAGGCAAAGAACGATTTAACAAAACGTGAAAATGTCCGCCAGGTAGGCTGTGAATATTTCAACAAGGGCGCTACAAAACTGAAAGCGTCTTGTATACAGTATATTAAGGTAAGGATATTCAATATTTGTCAAGAGGAAAGCAGGAGATTCACTCGTTAAAAATAGACTGCCGCAAATTTTCGACTTACGACCCCAACCCTTGAAAACCACACAAATGGTATTAAACGTCATGCCCAGTTAAAAATATATCAATATATATTTTGTTTCCTCTTAGCTTGTTATTCTTCCAATTCTGTGACTTCGGAGAGTTTTTAAGAACGAAAAGGTTTACGTTAAAAACATTTTAGCCTTTCCGGAATCCAAACTGAACCACTGTCAAGTGTTTTGACGAAAACTACAAAGTACCGCATGGTCGCTTGTTCTTGTTTCACCAACAAGTCTGATAACCAAACTAAACGACATTTTAATTTCTCTACCTTCCAAGAGGCAACTCAATTTGGGAAACGTATATAGTCTAGAGCTTTCTTGCTTCCAACCTAGAATTTTTATTCCACCTTTTTAAAAGCGAACACCGGCGATGTTTCTCGAGGAATTTTAAAACAACACGCCGAAAGCGCAACGGTTAAGACACGTGAAAACTACTACGGCTTTGTAATGGCTTCGTTCTGCTTACTTGCTTAGTAAAACGTCAAGAAATAAATACTCACCATTCACTTCATTTCACTAAAGCTTGTATGTCCCAGTTGGTCTTCACTGCTCTTGAGTTTCTTCGTTTTTTGTAGAGAAACGAATCCACGTCCTCACACAGCAACGAACTGTTTGAAATGAAGCAAATTCTACATCTCACATGAATATGGATTCCAACACCTTGAACCAATCCCTGGCAAATACGTCACATTTCTTTAGAATTCCCGCTTTGCACGTTTTATTAATTTTGCGGTAATGTTAATTAATAAAGAAAGGCCTGGGGAGTTGGAAGATTAATCGGCTTGTTTGTGAGAACGACAAACAATTTACGTCAAAGGCGAAAGAGCGTGAAAACTTTAAAGCAAAGCAATAAAAGTTGTATGCAGATAGAGCAGAAGGAAAACCCCTGCTATAAAAAAAAACTTCGACACTGACTAAATGGAGAAATTCTTGTAATTTTAGAGAAATAAGTGTTTTTTAAAATATTATTTTTCAAATATTTTTGCCATATTTTAGTTCTCTTTCTAAAACAACACGAAACTAACAAAAATGAATCAAAATGAACTATAAAATAACAGGCAAATATTAAAATACGATTTTCTATCTCACAGATGTTGGAAAAGCTTTGGAAGGTTGTGACGCAGAGTAGTCTCTCACGAAGTGATCCAAACAAGGTTATTGCAGCAGCAGATAAAAATACCAGCAGTGATACCGTTGACAGGAAAAGCATTGCTCTAGCAGAGAACACCAAGCCTCAGATTAAACCATCTACAACTTCTGAGAGAAAATTTTACGAAAGTTTAAACTTTTCCAGAATGAAATTTGGGAATCGTGTTGAAGGAGAAGTAATTGCTGGTTTTGGCGGGAAAGAGAACAGTGCTGTAGAAAGTGAAATTACGAAATCGGGAGTTGGTTCTCCTCGTGATAAAATGGCAGTTATAAAGGATAAAGATAATGATATGAAAATTCAAGAAAATGAGGTTAATACTGCTGAAAATCGAAAAACTGTGGCTACTGTACCTGGTCTTAAAAGAAGAGCACCACATGGGATGGGCAGCATGACTTCCATAAATGTTTGCTCCGAATTCAGAACTGGATGTGACAGCACTCCTAAAAGTCTTATAACTCCTTCAACAAGCTTGTCAGGTTTAAGCAAGAGAGCTAGAGAATGCTATGGTGAAATTAAAAGCGAAACCCAAAAGTCTTCTACAATGGGACTTCTTTTGAAAAGAGGTCTTGCAAAACAAACACTGAGTAACGATTGCAAGCCTCGGGGATGCAGTAATCCTCAGATCTCGCTTGGAGGTGGGCAAAGCAAGAGCGTTACAGCCAACCAGCCGTGTAAACCATCAAATATTGAACCTAGGGCTGTGACAACACCCTCACTCAGCGTCCGAATAAATCAAACCTCTGTCCAAGGGCAACAACAAAAACAAGGCGTGAACAAAGACATTAGCCTTATCACTCATGCTTTAGATTCTCATACTTCAACAGTTACCAAAGCCAAGAACTATCCAATGCACTTTAATAAACCGTTCACCACCCCTGCAGGGAAACCTAGCCCCTTCACACCACGCTCTGTTATAAAGACAAAGCTGAATTCCCCTGCCACCCCACCCATAGTTTCTTTCAACGGAGGTGGTGTGACTCCACCGCTGTGCCAATGTGGGCGCCGCACTCGCCGAAGATCTGTTGTGAATCCGGGACCTTATCAGGGGAGAGCATTCTTTACTTGTTCTTTGAATCACGGCAGGTCAGGACTGGGCTCAAGTGTCAGTAACAAGAAGTCTAAAGGTGGTTGTAACTTTTTTCGTTGGGAAGTTCATTTATAGCATTGTAATCAAAGATGGGTTGTGGTGGTTTGTGACATGAGTCAATAAATGTGATCTCTAACTTCAGCCTTCTGCTCTACGAGTTCAGGCAATATTCATTTTGCTCACTGACATGCAAACACGTACATGTAACCTTGTTTCTCCCAGTGGGGTGGAGTTGGCAATTTAAAAATATTTGATACAGGGAGGCAACGCCCTGAGTTCCAAACCCTCGCCATTTTGTAAACTATTTTTGGCAGAAAAGGTAACTCTTTAATAAACCTTCAATAAAAAATGGACCCCTTCCATATACCTACACAGTAGGGATGCTGTAGGTATGTACCTTTTGAGCAGTGTCAACCTATATAGTCCACTGCAGGGAGTTCCCCTGAGGAAAGGCATAGCTCCTAGGATTGCATGGAATTGTGGAAAGTTTCGCTTTTCATCTCCTAACCAACATACTTCCCACTCAAGTTTAGATACATGGGCTGTAACATGAACTTTCAACACAGAAACAGCCTACCATATTTATTTGCCAATAAGCCAATCCCTGCTATAAACTGAGGCCCTAAGCTTTTGGCTATCAGAAGCTGTTAGATTCTAAAGAAAAAAATAAACCCAAAACATTCGGCTATAAGCTGAGACCCAATAATCTAGCCAACTTGTAAAGCACTCCACATTTATGGGCAAATAAATAGGGTATCTACCTGCCAGTTAATAATTTTTACTTGCTTGAGCATAGTTAGTGGATTGTGATGCCGACTTTCCCTGATAAGTTTCTGAACAGAAGCTTGACTGTGAAAGATCCCTAACCATACATAGATAATGCAAAGTGTAGGGCTGCAACGATACACCGGTGCACCGGTGAACCGCGATATTTTTTGTCACGATACGAATATCGATATCTGAATGGGATATCGCTGTATCGCAAAACAACAAAATATTTCTCATCAAGAATGAAAAATTGCTTTACCAACATTCAGAAATTACTGTTTTAATCAGTTTTATGACTCCTTACCCAAGTACAGGCCTTTTTTTAGCCACAGGGCTTCGTCGTTGCTTAGTATCGCTTCGCATGCTTTCCAGTCACGTATTTTTCAAGATGGCGGCACGAAAGCATGCGTAGTTTCAATAAGTTGTCAGCTGACACAGTCTTATGCGCCCGCAACAAAAACACGCGGTTCGTTCGTCACATTGGTTCTTTCGACAAAATGTCTTCCTCTGCAGTTGAGTTACAACTGGCACCGTCCTCTTATAAGTCAAAGGTATGGAAAGACTTTGGATTCAAAGTTTTTTTACGATGGCCAAGGAGTAAGACACTTCTCGTTATATTCTTGTGTTATTTTTTACCATTTGTTAATTGTTATCAATGGAAATTAAAGATTCCAAAGCAGTTTAGTAACATTACGTCACTTGTCAGTTGTATGTTATGATGTATCGTATCGTGTATCGTATCGTGGCACTTGTACCGAGATATGTATCGGTTGCCAAGAAAATGTATCGTTGCAGCCCTAGCAAAGTGTCTCAAAGAACTCAAAGGGCAAATAAGGGAGAAGAGAAAAGTGCCCACATGTTATAACTCACAGCCTCCAATAAGGTGTTTTAAAAATTCTAACTTAAGCTGTCAAAAAAAAAACATTTCAAAATAGTCTTTTGGCCTGAATTAAGTATCAGTGATTGATGTCCAGGCTTTCTATCACCGTGGAAAGCAACCTGTGAAAGATCAGAGAAAACTTTGTTACACATAAATACCAGGAGAGGTACTTGTAATGTTAAATAAAAGGTGCAAAGATATAGTAGGTTTCACTTTAGGTGAAAGTAATTTCATGGTTGCTTTGTTTTTGCATATGGCATTTACACTAGCGTGGCCTAGCCTAGCCTGGCCTACCCTACCCTACCCAACTCTAACCTACCCTACCCTACCCTTGATTTGCATAATAAAGATTTGTGAAAGGGGGATTGACACATTGCCAAAAGAGTAACCAAACTTTCAAATGGAAGCCACTTATAACACAATGAAGGTGACACAGTTGTTAATTTTGACTTGAAACATTGATGCAACAGAATCAATAACTGACTGGACATCTGTCATACCTTTGATGTAATGTATATGAAATGATTCATATATGAACTGCGGATATATATGAAGGTGATAAGTGATCTTCGCAGTGAATTTCCAATTTAAGCAATTGGAATAAAGAAGCCTGAAAAAAATCAGGGCTTCAACGGGATTCAAACCCGTGACCTCCGCGATACCAGTGCGATGCCCTGATTGAAGCCCTGATTTTTTTTCAGGCTTCTTTATTCCAATTGCTTAAATTGGAAATTCACTGCGAAGATCACTTATCACCAGTCATACCTTTGTTGAAAATATTAGAATTATAAATGAGTAGCCATGCATTGTCTTTCTGAGTAATACACTAAAACAATCTAGGACTTCTGTTAGAAAACCCACCTGTTCGCTGGAAGAAATTTGCACATTGACATAAGTTCATCTGGAAGAATAAAGAAAGTAATCAGATCAGTGTGGGATAACAAATCTACCATGCCATGAACATAAATCGGTGGTTCTTGTGCCTCTGGTCATTTCTACAAGGAATAGCCCTTGTAAATAGGTACAAGGCAGAGAGGGGGGGATACTGTACTAAACTGGTCACAAGGTTCAGTCATTTCCATTTGCTGATAACATTAAATAAAAAGAGGGCTTATAACTACTTATTACTACATATTCGGTAAGGAAGTAAAGTCTGTGTTCAAGTCTGGTGGCCTGTCAGAAGTTGGATCTTATCTGTGGTTTCTGCAGAATGAAATGACAACAAGTTTTATTCCCCCCCCCCCCCCCCCCCCTGGATGGGACGTTAGTTGATCACTGGGTAACCCCAAGCCCCAACATTTTTTTCACTGGACCACTAGATCCAGAGTCCATCTCCTGCCAAGGGATGTGGAAGATGCATTGTACAATTACTTCATTTAAACTGCAAATCCAAGGAGCAATACGCACAGCTAATTCCTAATAAACACTGCCTTTAACAACACAAATGTTACCTTTTGCTGCAGAAAGACATCCTGTTGACATAGCAACTTGCAAAGTCTGTGCAAATCTATCCACTGACAGTTGAACTTGTTGGTCAATAATGCTGAGGTTAAACTCTTCTGTTTTTAACTTGTCAATTAATTTTGACATGTCTTGAGTCAGTTCTCTTAAATCTGTTCCTTTGATGAGATGACGACTGTCAGACTCATCCATGACTTCTCCAGGCTCCAGTTCCATTTCATCTTGCGGATCCTCTTTATCTTTACCAGCTGACAAGAAAGCTTGAATTATCGCCAGGTGAAGCTGCGAGTATAAAAGTCTAGATTCATGATGTGTGTGTCCATCACTGGTGGTGCTGTCATAAGCCAGTGGCATAAGTACTACCCACCGTAACAGTCCCAATATGGGACCAAGGGGGAGAGGGGTAGGCTCTGGTGGTGCTACTGATCCACGCAGACGTCCTGCTGTAAGTAGATTGGTGGGGCAAGTTAGCAAACACAGGTCAGGATTGTTGCCGACCCAGGAAGCCACAACTTTTAGAAGAGACAAAGGAGGTTGCTTTGAGGACCTGCTTGATGATTGTTCATCTGAAATACAAGATTTAGTGATATGTTCAAACAGTAAATATTTTTAGCTGTATTGTTACTAAAACTGGAAAGGAAACAAAGAAATCAAAAATTGAAAAGCATCACAAGCTTGCACATATGTGTACAGAAGATACAGACACACATGCAGAAAGCCTCTTGCAGGATTGTCAAAAGTAGCTAATCCTGGCCGGCCACTCTGCTGGGCTATTTGTCTTTTTCTTTAGGAAAAGAAGGCAAAACCAGCCACCTACTACAACAACTTCAAACCTTAGTGACAATCCTGGAGCCTTCCATGCATTACATTGCATTGTGTTTCCCCTTGGTGTTAAACAATGCAAGTCAATAGTATTGACTTCTCAATCACCACAATGATTTTTCAAAGCTTATTAATTAGCACAACAGTGCTAAAACTAACATCTTTAACACTTATAATTATGTGTGAGTGCAATAGGGGTTAGATCGCACTTTCTCATAATTCATTTCAATGCCTAACTTCTTTGTTTTAATGCCTGACTATTGTAATATCTAGTCATTGCAGATCATTATTTCACCAGCAACCATATGAAAGCCAGTAATGCAACCAATGCTAAATGCCACAAACGCTACGTACTACAAATGCCAACAACTCTTAATACGCCACTGACAAGGCTGTGCTCCTTGTTGTTAACTATGTTAAATAATATTTAACTGTAGTAAAAAAGGCCTAAAATAACACATTCTATTTCCTTGTAGGCACTTTGGGATCTAAACTTTCTCAGAGATAACATTCTTTCATTTAAGATCCTAAAGGATTTTACAAACCTTAATAAAGATATGAGGATTTTTTATAGACCATTGCAAGTTTCTGTAAGATCCCTGAAAACCTTTCAGGACTATAGATGAAGATCCTAAAGGCCTGGGGGACATAGGGGTCTAAATATTGTACCTGTTATTCCCAATTCCTATAATTCCTATTCCTCCCAGTTCTAGCAACGTTAGACAACCTGCTTCACCTCCCTATCTTTCCTTGTCTCCCATAGACTCCCTGCCACTTCCCTTTCCACCTAATGAACTGTCTTAACAATCTGCAGCATGTAGATTCCTAGAAGTGCTAAAGGATCTTTAATATTAAACATTCACCAGTGGTTAGTTGAAGTTTTACCTTGTTGTTTGCCAGTGGGGACAACTGGATACAAACTAATGAGAGCAATCATTAACTGACAAGCCATCAGCGGCGAATGAGATGCAAGGGTCTGGAGGAATGGCAGTGAAGCTGGTACGAGGCAAGTGTAGTCTTCCACTATGGATGATGTCACCTTCAACACTATACCAGGTCTTTGATGATGTCTCTGAAAAAAAAAAACAGACCACGTGCACACCCAGGTGTAAGACAGATTAGAACTTTTTTACAAAATGCATTTTGTCAACCCGAGGTTGTCTCCATCATTGCATTCCAACGGAAGGAAAGCTCGCGACAGCATGTCACCCGCAATAAAGTATTATTGTTTGTCTCACTCGGTCTGTCCAAGCTTGTTGAAAACAAAGTCAAACATCATATTTAACATTCTTGCTGGCCACTAAATAGGGGCAAAAACAATAAAAGGACACTCACTGGGATGGCAGAAAGGTGGTCCAGCCACCATACTTTTCAGTCATGTACTTGATTCAAGGTATTAGGTTTGGTTCATGAAAAGTTTGGCACCTGAACCAGGCCTAATTCATTCATTAATTCATTAAATTAGGATTTTAAGTCAAATTAATGCAAAGAGCTGCTATGTTTAACTAAGTCTGTTATACAGAAAAAGATGCTAGCATTCCTTTTTTGGGATGATTAAGAGTGAGGGGGGGGGGGGGGGGGGGTACAGAAGAGTGGCAGTATTTTACTAACCTGCATCCAAATTGCCATGGATTCTAGCAAATGATCACACTGCAATGCCACAGCCATGGAGACAAGCTTGGTAAGAATTTCAACCTTTCTGTCAACCTGAAGTTCAATTGGAAAATAAAATATTACAAACTTTCTAGTGACAATTTATTGTTAATGTTACAGGTCAAAATTAGCTTTAGGTCATTTTTTCAACCTAGTTATTTTTGTTTTAACCTAGTTAATTTTTTTACTAGGTTAATAAGTAAAAAATTAAATAAAAATACCTCCCCTCCCTCGATGTCTCTGAACCCCCTCCACCATCTTACTTACCCTTCCCTACCATCTGCTATTATCCTAAATTTTACCTAGGTTGAAAAAATAACCTAGGTTAAAAATAATTTAAACTGAATTTAAATTTGACCTGTAACATTAATATGGATATTTTACACCAGAGATTAATGCAGGAAAGGATCAAGGAGCACATGACTTCACCTTTGGCCAACATCAATCGGGATAGTGGAAATGCAGTTCCAGAAGCACAGATATTAACCTAACCACAGAGTTGCTTGAATTCACTGATTGTAACACGAAATATTTTAAGTTGTGACAAGGCAGGAAAATAATGGTTTGTGTGTTGACTCTGGGTGGTATGGGTTCAAGACCTGGCCAGGATCACACCCGAGGGGAGAGGGGGTGAAGAACTCCCGTGTGAAACAGGCAGGGATGTTTATTGGCTCATGTAGGAGTGAAAATTTCAGACTTTGGTCTCACTAAGGATGTTTCGGGGAAAATACTAAATATTTTTTAGGCGTGGAGGTCTTGTTTAGGGTTGCGCATGAAGAAATATAAGTTGCATTTTTAGGGGTCAAGAAAAGCTTGAGTCATCATCATAATCATCATCGCCATGCTTTATTTGATAAGCAGGTTGGTAATAGACAACCAAAGGGCCCATGTGGACCTACTACATAAAATAAAATGTATCTAACTACAAATATAAATTAATTAATATTTTACATATTAAGAAAATTGAAATTTCTAATATTACTAAAACCCAGATTGGTCTCTTCAAGGAGTTTAATTCAAATTTTTTCATAAGCATCCCTGCCTGTTTCATAGGGGAGTCCCCCCAGGGGGATCACGTAGTCTTGTGTTCTTAGGCAGGACACTTTACTCTTGCAATGCCTCTCTATGGTGCGCCGTACTGGACATTATTACAAACATTAATAATACATGCTAAACTCAAAGTTAACTTGGCATTCTTTATATTCAACATGGTCATTATCACATAACCTTGCCAAAGTCCAAATAAATATGCTTTACTTTCTTTACCTTGTATATGGTCATCTCGATTTAACCATGCTGAACTTAGATAAGATTTCCTACACTAAACTCAAAAAAACCTTCTAAACTTTTTTTCGTATGGTATGATGCACCGCGCGCTTCCTTCAGTCAATTCGTCATCAGATCCTCTTCGGTCACTGCTAGCCCGCCATTTTGGATTCGCTTGTTGGTGTGCGATTTCAATGGAGGAAAGAAGCGAAGATTTTCGAGAAGCATTATCAAATATCGCTCGTCAGGCAAGGTCTTTACTACAGAATTTCAATGACGGTAATGTGCAACCTATTGAGCAACGAATGTTGAATCAAAGGCCTCGTGACTCGGGAGCTGGAGTACTGTCCACGCAAACACCATCATCGAGTCAGACTGTAAACAACACAAGTTTCAGAAACGTGGAAAGCACAGCGGTGGCCGCTCAGTTAAGGAACTTATTTCCCACTGTTGGCAAAAGATCATTTGGTAGCAAGTCGTCTAATAGCAAATCTGTTAAAGGTAAGAAGCCTCCCCCCAAAAAAGCAAAGAAAGATGTAGTGCACAAAGATGTCGTTCTTCTTCCTTCTCCTGACTCAAGGTCAGTGCCTACGCACCAGACACGATGCCAGTTGGAAAATAACAGATTTGTTGTTCATGCATTTCCAGTGGACAAGTCCCTGCAGGAAGAAGGGAAGCCGGTCGTTTCGCATACAAGTCGATTCGCATACATCGAGGTCGTTTCGCCGACACGATCTTGGTCGATTCGCATACATCGAAAAAGTACAAAATACATTGAAAAAGTTCTCATAAAGTGCCGCAGTCGTGTTGTAATGCTGATCCGCAGTCCCGAAGTCTCCAGTCAATTAGCCGTATTAATAAATTTTCCTTGCCATAACTGGTCAGCCACCTTGATGATACATCAGACTTAAGATTTCAGCTGATGACTTTGATGGTGTTGTCGAGTGTTGAAGTTATTTGTAACTCTTGTAATAAGAATTGAGCAAAATAAAAACTATTTTAATCAACTGAGGATTGTTCTTACTACGTTCTTAAAATTTTGGTTTATCTCAACCTTAACCTTCTTATCAACACGAGCAATATTCCGAAAGAAAGTCGTGGCGCGCGTAGTTAGCCACCTTGAGTGATGTTCACTATATACAGTAATAGCCCGTGTATAAGAACCTGTTAGGCTAAAAGTTTCCTTTTAAACCCCCTCCACCGTCGATTCTCCGATCCAGCAATACCACCAAGAGCCGCCATTTTGGTTCCGCCATTGGCCGCGAGAGGCCTGGTTACCAAATCAGCATATAAAAGCGTGCGGTGCATCATACCATACGAAAAAAAGTTTAGATGGTTTTTTTTGAGTTTAGTGTAGGAAATCTTATCTAAGTTCAGCATGGTTAAATCGAGATGACCATATACAAGGTAAAGAAAGTAGAGCATATTTATTTGGACTTTGGCAAGGTTACGTGACAAATATGACCATGTTGAATATATAGAATGCCAAGTTAACTTTGAGTTTAGCATGTGTTATTAATGTTTGTAATAATGTCCAGTATGGCGCCCAATACCTCTCTTCACCCAGGAGTGAAGGGTACTGGTTAAATCAATGTGATAGACTACATGTAACATACCCCTAGTCACTTTACGTTACAGAAACCTGAGCAGCTCATGAGTAGCCTGATAGGCTACTAGGCTCAAAGTGTTAAGACAAGAAAGTACAACACATGTTACCAAGAATCTTCAGACAAAAATAGTGTTCTTGTTGCCACCACAACCTCTAAAACTCACCTTTCCATCCTTGATGTCTTGACCTGATATTCCAAACAGTAAATAAAATACACCACATCTCACAATATCAGACGGTTGATCTTGGAAGCAAGAACATATTACTTCTAGGAGCTGAAGTTCTTGGATGGCAGACAACGATTTTGCTCCTGATCCTTTTCCATAAAATATGTACAAGTCGATCACATCGTCAAGAAAAGCTGACAAATAAAGTCCAGGGTTTGGAGGCGTGTCCGGTGCATATGCTTTGAAATATTTCTCTAACATATGAATAACATCTTTGCTGCATTCCGGAAATTGAGATGAACTCAGGAGGCGCTTGATGTAGGTGACTTTGTTCGGGATGTCTGCCTTCCATGAGGCAATATCTATGAAAATATTAATACAATGTCAGTGATATTACAACATCATGGTGATTGATTAGTGGCCGACCACCTCCTTTAATTCCCTCCAGAAACGTTATTATCAAAACTTATTAACAATTCTAATTAATAAGTTAAAAAATAATAATAACTAAATAATAAGTTTAAACATAGAAAACCATAACCGTAACTGATTTGGAAATCTGATCTCAATTAGCAAAGATTTTTTTGATTTTATCTCTCCATTTACTCTTTGGTTTTAGTTTCGATTGAGAAATGAGAAGATATATCAAACACTTGAAAGAGTTTTTCATCACATTTTCAAACACCTTGAATCTCATTAAAAATACTCCACCGTGCACTGTATTTTCAATTCTATTCTTAGTGAGCTAGGAAATGTGATTAAGGTGATTCCACTGAATTTCATTGCGCATCCTTGCTGCGCAGGATTTTTCGCGTCATTTAGCGCGCGCATGAGTGTGCACACACAACATCATGGCATTTCCTTCAGCATAAGCTTAGCAGGGAAATAAATGGTTATTTTCTTCTAAACGAGCACGGTGACCCCCATTTTTTAATGCATTAACTTAAATGACATACGGTTGACTACAATATATCGCAATTTAAAGAAAAGTTGATTACTCTACTTTGAGATATTTTTATTTGAATGTTTTAAAAAGTACATATTTTGGTAGTGCTGCTTACGTGCGCACGCAACAAAATCTTAATTCCAGTTCAATTAAATAGTTTGCTCTTTTAAGTCTATTTTGTATAACTGCTTTGATATTTTAATGCAAGAAATGATTTTTTCTAGAAATGATAATTCCCTTTTCAGATTACTAGGATTCCTAATATAAACCTCGTGGGTCATTTATTTACTATAATCAAGGGTGCATTTAACATGGTTACGCCAAAGATCTTCGGCGTGGGTTTTAAAATTTTGTGGTGTACCAGCGTGGGATCAGAGTTTTTGGCGTACAGCGGCAGGAGATGAAGATGACATTTGGTGTAATCCTGGCCTGCATATTCATTCCTGCTGGTGCTGGAATATCAGACTGTTACTATGTGACTACATGAGGCAAAGTCGTTACCAAAAGTTACCAGAGTCTTCCGGCCTCTCTTTCGCAGCTAAGAGGTGACAAGAAAGCTGGTAGCAAAGTAGCATTCCTCGGCGAATCGGCATAGGATTTTGGCCACTTATCAGGCGCTTGGCATGGAATTTTGAAACCCTTGGCATATCTTCTGCGTAGGGTTTGTGCGGAATGCACCCTGGACTATGATAGCCATCCAGGTTGCACGAAAACGAGCACGGTGACCCCCCATTTATTGCATTTTTGCAATGCTCAAAACATAGGTATGAACTGGACCAAGTCTTAGAAAATTTTGATTACTCCTTCTTTTTCAGTGGAATCACCTTCAACACACTCTCTCGTGTTTGATATTGTATTACCTGAAATCCTGGACAAGTATAGGAACCCTCGAGTAAACAGACTTATATTTCTCCTTCTGCTTGTAAAAACCTAAAAGACATAGCTCTACAAAGAGCCGCACTGTGTCCCGTCTCTGACTGGCTGTTATTTATGCATAAACAATTAAAAACTGAGAAGGAACTGATTGGCTTGCGGTTTCGGCCCTCGCCAACTACAGACCTGCCAACCCTCCCGGTTTCGCCGGGAGACTCCCGGTTTTTTGTCACTTCTCCCAGTCTCCCGACAAAGGCCTGAAATCTCCCGGTTTTTCTGAATAAACCTTAGCTGATATTTATTATGAAATTTAACTCTTAAAGGTTTGTTTCATTTGAAAAAAAGTGAAGTGCATGGAACATTTTCCGTATTTGCTTCCATTGGGCCGGGTCTTGGTACAAGACTAGCTGGCTTTGCCTTCCCGACTTGCTTTCCTAAGCGTGAGAGAATTTTACAAGCATTAGCAAGTATGGCGGGCTTTGAACCACGTGAATCGGAACAACATTTACATGTCGACAACTTAAGGTAAGTACCTGTTCTTAACTCCACAGTACAGCAGTGTCGGGGGTGGAAGCGGAATCATTGGACTTTCATGATTCACAATTCCTGTCTTGTTTTACCTCAATGATTCGTGATTCATTTAAAAATTTCATTTGATATTCATGATTCATTTGTCATTGTTTTCATCCAGTTTTGAAAATAACTTCACTGTATGTAACATACCTAATCACATAATCACAGTCAAGTTGATAGGTAAGGGGTGAAAATTTGAATCGCGTTTTCAGTGTTTTTCCTGTAGGGGGGGGGGGGGGTCTTGGGGCATGCTCCCCCAGAAAATTTTGAAAATTAGACGCTCGGAAATGCTATTTTCGGCCATTTCTGTGATATAACTGTTAAGAAGTTTCGTAGTTTGCATTCTATATTCACACACCTCCAATGTCGATGGAAGCATATTCATTTGATATTCATGATTCTTTTACCCATCTCTCGTTATTCATGATTCTCAAGTTTTAAACACGAAGATTCATGATTCCTACCAATTTTACAGCTATGATTCATGATTCATGATTCCGCTTCCACCCCCGAAGCAGTGCTAAGTCACGTGACGTTTTTGCAAAATCTCCCGGTTTTTTACCCAATCTCCAGATTTTTTTGGCCCACCTCCAGTTTTTTCACTCTTGGGGGTTGGCAGGTCTGCAACTATCAGCCGATAAACCTTGAGCTTGCTGTTTTATTGTTAAATATATTGTCGTCCAGAACGTGAGCAACAGATGTGGACAGATATCTATAGCAACTCAGCTGTAGTGATATTTTACACTGTATATATTTTTGGAGCATGGAGCTCTCAGTGGTGTTAGGACCTGAATAGAATTCAACGATTTACCAAAATATTTCTTACATTTTGCTTTATGACCTACTGCATACTTACTCCAGGTATCTTCCTCATATTCATTCATGACGAAAAATATCTCTGGTCTTCACAAAACTGCCAAAAAGAGTCCATCAGAAGCGATCAGAAATCACCGCCGTGACCGCCATTTTGGCATGAGGGGCCTCGTCAGATTGGAAGATCTTTGGACTGGGAACTAGTCCCGTTCATCCCGTTAGTCCCGTACAGGTCTAAACGGCAGGCTATCAATCCGTGGCAAAAACTTAGGGACGGACCGTTATTTTTCTGGAGGGGGGGATGAAAAATATTGAAACAAATTGTTTGTAGGGCCTAAAAAGACAAAATAAATTGTTTACAAACATCATATGTATTAAAAAAAATAGTTTGCATAGAAGTCAGAGAAACTTTTTTTAATACGATTAGCGCTAATCGTATGGCCCCCAAAGTATAACAACACGCAATAACATATGTATAAGGCGTTTTTTGTAACGTTCATTTACAGCATATTTTAGTTATTATTCACTTCCATGGGAAGTTGTAGCTAGGCACGCGAATGTGCTATATATGCTGTTCTTTGCTAGTTGTATTCATTCCCTGAAGAAGTCTCAGTTAGAGACGAAACGCGTTGGAAATAAACGACAAGCTTCAACTACAAAAAGTCTTTCCTTGTGCTGCTCACTAGTCTTTGTTAAAAAATTACCGCCGCCAATCTTCGTAGTGTACGTCTCAGAAAACGAAAAAGATGAGTTCAGAGGTGTTTATTGGTCGCCACCGCTCATTTCCGTTTCGTAAACGGTCGGTGCCATTTTAAACGGTCGATGCCATCATTGGTAACCAAGCTTTTCGGAATGGAGAGTGCCATATAAGCTCTAGTTTCGGCCTGGATAAGGTCGAAACTGTGCTTTGATTATTCGATGAAATTCTCTTAGAGAAGACGATTATTAAATCTAAGTTAGATTCATGCTTAGGTTAGGGATAGGGATAGGGTCAGCTATTATAGATGTAACAGTAAGCAAGTCACCTTATATAATTAAATTTTTCGGGGATATAGCGGATCAACGTGGTGGTGTAGTGGTGAGAGAGGGATGCTAGCATGCCGGAGGTTCCAGGTTCGATTCTGGGTGCTGACGTCCAATTTTCATTTTTCTTTTTAGTAGAAAAAAAAATTGATGACTGTGAAAAAATTTCTAAGTGTCGCAAAAATGGCACCGACCGTTTACGAAACGGAAACGTGCGTCGCCACCATAAAATATTGAATTAAATAATGATTGATGGCAGCAAAAGCGAACCTCCTTTTTGTGTCAGATCGTGGTTAAAAAAGATAAAAAAAAAATTGTTTGCAGGAAGGTGTTGTTAGAAAAAAATTGTTTGCAGAGGTGCATAGTTAAAAAAAAAAAGTTTGCAGAGAAAGATTTTTCATCCCCCCCCCCCCCCCTCCAGAAAAAGAATGGTCCGTCCATTATTTTGAAGCACTCGTACTCGCGAGGACCTTGAAAAGTTACCGTAAATTTTACCTTTGATGCCCCGCCTCCTATTTAGAAACCGAGGACGAGCAGTTTGTTTAATCATAACCAAGTTGGTTTGTTTCTAATACTCTACTGCCTTGAAGCCTCAATGATGGTCACATTACACCATAGTTAGTAGAGGGGACTGGTTATGAAACCCGGCGAACTTCAAAGAAATATCTCTTTGTTATGGTTTTTGCATCGTCACGTGACATTGACCCTGCACAAGCAAAATTTCAAGATGGCGTCCCGAGTGAGTTCTATTCGAAGCGTGGTTGAATCCACTGTGAAAGTTGGCTTGTTCTGGTTGAAAATGAGTCAAAAACCATAAGTTTTACAAGATAAAAGATCGTCGATTGCAATACCAGGCGATAATTCCTCCACTAACTATGATTACACCACGCGCACACGCGCACTACAATCGATGGACACTGGGCGACTCTGTAGCCAATCAGATTGCGCGTTCTCTTATAGTTGGTCACTTGGCGTTGGGGCTATGCTAACAGCATGTATCTTACTGCATATATTTATCGCTGTTTGTTGTCTAAATCCACTTTGTTCCAACAGATCAGTGGAGTTCGAAATAGTTAACGCACGAAACGACTACTTGTAAGTATTCCACGATGTTGACGCTGCAGAAAACCCGCCGTGGAAACAGCATAGCCGCAGTTAGCTGCATTCTTCTAACTGGAAAAGGAAAACATAAGATAATAAAAAGAGAGCTAAGCTTTTCATTTTAGCTGTAGTATCGTTTCACATATTGCTCATTAGATATTTGCATTTTGGCGGCCCAGGGCGATTCAAAATTTCGGCGAAAAGTAAAAAGTGTACAGCGGTATGACTAATAAGAATTTGGTAGCCTTTACTATTTTCCTTTCCCGAAATTGAGACTGAGTGTGGTTTGTGTCCACGGCACAAACCCTGGGTGTAGAGACTTTTCTTGCCGCGCGCGAGAAAAAAACCTCTGAAATTAATTAAAAATTGGGCACGGATAGTTCCACTGTTTGGGAAAATGAGCCCGTACTCCTTCCCCGATCAGGGAGTCACGACGACCCGACTAGAGCGGGCGGCGATAAATCCAGCCTAGGGCTCGGAGTCCTTATTTTATTTTGGGCGCTACATTAGATTAAGAGAACTTGCTTCTTATCGGGAGTTTTTCGGGAGGAACGTATCGGACCTCCACCTTGACAGAGGAGAAGGTAAAATCCACGGGACCATAAAGCTTGTTCAGACCCTTGCACAATTCATCGCTTGACTGGTCATCAATTTCGTCTAGTAACCAGCGAGAAAGAAGAACACAACCTTTATTCCGCTCTTCCCAAACACTAGAGGTTTCCCGCGGGCTGTCCCGATCGAACGCACTGCAGTTCCCGCAAAGACAGCATGTTGTGAGTTGTTCTTCCGCTGTGAGAGAAGAAAATAGAAAACAATTGGTACCGTATTGACAGTATTGAAATCATAGCCTGGCGTTTGCATTGAGGGACGAATCTTAGGGTAACTATAGAGAAGCGATCAGAATCTAACTTCTCTCAATGAAAATTTAAGTTGGTAAATATGCTGTAGAAAAATTTTCTACTGGCGGCATCTTGTACGGTATGAAATCGAAAGGTTCTTTTTGGATAAATGAAATACATGGTAATTTAGATAAAGTGAAATAAATGAAGAAGTAAAAAAAAATAAAAAATAAAAAAATAAAAATAAATAAAAAAAATTAACTTTTGTAATTAATTTTGAATATTTATTATTTATCTATTTATTTATTCATTCACTCTCTTATTTTTATTTATTTATTTATTTATTTATTTATTTATTTATTTTTTAGTTAAATATTTCACTGAAAAGCCCCGTGGGGACATGAAATAAATAAATGTATGTATGTACGTAACACGATGAGGTATATATTTGCATAGAAAATAAAATTATTTTCCAAGAGCCTTTCGAAGCAAAACCTTACAGGCAGCAAGTCAGTTAAAAAGAAAAACGGGTAAAACTACTCACAGTTCTGCAAATTTCCACAATCGTGTGTCATAAAAGTCACGCAATCTTCAAGAGAATGAAGAATGTTATCATGGTTATCAACAATTACTAAAGGAAACGTATGAAGATCGGTATGGAGAATCTGTACGTTGACAAAAAGGCTTCTTAGCCTAAAAGACCTGTCTTTCAATCCAAGAGGTGTTCTTCAAAGAGCGCTGAAATTAGTTTTGTACTTATTCGCTAGAAAATCAATAACACAAAATAAAGCACAATTTTGAAGCTCGGCAAAGAAAAAGGATTGCGTGACTTTCGTGGCACGCGATTGTGGAGTTTTTTTTTAATCTACTTGCTGCCGTAAGGTTTTGCTTCGAACGGCTCTAGGAAAATTACATTTTCTTTATTTTATGAAAAGGAAGGTAAAACTTTATTTCGTTGAGCGTTTTCATTCCACATTATTTTAAACTCCGCACAGTTTCTTCTTATAGAGCGCTCAAATTGTCAATGGCCTAAATTGTAAAACAACACCTCGTACATCAGGTAGTCACGTGCCACTCGATGCGCTCACTAAAACCCTCATAACATTCGACACTCTCGCTCTGCAGCTGGGGGCGCGTGGGATCGTGAGTTTGGGATGCCTGTGTCAAAAACAATATTGACAAATGTTTCCAAACAAAACATGTTGCTTAGTGACCTCGCACATTTGGTCGGGGTGTAAAGTTTCGTTGAGAACGTTGAGAATCGATCGACGTGAAGAAGAATCTTTGCTCAGGCAAGATGGCCGAAAGTACATTCGTAGAGCCACTTTATCCAGCGAACAGCCCCTATTGCTGGGAAATGATGCAGTTACTTGATAAATCCCGCAGAGAAAACGTATTGTCAGACGTTATGCTCCAAGTGGAAGGCCAAACATTCGCGGCCCATCGATGTGTCTTGGCTGCCAGTAGTAAGTTCTTTTACAGTTTGTTTACAAACGACATGAAAGAGAAATCGGCAACAATCGTAACCCTCGAAGGAATTCCAGTTTCGACAATGGATCGGCTTTTATCGTACCTCTACACGGGCGAGATCCAAATAAGCGAGGCGAACGCCGAAGATCTTATCGCGGCTGCGAACTACTTGCTGCTTCCGCGACTCAAAAACATTTCCTGCAAGTTTATCGAGCGACACATGTCTGCCTCAAACTGCATCTTCAACTATCTGTTCGCCGAGAAATACGAATGCAAGGAATTGAAAAATTACGCCGCTGAATTAATCAAGCAGAACTTCACCACAGTGGGCAAGTCGAAGGAATTTGTGCAACTCTCCTGCGATCAGATAAAGGATTTAATTTCAGGGGACGACATAGTGATTCGAGCAGAAGAAGACATCTTTGAAATAATCCTGGAATGGATTGGACATAATCAAGAAAACAGGGAGCGATATTTTCCGGATTTGTTTCGTCACGTTCGACTGAGCACGATTTCCCAGCATTATTTATACACAAAGCTGATGTGTCATGAGCTAGTGCAGGAAAATGGTGAATGCAGACAAATATTGATGGATGAGATGCGATGGCGAGCTTTGTATGCAGGACAGGAAATCTCTCCTCAAAGACCAAGATCCTGTCTCCAGACTCATGAAGATGCTATTATCACATGCGGTGGGCTGTCTCCAGATGGTTTAGTGCGCAACCTAACCCTTTGTTATGTCCCGACTGCAAAAACCTGGTACCAGTTAGCACCTATGCTTACCAGGCGGTGTCGACATGGTTTTGCAACCTGTCAGGGATTTGTTTATGCCATTGGTGGTAAAGGAGAAGATTCATTCCATTCCAGTGTAGAACGATATGACCCACGCACCAATTCATGGAGCTATGTTGCGCCATTGGCCAAAAAAGTAAAGTTATTGGGTACAGCCACCTTACAAGGGTTCCTGTACGTTGCAGGTGGTATTGAATTTACCACTGAACAAGGCCGGAGACGCTGTGACACTGTGCAGAGGTACAACCCTCAGACCAATTCTTGGAGTTCTGTCGCACCGCTCAGCAGCCGCAGGTCCTCTATTTGCCTTGTGGCAGACCCACACTATTTATATTCCATTGGTGGTCTTGGTGATGATGATTTTCTGTCTGCTGTCGAGCGCTATGACCCCAAGTTAAACAACTGGACACAAATGACTCCAATGAGTGAAAAGCGTGGCTGTGCTTGTGGAGTGTCCTTTGAAAATAAGATCTTCGTCTTTGGTGGTACAGTGGATGCATTTTCCAGACATGCCAGTGTAAATTGCGAGGTTTATGACATAACTTTAAATGAATGGCATTCTATTGCTTCTATGCATGTTCCAAGATTTCATGCTAGTGCAGTCCTTCTGCGAGATCAAATTTATGTGTTTGGTGGAATTGGAAGTGAGAGTGTTGACCGGCACAATTCTCGAATGGTGGAGTGTTATGATGTGGAGAAGAATCAGTGGCTTATGGGGCATTCCATGCCATATGAAGAGACATACTTTAGAGGGTGCCCAGTCAGCATGTTTAAAGACTTACTACACTCATTAAACAAAGTAGTCAATCCTTAGCAAAGGTACAGTTTTGCAAAGCTATTATTGTCAAAAACTGTAGTGAACAGTAGAGTGAGCATAAACTTCAGTTATTATATATAGTCAGCCTCCCTTAAGGTTAAATGTGATAGAGCCTGTTGTACATATGTAATTCAGTCAATGAATAATCTCCATCAAAGAAAGAAAATTCAGACACTTTTGCAGACACCCCTATGAGGTAGACAATTTTCTACTAAAGGCAGACACCTCACTCACTAGGTGGACAGTCGGCACTGATAAAATGCATGTCCTCTTTGGGTTTGGTAAAACTAAACCTTCTAAAATGGAAGGTAGAACCATTATGTGGAAATGCCAATTTAGATATTTAATATTAAGTTGTGGTTATTAAATGTATTTAGAGCTTTCTTGCTTCAGAATCTAGAAAATGCCATGATCAGTAATACTGCTTATTAACAAGATTTTACACAACATCCTGTCAGTTGATTTCATTCAAACAAAAATAATGAAAATATAGATAGCCAAGAGATCATTTTGTAAGTCTTGTTTATTTAAGCCCAGAGAACCTGCTACCCTGGAGTCAGGATTACTTGCTGGAGTTTGCATGTTTTTGTGATAAAATGAAGTTTTACACTATTGGAATGATTTGCAGTCGGTACGATTGTTTGTTGTTTGTTTTGGTCCTAGTTTGTAATCTAATGTGAGCACTGACTGGTGTAGTCTCCATCACAGCTGTTTTCTGGGATGCCACGCAACTCTCCTTCCCCCCTAGTAGCATTGGGTGACATTCCCCCCCCCCCCCCAAAAAAAAAAAACATGGCAGTGAATGAATTTATGACTGGAATGGGATGATAAAATTACACTTCAATTACCACCCACGTTGCACATAAACAGACCTGGCAGTCATATATATGTTCTATGAGGCAGAGGGTGTAATTTCAGACCAAGCAAATTCACTTGTAGAAGAAAATGTACATATTTCACAGACATGCTCACTTACGTTGTTGGTATTTTATTGCTTTGTGTCTACAAGCCTATGAAACTACTTACGATCCATTATCATTGGGCAAAGTCGGGCAGTACAGCAACTTTTGTTCCTTTAGTTGGAAGTACAAATCTTTGGGATGATAAGTTACGGTTCACTCATTTCTGCCGCGCTGTCTACGACGGTGGTCACATGAGCCTTTTAGCAAGTGTGTATACCAAGAAAATACAAGTGACAAGTGGTATCCATGGTTACCACGAGAAAGTGTTGTGTAACTAACTATGCCATAGAAAAATCGCAGGGGAAGGTTGGGTTTAATACCATCGAATATACAACGATTTTCCTGCATTCTGATTGGCTGTATTTTCTATTACGTTTCTACTGCATGGTATAAAGTTAGATTACCAACCTAAGTCACTTAAGTATGCTTCAGAATGCATCATTTTAAATAAAACCAAGTGACATTGATAAAAACTAATCGCGCGCATGCACATTTCACTGCGAACGATAATTTCACGGTTTATGGAACAAAATTGACTAACAAATAAAATTCACTAAAAGTCTGATTCGCCCGAACAGCAGAGTAACGGCAAGAAAAAAGGCAGTGTATTTACAATCACATTTTTTGGTGGTTACTGATAGTACTATGTATAAAACAAGCATTTTACATCATTAAAATCAGTTTTTTAAAAAACATTCTCTGTTTCAAAACTGTCCTTGTTAACTACTGTCGCACTCCAGTGGCCAAAGCTATACTGTGGCAATTCAGGTAAATCCACATCTAAAGGTTAAAGTATAAAAATGTGGGCTGTAAGCTCTTGTTTGTGCTGTTTATTCCTAGAATGAAATCACAAAACATCAACATCAGAATACAAAGGACTTTTCTAACTTAAACTAAAGAGTTCACAAAGAAGAAGTAAACCTACTGTTCAAGATTGTTGTAAGTGCTCGTTACGTGATGCCACAATCTCCGTTTTATACGCGGATTCATTCTGCGCTCGTTGAAGTATCGCGTGACAACAACGTATGGTGTTTTGCTTCGCACTCGCGAGTCACGCATTTGGTCATGGCGATTGTGTTAGGGGGCCGATGAACGTATTTAATTCCGGTGATAATATGCCATGATCCCGAGAAAAATAAAACGTACCGAAATTATAATGCTGATTAACAAGTTTTGTAACAGAGAAGGCGTACGAAAATAAAACAAATACAAACGCTTGCACATAAAACTGGAAAATTTTCATATGAGAAAATTTTAGCGTAACATTTACTGAACAGCGCGCGAACCCTTTGCAGTGTCGACAAAGCTCTTCTGACGGAAATTATAACTTTTGAAATAATTTGCCCTTTCTGTTGCTGTCATAAAACTATGTAAAGAAGCGCACTCACCTCAGAACCTCTCGTCATTTTCTTGAGGCTCTTTCCGTGGGGGTTCGTTCAAATCATTCTCTTCTCTGATCTCTCTGTGCGCCAATCTTTCTTCATTTTCCTCGATCGCCAACAACTTCAAAACCGCCAGTGTTATTAATCCTCCGATGGCAACGAATACAGCACTCCGCAAAATGTCTTCGCGAGGGCCGCGAAGAAACATCTTTGCTAAGTTTTGTTTAGCACAACAAGAACAGTTTTTGCGATATGAAGCTGAACTGAAATCAGTGCACGCGCTTTTGCAGTTTTTCCGGAGTTTGAAACCCTGCTGATTTGAACTGTATTTAAGTCATGTACTTTCATCTCAGAACGAGACATGTCATTGGCTGTGAAAAACGGACTCAATCTGCTTATCAACCTACTTATCAAATAAAGTATGTATGTATGTAAAAACAATGGCCTTCGGGGTATAAATAGAAACCAATGAAATCCGCGTACACCATCCGTTGCCAGGCGGTGTTGGACACGGTTCACATGACACTTTTCGACCAATCATATGTCACCTCGGTAGAAGCAATGGTGGACAATTTTGTCGTCGGATTTTAAGAAGGTCTCATCTTCTTCGTGCGATTTCGGCGAAATTTTAACGGTTTAACGAACTGTTTTCTTGGAGCTTGAAGAATAATATCTTGGCCAGTCATTCGTCAAGTTCTGAATTAAGGGAAGCGATTTTGCTACCAAAACTAGTCGACTGAAATCATGCTATATGATAAATGTTTGGTTGGCGCACTCGTTAGACACGCATGAACATTTGCTCATTCCTTTACAAACAAGGATCAGTACTGTAGATTATTTTTGCATAGAACTTAAGTTCGATAGTTGAACTTTAAGAAAAGTACAGTGGGCCAGGGCGGGCCTCGCCGTTTTAACGGTCAAATTTGGAGTTGAAGTTGGGGTTTCTTCCTTGATTTGTCACTCAGTTCTCGCATTCGCGGGAAGTGATGGGGTGATTTCTGTCGATGGTTCATCACGAACAGAGCCTAAAGTTGTACTTCTGTTTGTTGTATAATTTGATATTTAAATGTTTTCTTGCTATTTTTGTTTTTGTAGTGTTTATACCATCCTTCTGTTTGGCCGATATTTGACATGTCATCAAAATGGCCTTTGCGCCCTCCAAGTGGGAAAACTCCTAATAAACAACCTAGCGAAAATCCATCAAAACCACGATATGGCGAACTGCGTTGGCCAGCAGTACATCGACGTACTTCATACACAACTCGGCATATCTCAAAAAGAAAGCGCCGTAGTTAAGTTCGATTTAAGATCGATCACAAACATGCGAGAATCGAATATAATTTCCAATAGTCGATGTACCTCGATGTTTCGACTCCAAATATGAGTTGTTCCGCACATAAAATGGCGCCTTTGCGAATCCAGCAATACACATCTATAGTTGTTACTTGGCCCACAAAGATTTGGTATGGATTTCCTCCGATATTTCTTTCAGCATAGGAATATCTTCTCACCTCGAGGATATGTTTACAGTCCGACGATCAGACAATAATGAGTACAATCGAAAATTTCGTCCGGCATGCTTTGCGAGTCGTGTCCAACACCGCCTGATCCGTTGCCCGGCCTACGGCAAAAAAGCTCGGCAAAAATAGAAATTCACGACAAATTGAACAACAATAGTACTAAAAATAGCATCAAAGTCGAAAAACTGTCGAAATTAACGATTTGCGTCCAACTGAGTTTGGCATTCGAACATAGTGGAACAGTTTTGTGTGAGTTCGATTATCCCGATTTTGCTTCGTACTAAATCCCTTGACGCTTTAAACGAAGTTCATTAAAAACGCAGTAATAATAAGCGTATGCGGATTAGGTAGTTATCAGCGTTTCAATCCGATTGAGTCCGTTCACCGAACGTTCGATTAAACAGCCTGGACATGATGACCCCATTTGAATGTCTTACAAGAGTCTTTTAACCAGACGTGCATCATAGCTTTCCCATTGAATAAAAACCCATTGAAAAGAAAAGAATCCAAACAGACTAGATACACCTGAGCGAATTTGTGAACGAGCCAAATAACGGAACCACAAATATCGAAGAGCGAAGCTTTTCAAAAACCCAAACTGAAGCATAAAAGTCACGAAGGGATAGGCGAAGCTTACATTTCCGTAACACACCGCATCGAATCCGCGTCGAACGCTCAACAGCTGACCTTGATTTGCATTTGACTCAATATTAGTAGTACTGTATATAGGTTCGCCGCATATTTAGTGTGTAATTTGAAATTACATTTTGGTGAATTTGTCTCGTTTACTATAAGATTCTTAAAATACAGCATTGCATTTAATTTTTTCAAGGCAGAAAAAAAGCTTGTGGTTTACATCATAGCGATGCGCATTAGACGTCTTCAGGAGCGAGAATTAAAATGGCTGTAAAGCAAATTGCTAACTTTCGATGAAGTTGTTCGCGACCTGCCGAAACATGACGTGCGAGGAAGGTTGTTTTCTTCGCGAAAAATGATGTCATAGTTCGGGGATTCCCCTCGTCATTCAACAAATAATTTGCATATTGACTTGTTTATACGTCACGCTACAACGAATTTACTGCTTACTCGAATTCTCCACACGATCTACTCTTGACAAGTCCGCTTCAGGTCTTGTATTTTTGTTTCGCCGTATAATAAGTCATTCCCATCTCGAAAAATAAAGGTATTACAAACGCACTGGTACTGAAATGACTCAGTGAAAAGAGTGAAAAGCGTGGCTGACTGTGCTTGTCGAGTGTCCCTTGAAAAGAAGATCTTTGTCTTTGGTGGTACCGTGGACGCATTTTCCAGACATGCCAGTGTAAATTGCGAGGTTTATGACATAACTTTGACTGAATGGCATTCTATTAATTCCATGCATGTTCCAAGATTTCATGCTAGTGCAGTCCTTCTGCGTGACCAAATTTATGTGTTTGGCGGAACTGGAAGTGAGAGTGTTGACCGACACAATTCTCGCATGGTGGAGTGTTATGATGGTCTTATGATGTGCAGAAGAATCAGTGGGTTATGGGACATTCCATGCCATATGAGGAGACATATTTTAGAGGGTGCCCAGTCAGCATGTTTAAAGACTTATTCACTCACTAAACAAAGTTACAATTTCTTAGCAAAGGTACAGTTTTGCAAAGCTATTATTGTAATATATCAAAGCTGAAGTGAACAGTAGAGTGAGCATACACTGCAGTTGTTATACACAGCCAACCTCCTTTAAGTTTTGAACATGATAGAGGCTGTTATAATTCAGTCGATGAATCATTTCCATCAAAGATAGAAAATTCAGACACTTCTGCAGACACCCCTCTAAGGTGGACACTTTTCTACTAAAGGCAGACACCTCACTTAGGTGGACAGTAGGCACTGATTTAATGCATGTCCAGTTTGGAGGATGTGGACTGTTAATAAATGATTGTTTTCTTACTTTATTTTTGGGGCTGATAAAACTAAATCTTAAAAATATTGAAGGTAGAACCTTCGTGTGGAAATGCCAATTACAGTACGGTGTCTCATCTTTACTTACGAAACAGACCTTAGAAACGTAACTTGGATCGCTTTTTTTCTCAGAAACCCAGCGCTGCACACACCTTATATTTTGCAAGCAGGCTTATTTTTAGTTTATCTGTAGGGTATATATATAAATTAAAAAAAACTAAAAGGCACTTTATCCTCCAGTCCCACCTTAAAATTAATTTGTAGTTATCATTTAGAGCTTCCCTGCTTTGGAATCTAGAAAATGCCACGATCAACAATACTGCAAAATGAACACAACATTCTGTCAATTGATTTGATTTAAACAAAAATACTGAAGATGTAGCCAAGGGATCATTTTGCAAAACCTGTTTATATGAACTCAAAGAACGTGCTTCAATGGAGTAAGGACTACTTGCACTAAGTTTCCGTGTTTCTAAGTAAAAATATGTAACTGTTAAAATGATTTATAGTGGGTACTGCGTTCAGGCTCGTAGATTAAATTACACTTCAATTCGCTCGCTTGTTGTGAGGTTAGCCTTTTCGCGTGACGCGGGTAGCGCGAAGCCAGCAGACAAATCAGACAATTGAAAACCAAGCTAACTCACTTCCAGGTGAGTGCAACCTTTTTTAGTCTTAAAATAGAAACAGTCTTAAAATAAAATATAAAATAAGTCTTGAAATAAAAACAAATTGCGCATATACACATCAGAATTTTCACTGCGATTTATTAACAGCAACGGATAAAATCAAACAAAACGAAACAGTAGACAATGAATAAAATAACATCAACATTATCTTTCAGTGACTATTTAAAAAGGCATTGTAATTAAAAATCATACTTCTGCTGTTATTGCTCGTCCTGTGTATCAAACTAAGTAGAAAAAGCAAGCGTCTTACACAGTTCAGTGAGAAACTAGGCCCAAAGACAACATTTAGATATTGGTGTTTACAATTCTCTGTTTTACTACTGTCCGCTATAACAACTGTCACACTTCAGTGGCCAAAAGTATTGTGCTACGCGGTACTAAAGACGTCTTCAAAAGCAAAAGTTGGCTGGAAGTTCTTGCTTGACGGTCCATTTCTAGAAAAAAAAGTATCAACATTAAATCAAACGGATTTTTCTACTTCTTCATAAATAAAGAGTTCACAAAAAGGAAGAAAACCCGTGACACTCAGTCACAATTATAACTAGCAGTAACCAATAGTTGGGAAGTGCGGGCGGCCATGTTTGTTGCGAGATGGAATAGACATTGAGGATAGCGTGGGAGAAGCGAGGGAGACGCGCGGAGCTGCGGTTTCCTGCTGTTGATTTATGGATTTGCGTATTTAGATGTATTTGATGGTATTCTTATGCGAATTTGCGCCCTAGAAATTTTAATTATTACTATTATAAAAAATATGTTTATGAAATGCATTATTATTATTAGTTGTTGTTGTTGTTGATAATATTATTGCTCTTACTATGATTTTTGTGTGGCTTACACAAAGTGTGTAACGTCGCACTAAGCCGGCATTGCTCTCGGATGTCTGTCTGTCTGGATTCGTTTGCAGGGCCTTTTGTCTTCCTCTCGCTAGCTTGCGTTACAGTTTTACGATTACCGTTGCCGGAATATTCATTTTATTACTTTATTACTAGAAGTAATCAAAGATTATTAGAGACCGTTCGATGACTTCAATTACAGCTAATTTCCTCGCGTTCTTGGTGCAGAAAAGCGGTAATTCGAGAAGATTGAAACTATTTACGAATCACGGCGGCGTGAAACAGCGTAAATCGCTTTATCTTTCGCTCGCTTCCCGCCCCTTCCTCCGCGCGCTCGCGCTTCGCGCTCGCTTCGTTTGCTATTTTGCGTTGAAAAATCGAGAGGCTGTGGACAGTCTAAAATCGCTTACAATATCGATACAATACTACAGAATACCTAGCACAAAATGAACACTAGCAACGCCTTCAACGCTTTCCTTTACTTTTAATGTTAGTAAAAATACTCCTTTGTATTTTCTGAAGCATTGTAGTAACTTTCTAAATCTATAAACACAACTCAAAGCAAAGCGACTATTAAAACTAGTTGTACCTATCGGTTAGTGCCAACGAGCGAAATATTCATGTTTGTTCGTAAGAACGGATACCGAATGGTTTTCGATAGAACTTTATAATTCGAAATGACCGAAATATGGTAAATCGTAGTTTAGGTAATACGAGAAGAAAGTGCTCTTTCTCTAGTGTTCAAATTAAATGACACGGGTTTGACAGATTGATAACTCTTGACAAATCTTGTAATTTTTGCAACGTTAAAATGTCCCAAAATGTGGGCAATAAATTAGGTTTGGATCGCTGTTTTTTCTTGCAACACGCGATGGTTAAAATGTTTCCAATCACAAAAGGGATAGTTGCATTTCAAGAACTTCTCATAAATAGAATCCCAAAAACAAAACTGCTAAGATTCTGTTGACGCTGAATAGCAAACAAAACCAAAACGGACACTGAAGGAATATGTGGAGACAGAATTTCAATATATTCAAGTAATCATTACATTTGCCGTTAGCAGCAAAAAACTTTCAATTTTCTTGCGTGTATGACATGCAGTAATTTTAGTGAGTGTCGCTTGGTATTGACTTTATTCCTTTGAGCGAAAATATAAACGTTATTTGATTTGGGATGAAATCATCGGTTAAACAATTGGCCATATTCGTATTCTCGGCATTGGACTGGAATTAGCTTGTAATGGAGGCTTATGCGGGTTAATCTTTTCAAATGCAAATCACACAAAGCTCTTTTTAATTATATTCCCCCGCATTAGCCTCCATTGCAAGCTAGATCCACTCCAATAACGAGAATACGAATATGGCCTATTGCTATAAACAAAAGCAACACTTAAAGGTAGCATTTACCCGACCGTGGCATTCTCGTAAATTCAAGAAAACTCCATTTGAAGTCAGTAGTCCGCTTTTGATTTTCCTGTCTCTCTTGAGAAATCAAAGGACTCCAAAGTCGAAAGATTATTTCATCGCTTTGAAGACCTTGATGTTCATTTTTTCGGCGGTCGAGTATTCTGCAGGATATTCTCTTTCCGTTTAGAGTTCCATAAAGGTGTATTTATCGTGAAAGGAGTGAATGAGCACATTGACATCGAGCCGTGTGGACGTCATTTTGGTCATTTGCTCTTTAGCAAGGAGAGAGAGACTGGGGACCAGTTTGGAAGAACAATACAACCCAAATATGGGATGTTTACTTACACCCAAATATGGTTAAAAAAAGTCCCTTACGCTGAAGTTGAGATTTTTTCTGGTATACGTATATATACGCGCGGCTCTATGATTCTGCCGCCTCGTCAGCCTCCCCTCTTGGCTCGGCTGCCTCGTTGGCAATAAACAACTGAAGCAAGTCCCGATAAAAAATGGGTGTCAGATAACAAAACCTGCGTGTCAAATCCGTTTGGCTTGAAAAGCCTAAAATTCCGGACTGAAGATGGAAAATGGGAGAAACTTGAAAGAAACTTTGTTTTATATTAATTTTCAGTTAAGAAGAAGCCAAGAAATGTATTCAAAACCGTCAAATATCGGAAATTTCAAAGCCGTGCAATTCTGCATACAATAACAGCGAAAGTTTTGATTTTAGCGAACGGCTTCTGCAGACGTCAAGTATTCACTCAACAGCTTTACCGATCCTTCTGAAAATCCCATCCAAACTTGAAGCAATAATGCGGAGCATAACCATTTTGTTCTCAGAAGTCTTTAGAAACCGCATTAAACAAGAAGTTCCACTATAAAAGGGATGGCACCTCCCACATTTCACACCTTTTGGGCGCGAAATGCAAATTTTCACTCTTGCATTCATGGCACGTTGCAGAGTCAAGCGTCCTACAAATTAAATACGTCTCAAAACCTCATGAAACCAAAAGATACCCTTTAAAAAAGTAAAATATAACTTGTTAACGTTTTAGCATAGCATTCTCAACAAAAATGAAGCACATTTTACCAGCAACTGTCACGGAGAAAGCGCAGATTGTTTGTCAGCTGTTTACGCTTTGATGGTTTATTGACAACTGGGCGTGAGAATGGCCAGGCCTGGCCCCTTTTATACCGGAACTTCCTGTTTAAGTCTGTGTTCAAGTCTGTGATTTGCATTCAAAACGCATTTGGAAGTGCTACGACACCATGTCTTCGCGGCCGTGGAAGGAAGATGAATCCTTCATCAGCAAGGTTTTAGCACTCTGCAGTCGGTGAGTTTCCATTTTAAAGCCACTTAAAACTTGACCGGTGTTTCTCCTTTTCATTTTTAGCCCTAAAGTTTGCAGTTTAGCCTCCCGTTACTTGTACAAGTATAAAACGCCGGACGTGACATGTGCATCGGGAAATTACATTCCTCAATTCCTGTGATATCAACACCAAATTCACGTGAACAATGACCACGGACCTTGAACTCAACACCAGGGCCTTTGCTCCACTGTTTACTCACATACCATTCATTCCAGTTGGAAGAACAAAGGAATTCCAAAAATGTGCCCACATTTTGCTTCAAGTCCGCTAATACGCTTTAAGAAAGTGCCGCTGACGTCAAGAATACTCTGCGGGCTCGCTTTTGCTCGCCTGCAATAATATTCAGAAGTCAGAAGAAAGCTCACGTGAGTTTGCTTAAAGAAAGGACTGCCTTTGTTTCGGTAGCCTTTGCAAAGCTTGGCACCGTAACTTTAGTTCACAATGGACATAGGCCAATCTCTTTCCCATCGTCTCTTATTCTTAGAAGAGAGCTAACGTACGAAGTCACGCTTTTGGTCCTTCATTGCGTGAACAGCGAACGGCGCATTTCAGGACAAAAACACACATATAACTAGTGGTACCTATCGGTAGAAGTGCCAACGAGTACAACAAGAGAGAAGGGTTGTGAGGATAATAAATTTATTGTAAATGTTTGACTAAAAGTACACTTTATGATGTGGGTGTGATCAATGTACATTGCATGTATTCGTTGCGGAATGTTTGTGGAATAAACTGATGCGATTTGGTGAAGGCCTAATGAAGGAGTTCTAAAATGATACTTAAGTAGTGAGAAACCTTGTGAAATCCATGTAATTTGAGGGTTGCAAGCCATTGCAGTTCTATGCCGCTATTTTGGAAAGGTGTCAGCTGTTTTTAAGTCCAATAGACCTTAAATCAAAGTGGCTGTGAGCCACTGAAACTCGGAAAATATATAGCCTTTGTTTACTTCATATATAGTAACACAAATAAAGGCTGCATTTTACCCAACCCCCTACCCGCTTCACAAGACTAATTGATTACTAAATTTAATATTAAACACTCTCTGTCGACTGCGAGTGTTTGTTATTGTTTTGATTCTGGCAATGAAGAAAATCGTTCGAAAATCAAAAAGATTTAGGGCATTCGCGGCCTAAAATAAAATATACCGGTAGAAACAGGTATAAAATGTTTACTTTCGAGGTCATCCAGCTAAGAAATACTTTATTTTGAAATCATGACCTCGCGTCGTGGGGCGCGAGCTACAATTACAATTACAAGCTCCTGTCGCCATTCGAGTCATTGGTCGTCATTTGAAACAACTCCATAAAATAAATTTCCTTTTTATTTGCTTTTAGAAGCACATATACAGAGTATATATATATATATATACAGTACTTAGTGCTCTTAAAATACAAGATGTAGAACTAGAGCAATGAACATTTCGTGGCGATTTCCATACCGCGGTTTGGAATTCCTGCGGAGATTGTTTCGATAAGCGGTCACGTACAGATTCTAAATGCTTTCAGTTCGATCTTTTTTCAGTCCGAAAGAACGCACTTTTCATCGAAATAAAAATTTCAAATAATCTCAATAAAGCTTACTTGGTACTGGAAGAATCTACTGGCAATGCGAAGGGAAATAATTCTGCAGCGATTCAGTGTCACTCAGCTCAATACTGCAACAAACGTGAGCAGTTTTCACTTTGCCTGTATCCGAGGTCATCTTCTTTGTTTCTCCATTGATTCTGGGCAGATTTTCTTGAATAAATCTTTTCGGAAGAGCCTCTGGTCACAGTCTAGGCCTTACGCAGGCGATTCTTGGCACCCGCCATGCATGGCTAAAAGCAGGCCGTTGTTTAGCTTCTCACACATGTGAGTTTGCGGATCACGTATCGACGCCATGAATCATGCATCGTGCACGTGCTGAACAAATAAGTAGCGCGCTGATTGGCCACAACTATGCCAAATTGTGCACGTGCTGAACGGTTTCTGCTCAACAGATTGGCTAAAAACATCAGACATTGTGTCGTCACGATCTACCTTACATTACATTACCTTACATTACATTACATTACATTACATTACATTTCTACATTTTGGAGCGTTTGTGAGATTTTTTCCGCACATACAAATCTTCTCACGGCTCTATAATCTGCCGCCTCGTCAGGCCTTCTGGTCTTCCAGAAGGCCTGACTCGTTGGCAATTAATGAAATGATCGTCGCAGTTGCAAGGCATTTATGAAATTCGAATTCATGACCACCGCGATACCATTGTGTTGCCCTACAAATTCAGCTTTTAATACGCCATGATACGTTACAGCCGCCTTTCATGGCTGGTTCGGCGTTACTAGCCGGGCGATATCGCGACTAGTTAGCTGTAGGATCTACTATCCCGCGTATGCTTTTATATCGCACTCTACAATCAATTCATTCATTTTGTGTCTTCATACATTCATTAAGGGCACTATGTAATAAATGAATGTGCTTACTGGGATGTGCTTACCGGAGAACACTTTAGGGTGTCATCAGTGAACTGTGGGCCGAGAATACTGGGATATAATAGTGCTTACCGAAGCACTATCGGTTTCATAAGGTGCTTACCGAAGCAAACGTACACCGCAAAAAGGTTTAAACAAAAAGTGCTTACCGAAGCACTCGTATTTTCGCGGGAAATTACATAATATGTATGTTTTATGAATGCAGAAGATACCGAGCTTAATTATTTTTAATAGAATCAGCTGTGCGTCGAAATGAAGCAAACGGAAGACAATTCTTAACACAAATACATAAAACTAGCAAATAAGAATTTTTTGCTTGCTCGCGAACGACGCAATGTACAGCGAGTCCTACTAGACCTCAGCTCTCCTCAACAGCAGTAACAGGGAAATTATAATTTCCGAAATAAAGAAATTTTTCTTGATTTTTCACATATGTCGAAAGCGAACTTACTTGCTTAGCACAACCTTTCGTCATGCTCTTGTGGGCGCTTGGGGGATTCTTTCAAATAATCTGGACCATCCAACTCTATCTCAGTTGCATCTTTTTTCTCTAATAACTTTAAAAACAGCACACAAATCATTCCACCCATCACTGCACCAAACACTGCACTGGGCCATAATTCTTTAGAAGGAAACATTTCTGCTAGAATAAAGACCAAATCCCACACTGTTGAAAGTATTAATTTGAGGCGCTTTTTAAATCCAGCGCGGCTTCCTCCGTAGTTTCAGACGTAGCTTTTGGCCAATCTGTTTACGCAATTATGACTTTTACGTTCACATGGTTCAGCTTCAATGAACACTGATTGGTTTATTCATCACTCGACGGAAGTGATTCATGTTGATCAAGAGTCATCCACTTAACTCTTGTGTTGCTAGCATAACAACAGACTAATCAGAGGAAACGGGCAAGTGTAACCCTCCGGCGCCGCAGTAACCTGCGGAACAGGTGGTTCATCATAACAGGTGATTCCCACCAACTAGACTACGAGCAGTCCCTACTTTTTTTTACTACGTCGAGCGTGAATGCGAAAAAAAATAAGAGGAAAAAAATACGCAAATTAACTCCATTTGTTCAGCGTATATTTAGTGTGTGATTTGAAATCACATTTCAATGAAGTCGTCTCTTGCTTACTGTACTGTAAGATACAGCACTGCATTTAATTATTTCAGGGCAGAAAAACAATGCGATTCGAATTACATGTCTTCAGGAGTTAAAAGGCTGTAAACCAAATTGCTTATTTTCGATAAAATTGTTCTTAATATGGGTCCCGGGGGGGGGGGGGGGGTACTCCCATATATGGGCTATATAGGAATGTGCCGCGGGATAGGGCATGGTTTTTGAGGTTCTCGGTCCTTAAATAGGGTATCATTTTTGCTCCTTTTGGCATTGTGTTCCCGGTGTTATCCTTAGATAGGGTACCTAAATTCTACCAACTAGTAGCAAAGCGATTTTGTAAAGATTTGTGTTTTGCCGTGTGCGGTTAGCCGTTATTTGGATCGTCACCCATCGCTTCTCTTCTCCTTGAATAGGGTGTCATTTTTCGGGTTTGAGCCTTAAAAAGGGTATCAATTTTCGTTTTCTTTATCCTTAAATAGGGTCAGGGTTTAAGAACCTTCGCGGCACACCCCTATCCGAAATTTATGGGAGTACCCCCCCCCCCCCCCCCCCCCGACGGATATGGGTAATATGCTGGAACGTGTTCGCGAGATAAGAATTCACATCATTATCGTGGAATGATGTCATCGTTCGGGGATTCCCCTCGCATTCAACAAATCATTTGCATATTGACTTTGTTTATACGTCACGCTACAACGAATTTACTGCTTATTCGAACACACGACTTACTGTTAACAAGTCCGCTTCGGGTCTTGTAGTTTTATTTCGCTGTGTAGCAAGTCGTTCCCATCTCGAAAATTATGGTCAGAAATTCTGGTAAGAATCCTCGTTTGGAAGCCATTAAAATCGTTTACGACAATTTCATTGTTGCACATTTTAACAGCGCCATGTTCAACACGCTACTTCAGTGCTATACATGTACTACACCGTCGCGAATACTAATTTCATTGCGATCTATTTATTGCTCATTCTGACAAAGAACTAAAAACTCCAACTTCAGCTTGCACATATTTTGCAAGAAAGCAGATAAACTGGACAAAAACTGTAGCTTGAGAATTACAAATTACAACAATTAAAGTCTGATTCGCTCTGGTCACAGCGACAAAACACACTTGTAAATATGTTTGTGCATTGACAATAACAATTGTCTTGCTATTAAGAAAAAGTGAACATTACAATCGTATTTATGCTGGCCTGCGAGCAGGCTCTCTTTGTGGGCTTGGAGTTTGGTAGCAGCGCGCGAGCGGCCGCCGCGAATATTTTGCAAGAAAGCGGATAACTGGACATAAACTGTAGCTTGAGAATTACAAATTACGACAAGCCTGATCCCATGACGGGTCACAAATAAATAATAACTGTATCGCTATTACGAAAAAGCAAAAATTACAACCATATTTTTTGTGTTTTTTCTTTCTTTCTTCTAGACGTAGGATGTGTACCACTGATCACTATATAAACTGAAATACTACAAGTCAGTCATGATCTCTTACAAGGCAAATGCTCTGAATGTTCACAATTCTCAGTTCTACAACTGTTTGCACTTTGAAATGCATTGCGATACATAAAATAAATCAGACTTCTTCAACAGAAAAGTCCTTGCGTGAGCTGTATTCCTAGAATGAAAAAAAAAAACATCGAAAAAGGTTTTTTCACTTGAAAATACACGAACGTGAGGAGTCTGTGCAGTTAAAAAACAAATTTCTCATGTGATGTCAAGCAAATCAGTTATAACTACGCTTAGTACTGAAGTGCCAGCGTGCGACCTTTGTTCAAGGATGAATGACTAAACTTGTTAATAATTTATGCAAGGATGAGGACATCACTGACGAGGAATTTATTTTTTCGCGATCTTACGACAGAAATCACCCGCGCGTTCAAGAACCTTTTCGGAGGAGAATCACGTTTAACATGATATTTAGCATGAATCTTCTTAGCACGACCACCTGTAAGACTATGTAGACTAGCACGAGAAAGAACCTTGTCTTGTGCCGCGTGAAGTCGTACGTCGAACCCGGGAAGCAGCTCACCCAAATTCTCGACAAATTTAAGCACATCTAAAGTAATAATATTGATCAGTGCAGTTTTTGTAAAAAGAACAAGCAACTAATATGAATGATAGCATATAAATCTAGCAAAACAAATTGAACGGAATAAATCTCATCGTCGCGAAAGTTTATGCGCATACGGTATCTAATTCCTACGTATTCAAGGGAAATCTAAACTTTTGAAATAAGCAATTTGCCTCTCAACAATTTCCCAGCACATGGGTGAAAAACTGCACTCATCTTCTTAGCAAAGTCTCTCGTCATGTTCTTGAGGTATTTTCCCAGGTTTTCTTGAATCATCCAGTTCCCTAACCCCTCTCTGACCTCTCTGTCCTACTCCGTGTTCCTTTTTCTCCAGCAACTTTAGAAATACAACTGTGATTATACCACTGATGACACAACACAGAACACTCCACCAAAATCCTTCAGGAAACATTGCTCCAAGCTTGTCCAGGGCCAAATCTAATCAGTACATCGAACACCAGTGTAAAGCCTTGTGCGCTGCCCGCTTCAGCGTCAACATCCGCACCGTCAATAAAAGTTGCCTTCGGTCACGCGTCATTAGAGAGCTTAACAATGTTAATTGAATATTGCAACATTGACTATTCAATGAATATTCAATGTTTAATACACCTGAACAACTTTCAAATTAAATTATGCTTAATGGTTCTCATTTCCTCAGGGGATAGTACTCGGGAGGTTTTGTTGCGATGCTTTTAAGTCTTGTAAGAAAAAACAAAGAAAGTGCTAAAAGGTTTTAACGTTTTATAAACGATACTTTCGAGACTCCTGTAGTGTGACAACGTTAATTCGCCGATGAAAAGGATACACAGCAAATTAAAATGTTTAATGACCTTTCCTTCCCTCCCTTACGGTGGCCCACAAGGGCAAAACACAACTCGATTCCCCTTTCAGAACACAAGAATGTTTTCCAGAACACAACAATCTTTTTCAGAACACAACAATCTTTTTCAGAACACAACAGTCTTTTTCAGGACACAATAATCTTTTTCAGAACACAACAATCTTTTTCAGAACACAACGATCTTTTTCAAAACACAACACGATTTTCTGAAACACAACAGCAAACTGAAACACAACAAAAATTGGTGAAACACAACAAAATTTCAAAGTACTGGTAACTAGCCCTGGCGCGTAAAGCGATTGGAACCTGGGACTAGTACAGGCCACACGGTAACCGTTCCTTCCCGCTTGTACGTTTGTCCGCCATGTTTTGCCACAGTTGTGGTGGTTGGAGAAGGCAGGATCACAAGTTTTGCCCGAAGTGCGGTGTTAGTGTATCTTCGTCTTCAACTAGTAAAGTGGGTACTTTCAAAAGCTTTCTAATGCAAAAGTCGAAGGAGAGGCAAATGGCCTTCAAGTCTAAGTCCAAGAAACCGAAGACGGAGGAACTTGTAACCATAACCACAGGCTTACCAGACTGTGTTTGTGAGGTCACAGCACGCCCCATATAAATATTCAAATTTTCTCGCTAATCGCTATTGTAAATATTTAAGCTTCCTAAAATCGGCTTTTACTGCTGTCTATTTGCAATAAAATGAATTAGAAACATTTTCGCAATGTTTAAGTTTGTTTTTACGCAGCTTTTTTTTGACGATTTGAAGCGTGCGAGAGCAGTTCTATGAGTTTAAGTTTTGACTCGTGTATAAAGCGCTTAGCGCTGAGCGCTTATTTCCATATTCAGGAAATTCACTGAATATTTAAATAAATTAATTTCCCAGGCCCGGTTGTCTTCGGCTTTGCTGTCGACATTTCCGAAGTGTTTCTTTGGGGTGTCCCAGAGGAGGTTTTGTAGTGGGACACGTTCTTCTTTCTAGGGCGGGCATAGGCAGTAATTTTGACCAATTTTAACGAAAATTGCATAAATTGTCCCGACAACTGGTACATATCATGGTAAATCGGCAAATTTACGACCTAATTTGATATTCCAGCAAGGTTTAAAAGAACTATTCACGAACTGATTGGACTCAAATTTGGCCAGATTATAGTTCAAAGACTGTTCTATCGAGGACCTGGAGCTCTTACTAAAGCGAGTAGGGGAAAGATATTTTTTGGGCTACATTCTAGAGGCGGTACCCGATTCTTGGATGTGGAAGTTGCACGCCTTGTGTAAATATTAGTATTCTATACACGAGTCAAAACTTAAACTCATAGAACTGCTCTCGCACGCTTCAAATCATCAAAAAAACTGCGTAAAAAACAAACTTAAACATTGCGAAAATGTTTCTAATTCATTTTATTGCAAATAGACAGCAGTAAAAGCCGATTTTAGGAAGCTTTAATATTTACAATAGCGATTAGCGAGAAAATTTGAATATTTATATGGGGCGTGCTGTGACCTCACAAACACAGTCTGGTAAGCCTGTGGTCATGGTTACAAGTTCCTCCGTCTTCGGTTTCTTGGACTTAGACTTGAAGGCCATTTGCCTCTCCTTCGACTTTTGCGTTAGAAAGCTTTTGAAAGTACCCACTTTACTAGTTGAAGACGAAGATACACTAACACCGCACTTCGGGCAAAACTTGTGATCCTGCCTTCTCCAACCACCACAACTGTGGCAAAACATGGCGGACAAACGTACAAGCGGGAAGGAACGGTTACCGTGTGGCCTGTACTAGTCCCAGGTTCCAATCGCTTTACGCGCCAGGGCTAGTTACCAGTACTTTGAAATTTTGTTGTGTTTCACCAATTTTTGTTGTGTTTCAGTTTGCTGTTGTGTTTCAGAAAATCGTGTTGTGTTTTGAAAAAGATCGTTGTGTTCTGAAAAAGATTGTTGTGTTCTGAAAAAGATTGTTGTGTCCTGAAAAAGACTGTTGTGTTCTGAAAAAGATTGTTGTGTTCTGAAAAAGATTGTTGTGTTCTGGAAAACATTCTTGTGTTCTGAAAGGGGAATCGAGTTGTGTTTTGCCCTTTTGGGCCACCGTACTCCCTCAAGCGTTGTTCACTTGAGTCATTAGAGAGCTTAAGCGCAGACGTTTTTGAGCCACGGACGGTAACCGGAAGGCGAATGTTTAAGTTTTTAGCGCATTTTTCCTCGAAAAATGAGTCAGAAAGCAAATTGATTTTAGCATTTACAACTTGAATTTATGAACAAAACGTCGATAATAAGCGCCAAAAATGAAAGCGTTCCATTTAAGAATTCAATTACGTGGTTGGCAGATTCGGGGGTGGAAGCGGAATCATTAATGATTCGTGATTCATTTAAAATGTTATTCGATATTCATGATTCATTTGTCAATGTTTTCATCCTGCTTTGAAAATAACTTCACTGTGTGTAACATACCTAATTACAGTCAAGTTGATAGGTAAGGGATGAAAATTTGAATGGCATTTTCAGTGTTTTCCTGTCGGGGGGTCTGGGGGCATGCTCCCCCAGAAAAATTTTCAAAATTAGACGTTCGGAAACGCTATTTTCGGCCATTTCTGTGATATAACTAGTTAAGAAGTTTTGCAGTTTGCATTCTATATTCACACGCCTCCAATATCGATGGAAGCATATTTATTTGTTATTCATGATTCTTTTAGCCCGAGGCAGATGGTCAACAACAAGTCTGATTCGCTCGGATCATAGCGACAAGACACTTGTAAATACGCTTTGTGCATTGACAATAAAACTGAAGAAAAAGCGGAAATTACAATCGTATTTATGCGAGTGTTCTTTTCAGTAGCAGGATTTGTAGTATTGATCACTACTTCAGCAGATAAATCCCTGCTTGAACTTTTAATATTTCTAGAATGAGAAAAAAAACATCACATCAATTTTTTCTTGTTTCAGAATTCACGAAAATGAGAACCCATGAGGCGCGATATCTTTGTTCTCGATACCTCCCCTCCCGATCCCGCCTCCCAACACACGCGCGTAAAGCCCTGGCCAAACGGTAACGCAAGTGGTCGCAAGTTGAACTTGCATGCCGTGACTTGCGTTGGGTGGCCAAACGGACTCGTAAGTTTTCTCACAAGTGCACGCAAATACTCCTGCGCGCGCTGTGATTACTTGAAGTAAATAACAAGACTTGCGTTGGGTGGACAAACGGTGAAAAACTTGCGTTGACTTGCGTACAAATTTGATTTCGACCAAAGTGAACGCAAGTCATCGCAAGTCAACACAAGTGGACGCAAGTCGTGGCCAAATGGACACGCAAGAACACGCTAGTTTTCAACTTGCGTCTCCTTGCGCAACGTGTGCGCGTTGCCCGTCCCGGGCCGTAAAATATATTCAAAAGTTATTGCCCCCGAAGGGTTTTGGCCCAGAGGCCAAAACCCGAGGAGGCATCATTGTAGTCCGCGCGTATATACAGTATATATATAGTATATACCAGACAAAATCTCGATTTGCCCAAAGTGGGCCCGCAAGTAGTATCGGTAGGTATGATAAATTTCCCTGTACGGTGATTGGTGAATGATGACGCAAGATAAACGATGATTGGGTGATGATGACAAACCAAAGCGTGAGCACGTGCACAAATGACAACAAGTCAACAAATGACGATTGCAAACGTTGATTGCAATTTGGTTGCTACAGTTTCCTTCGAGCTGTCTTGATTTCATGATCACAAGGTCTAGAAGCCGAAACTTACGCAATTGATATGATCAAAAACAAGAATAGTACGTATTGGTCTAGAAATTTCTCTTGTTAGCGCGTTGCGAGCAGCTCTCGTTCGCTTGCAGGATTGACAGACTCAATCCGAAATCGAGATTTGTCAGACACAAATACACGAGGGGTTTGAAAGACTCAGGCCACAACCAAGATATATAGTTAGCAGCTGCAATAAGTTCAAAAAGAGTTAAAGAAGGAAAGTTTTTAAAAGATACCACGGGCATTGAAACTCGCAGAGAAGTGAGAAAGTTTTCACTTGAGACACACATGTATAACTAGCCAGCTGTCGATCCAGTGCTTTCAGCTCTTAGCTGGAACATCATAACATTAAAAAAACTCAAGTGGTAGAAATAAAAGATTAAAGACTCGATCAGTCTTCAGGCATTTACGTAAAATTTGTACTGAGACTTGCCAAGAAGGAAAGGGAATTCAAAAGAGTTCTTGAGATAATTAAAACTCACGGCAGGCGTTTACATTGACAGACGTGAGAAATCTTTTGGCATCCGTTTCGAACTCAGCTGTCAAGTTGGTCATTGTTGCTTGAGCTCCCAGCCCTAATATATTGAAACAAAAAATCTGAAGACAGCTGGTCTCAATTGGTAGTTTTAAAACGTTTAGCTATTACCAAAGTTTATCCTCGCTGAGATCACTCGTTACAGCAAAAAAAGCAAAATGATCTCAGGAAGTTGGGGACGCGTTCGTGTAATTAAATTTACGTGATTATTACACAGAATTTTTGCATAATTTTTCTTTGTTTTACTAAGCTACTTGACCTCAACAATTCATACTGAAAGTTTGTTTTAAATGGCACGTCCTCGTCCCATGATCTTGAAAAAGACAAGGCCAGAAACAAGTGATACTTTGTGAGCAGAACACGAGAAAAATTAGTGCTTTCTTCTGAATTATCGCAAGACTGTTCCAAACAAAAAACTGACTTTCAATCAATTAAGAAAATAGAATAGCCAAAATATCAAGAGAAATAATTGACTGTAGCAACGGGTACGCTGACAAAAAAAAAAAGGATAACAGCGGGGGCAGCTGTAGTGTTAACTATCCCTAGCAAGTGTTATAATGCTGATTTATCAGAATAAGCCGTACATAAAAAAACAAACACGAAATGGCACTGAACACTGGCACATAAAACAAGAAAATTCACTTATCAGTCTTACAAATATGGAAATCGTAGCGTTGCAGTAGAGAACTGCACGCCTTCTTTTCAGTGTCACCACATATTGAAACTCTTCAGAGATTGTCGAGGGGATTTAAAACTTTTTAAATAAATAACTTGCCTATGTGAATAAGTGCAATCACCTCTCAGCAAAACCTCTCGTCGTGTTCTTGAGGCCGCTTTTCAGGTTTGTCATTCTCTCCTCTCCTATGAGGAGACATATTTTAGAGGGTGCCCAGTCAGCATGTTTTAAGACTTACTACACTCACTAAACAAAGTTACAATTCCTTGGGAAAGGTACTCATTTTTGCAAAGCTATTACTGTAATATATCAGAGCTGTAGTAAACAGTAGGGTGAGCATACACTGCAGTTATTATATATAAAAAATATAAATGCGATAGAGCCTGTTGTAATTCAGTCGATGAATAATCTCGATCAAAGATGGAAAATTTAGACACTTCTGCAGACAACCCAAATTAAAGGTGGACACTTTTCTCTTTTAAAGGCAGGCACCTCACTTAGGTGGACAGTAGGCACTGATAAAATGCATGCCCACTATGGAAGGTGTGGACTGTTAATAAGTGATTGTTTTCTTACTTTTTGGGTTTGGTAAAACTAAACCTTTTAAAAATGGAAGGTAGAACCTTTGTGTGGAAATTCCAATTTGGATAGTTGAAATTAATTTTGTGGTTATTATTTAGAGCCTCCTTGCTTTGGAATCGCTACAAAATGCCATGATCAATAATACTACACAACATACTGTGAATTGATTTCATTCAAACAAAAATAATTAAAATATATATAGCCAAGAGATCATTTTGCAAGTCCTGTTTATATGAACCCAGAGAATATGCTACTCTGGAGTCAGGATTACTGGCTGTAGTTTCCATGTTTCTACGTAAAAATATGAAGTTCTACACCATTGGAATGAATTGTAATGGGTACTGATAGTTTGTTCTTATTGTTTGTTGTTCTGGCTCAGGTTTTTAGTGAAATGTGAGTGCTGTATGGCGTGGAATGATAAATTACACTTCCATTCTCACACATGTTGTGCGGTTAGTCTTTTCGCGTGACATGTGCACTGGGAGGCTAGCAAATAAATCTTAAAAGGAAGCATATTCACTTCCGGGTAGAAGTTTGCATAAATTATTTGATACACATATCACTAAGAACTATTTACTTTTTACTGAATAAACTCGGAAAAAATGATTTTAACATTAATTTATGACAAGTCCGATTTGCCCCGAACATCAGGGTCAAGGCAACAAAACATAACAACAACAGAATATGAAAATTAAACATTTGATTGATCATCTTTAGTGGTTCTTAAAGGCATTGTCGAGGTAGTGAAATTAAAACGTTGTTCAGTGAAAATACTACGCACAAGAAAAGTTGTTTCGAAAAGATATGGTATTTATAACTCTGTTTTAAAACTGTCTTTGATAAATGCTGTCGCACGCCAGTGGTTAAAGCTATGTTGTGGTAATTCTGGTAAATCCACATCTAAAGGTTTAAGTAGTAAAAATGTCTGCTGTAAGCTCTTGCTTGTGCTCTATATTCCTACAATCAAAACCCAAAACATCAACATCAGAATACAAGGGATTTTTCTTTCTTAATAAACAAAGAACACTTAAGACTGTTCAAGATCGTTCAACGTCAGTTTAAAAGGAAAGGAAAACGAAGGAAAACGAAAGCCTGATCGCAAGTTCAATGTTAAAGTAGCCCACGTAGCTGGGCATACTTGTTACATGATTCCACGGGTTCTGGCCGCTGGCGTTTGAAGTATCGCGTGACACACAACGCAGTCGCCAGTCACGCTTTTGGTCATGATTGTGTCGGGGACGCTAGTGACGTATTTCCTGTTTCGAAGTTTTTGTAGCTGAAAACTTGACAGAGCAGCTCGCGAGCACGGCGCGGCACGCGTGGTCCGTTGCCGGGAAAAAGAAAACACCGATCCGATATTATAACGTCGATCAACAATTATTTTATACAGAATAGGCCTTAGTGAACGCTGGCATATAAAACTAGAAAATTTAAAAATAAGAAAATCTAAGCGTAGCATGCTAGCAATACTGAACAACGCGCGAACCCTTTGCAGTGTCGACAAAGCTCTTCTGACGAAAATTAAGTGTCATTGTCAGAGAAAACCAGGCAGTGGCGAAAGATAAGGGTGGGCCGATTTCCCTAATTTTTTCAGCATTTGAGACCTATCAGATAAGATTAAGATTGGTGGTATTTAAATGATTTCTTGGCTCTTCAATCCTGAGATTGACCACCCCCTACATTTTGGCACAGAAATTGCCAAAAATCCATATAAAAAAGGTCAACTTCTCGGTACTAAAAACCGATCTCCCTTTTGCATGTAGTAGACATATTTCTTTTCTCAAGGTTAATTAACTAGTTGCTAATGTTTTGGCTTTCTCGAACAAATTTTCAGTCAAAGTAAAATTTTTGCCAAATTTTCTAATCTAGGTAGATAGCTTGTACCTTACCATAGAGTGAATTTCGGGGTTTTTCAAATTTTATTTTTTCAAAAGTGCGGAAGTTTATTTTTTATTTTATTCCATTATTAATTTGGAAATTATAATGTAATTAAAATAAATATTGCAGAACTGACATGAATTTCAGTGTGTATTTCCTGCCAAAATTCAGTCGAATTATGAAAGTACTGTTTGGATTTTCATGGTATATGGTTTCTCTCAAAAGAGTGAAAATAAACCTAAGTAAAAATAACCAGCGCAACAATAATGCTTACATTACAAATAAAACGGTCCCACAAACACGGTGTGGGCACAGGCTTACCAGACTGTGTTTGTGAGGTCACAGCACGCCCCATTTAAATATTCAAATTTTCTCGCTAATCGCTATTGTAAATATTTAAGCTTCCTAAAATCGGCTTTTACTGCTGTCTATTTGCAATAAAATGAATTAGAAACATTTTCGCAATGTTCATGTTTGTTTTTGCGCAGTTTTTTTGACGATTTGAAGCGTGCGAGAGCAGTTCTATGAGTTTAAGTTTTGACTCGTGTATAGAATACTAATATTTACACAAGGCGTGCAACTTCCACATCCAAGAATCGGGTACCGCCTCTGGAATGTAGCCCAAAAAATATCTTTCCCCTACTCGCTTTAGTAAGAGCTTCAGGTCCTCGATAGAACAGTCTTTGAACTATAATCTGGCCAAATTTGAGTCCAATCAGTTCGCGAATAGTTCTTTTAAACCTTGCTGGAATATCAAATTAGGTCGTAAATTTGCCGATTTACCATGATATGTACCAGTTGTCGGGACAATTTATGCAATTTTCGCTAAAATTGGTCAAAATTACTGCCTATGCCCGCCCTAGAAAGCAGAACGTGCCCCACTACAAAACCTCGTCTGGGACACCCCAAAGAACCACTTCGCAAACGTCGACAGCAAAGCCGAAGACAACCGGGCCTGGGAAATTAATTTATTTAAATATTCAGTGAATTTCCTGAATATGGAAATAAGCGCTCAATGTCAAACAATTTGGGAAAAGTATGCCCCATTGTGTTGCACGTTCTTGAAAATACGCATAATGCCTGTATTGTTTTCTTTGTACCTCGTATTTACACATTTTATTTGGCGACGTTTTCCTTCGGCCGGGTTTGACACTCTTTCGAGTGTTTGCTGATTACGTCTCCGAATAAAATGTGTGTTACGTGGCACAACGGATAAAACGGGCGCATTTACTAGTATTTTTTCTCTGCAAAACAAAGATAAATTCATATATTCATTTGAATATTTTGATGTGAATTAATTTTGGCGGGAAAGTAGCCATAAGAGCGATTTAAGGCATTTTTGAACAAAATTCGTGGGAAGAGAGTGCCTTGTGCCAATCAATAAATTCTTGTTTTTGATTAAGAAGGGTATAGACTGTTTAAAAATGGAATAAAATAAAAAATAAACTTCCGCACTTTTGAAAAAATAAAATTTGAAAAACCCCGAAATTCACTCATTGGTAAGGTTCAAGCTACCTACCTAGATTAGAAAATTTGGCAAAAAATTTAGTTTGACTGAAAATTTGTTTCGAGGAAGCCAAACCATTAACAACTAGTTAATTAACCTTGAGAAAAAAATATGAGCACTGCATGCAAAAGGGAGATCGGTTTTTAGTACCGAGAAGTTGGCCTTTTTTATATGGATTTTTGGCAATTTCTGTGCCAAAATGTAGGGGGGTGGTCAATCTCAGGATTGAAAAGCCAAGAAATCATTTAAATACTTCCAATCTTAATCTTATCTGATAGGTTTTAAATGCTGAAAAAATTAGGGAATCGGCCGACCCCCATCTTTCGCCACTCCCTGGTTTTCTCTGACGATGACACTTAAAACTTTTGAAATAATTTGCCCATCATTTGCTGTCACAAAACTATGCAGGGGCGTAGCGTGGGTTTTTGAAGATGTACGCACGATAAGGAGTTTTTTTCTAAGCGCCGAAGGCGCTTGCAACTAGGGGGGCCTGGGGGTATGCTCCCCCAGAAAATTTTGAGATTTAGGGTCTCGGAAATGCCATCTCCTGGTTTTTCTGCGGGGCATTTTCAATAAATAATGCGGCAAAAAATGCAGTAGAAAGTTGTTTATTTTAACCATTTCTCTAGTGTTTCCTGTAAGCTACAGTGTTACGATAAACGGAAATAATAAAAAACGCCCAAATATGAAATTATCAGCCACCAAATTTAATGAGAAAAACGTTTTTAGGCAATTCCAAAAAAATTTTTTCTCAGATGCCAGCTGTACGCACGGGCGTACGTGTGTATATGGACGCTACGCCCCTGCTATGTGTAGAAGCGCACTCACCTCAGAATCTCTCGTCATTTTCCTCGGGTTCTTTCCGTGGAGGCTCGTTCAAATCATTCTCATCTCTGATCTCTCTGTGCGCAACTCTTTCTTCATTCTTCTCGATCTCCAACAACTTCAAAACCGCCAGTGTTATTAATCCTCCGATGGCAACGAATACAGCACTCCGCAAAATGTCTTCGCGAGAAAACATCTCTGCTGGTTTTTTTTAGCACGCCAAGAGCTGTTCTTACGATATAACGCTGATAAACTGAAATCAGTGTACGCGCGTTTGCAGTTGTCGCGGAGTTTGAAACATGCAAATATATCTCAGAACAAGACATGTCATTGGCTGTGAAAACAATTCTGACACTTTATTTTCCCAGGTGCCCTCCTGCAGGTGCCCTAGGATGTCAGAAAAAACTTGACAGAGTCAATTATCAAAAACTCATCAATTACTAAGTCAATTATCGGTGTCACGACCCTAGGCCTCTAGCCTGCGAACGCAGACGTATTTCCGGCTGTCGCTTGTCTCCGCCGAAAACTTAGCCTCGGGTATAAATATAAATAAATAGAAACTTATGAAATGCACTTCCGGGCGTTTCATGGTATCAAAATCAAAAAGCAATCCAACTCTGTCGAACGATTTATGTCCAATAATAATAATAATAATAATAATAATAATAATAATAATAATAATAAGAAGAAGAAGAAGAAGAAGAAGAAGAAGAAGAATTTTATTCAGCTCATAATGAAGTTCAATCGATTTTTTTCTGACAATCGAGTGGCAATCGAACAAAGTGGAACATTTAGTTTTGTGTGAGTTCGATTATCGAGCCAATCAAACCAATTGAACAAAATCAAACGCAATCGAACATAATCTAGTTCGACTTTATTGGTACCAAATCCCTTGAGTTAATTACAACGCAGTTACATATTGATCCGTTATAATCAGCTTATGCGGGTTTATTTTTTACATATATCCGAACTCAATAACATTTAGGATTTTTTTCACAAGTTTGTTTTTATCAGCGTTTCTATTTGATTGCCGAACCCAATCCGATTGAGTCCGATTACCGAACGTTCGATTAAACAGCCTGGACATGAATTAGGCGTACATCAAAGCTTTCTCATTTCATCAAAACCCATTGTTTGCCGTTATCTTCTTACAGTCGTGGCAAACGAAGCGTACCCCCTAGAGTACATTATTCGAAATTTCATTCCGCCAATATACAGCTTTGCAAATCGTGTTTTCCATCGTAGTTATATGCGGATTAGATGTCTTCAAGGCTGTAAAGCAGATTGCTAACTGACGATAAATTATTCGCGATATGCCGAAACGTACGTGTGACGTGCGCGAGGAAGGTTGTTTTCCTAGCGTGATCTAAGAAATATAATGACACTAAGAAATCAAACACGGAATGATGTCATAGTTCGGGGATTCCCCTTGTTCGGTGAATATAACTTGAATTTGATATCACTAGGTGTAAGATAAACTAAAAATATATCTTTTCGTAAATTTCCAGCTTGGTTGTGCCCTTCGTTATAAAAACAGAGCATTTTGAATATTCGAGTTCTCCGCCGTATTTGATATCAAGCTGAGTGCCGTGACAAAGTTGTTTTGATTCAAAAAAGGCCTTTCCTTTCCATTTTTGCAGATCGAACATTCCCAATGTACTAAGTGCTGTTTATGTGAAAGTGTAATAGATCATGAGCCAAAAGTAGTCGCTATTAATGGGAAAATTCAGTTCCAGATGGTTTCTCTGACTCACGGCGGCCATGTTTAAACTAAATTTTGTAATTTTAGATTGTTAGATTTTTAGCATTATTTTTAGTTCTTGATTGTATTTTATATTAGAGGGCCACTGGTTTGTCAGTTTTTTACTGTTATGTGTTTACCCTCTATAAATAAAGTTGATTATTATTATTATTATTATGTTTGTGCCCCTCGGAAGGACACAAATATGGCGTCTCCATACTGAGCTTTATAAATTTGCGTGGAAAGTTTCGGCAAATAACTCTCTCTGCGCCGCTGTTCGTTCACCGGGTCCTTCATCATCTACTAACAATTTCAAAACCACTACTGCTATTATCCCGCCGATGGCAGCGAACACAGCACTCCGCAAAATGTCTTCACGGGAAAACATCTCTGTTAGGGTTTTGTTCAGCACACACCGCACTGTTCTAAAGATATGTAGCCGAACTTGAAACGAGTGAACGAAACACCAACTTCGAACCAACTTACTATGTTCTTCATTTGCATAAGATTGTTGAAAGTTGTGTCAGCGCGACGAACATTTTAAACAGGAACACGGGTCTAAAGACCATAAATAGAAGCTAACGCCTAATTAATTCTGGGCGTTCAAACCAAACATCAATCAAACTCCATTGAACCATCTGCCTTCAATCGAGTGCGGTAATCGTGAGTTCGATTATCGAACCAATCAAACTAAATTTTGTTCGTACTGCAAATCGTACAACTTATGCGGGATTGACTTAATTCAAATATCCGAGCTCGATAAAAATTAGGCATTTTTTTTTCATAAGTTTGTTTTTATCAGCGTTTCCACTCAAACAAACAAACAAACAGGATTTGGTAGTTCGGTGCCATTAAGTTCTATCACTGAACGGTCGGTCTTAATCGAACGAAATGACAAGATTTTCTTGTGAGTTCGATTGCGTAGCGAGCCCAATCCGATAAAGTCCGATTACCGAACGTTTGATTGGGCAGTCTGAAAGCAATCAGACGAGCGTCAGAGATTTTTTCTTCAAAAGTCTGCTCATGAAAGTTAAAAAGACAGACACAACGAGCGGATTTGTAGAAAAAGACAAATAAACTGTGTTTGAAAAAAGAAGACCGAATCGAAGAGTATCGTCTTTGAGATGGCAACATTTACCGTAAAAGCTTTGCAAAAAAGGCTTAGCATAGAATACAACTCTTCAGAAATCCAAATTCAAGCTGAAAAGACGAAAGAGTACGCAAAGCTTACATATCCGTGACACACCGCATCGAATCCGGGTCGAACGCTCGATTGTTGACCTTGCCTTTGCAGTTAACGCAATAACAGTAACTATTTTGCTCGCCGCACATTAAGTGTGGGTGTTACTAAACAGAGTAACGGAGTAACGAGTAACGAGTAACGGAGTAACGAGAAACCGAGTAACGGGAAAAAAATTCCATAGGTAAAAAAAAATACAAATTCTAAAAAAAATTACAAATCAAGCCTTCGAGTAATTTCATTGATAACACGACTACACGACAACCTTTTGTTGCAATGCACAACGGCCGAGAGGATTTTCGCGCCAAAAATGTCAAGTGACTGCGTCTCACTCAGTCAGCAAGCATGGCTCGCCTCGGGGAAGGTAAGAGGTTTTTTTTCTCTTTTTATCGCTCATATTTGTGGAACAGCCGATATAGTCCGCAATAATTACAAAAGCAATGAAGAAAGATGCTGTTTGGGCTGCCTTATTAAGGGTTATGGACTCCGACTGTTTTCTTTGCCGGTTTTCCTGCCACTTTCACTGTCTATTTTTGATTACCTCCCATTGGGCGTTCTGCCTAGTATAATTTCTCTCTATCAAAACAACAGATGACTACGATGTCATTATTATATCGGATAACTCGGGAGATGAAGGTAAGAGTATTTTATAATTGTCTTTATCGTTGCCACTGCAGGTCTCCTTTGAGGCCTTTGCGAAAACATCCGTGTTCATAAAACAAACACTATGCAAGGAATTCGAAGATACTATAAATAGACTGGGACTTTTATTTGGTACAACGTCCGTTAGGTTGGATTTCTGTGTTACTTATAAATTACAAATTGTTCTACCGATCAAATTGTAACCATTATGGCGGAGTGGATAACACATGTTCGACTTTAGTACTATTTTTTCATGATTAAATTATCGCGGTAAATATTCCCATCGGCGCCAACTTCAGACAGAATTAATGCACGAAAAACTAAAAATACCATTACCGATTTCCCTCGTTGAACTCGAAACCTTAAGTTCTTAATTCACATCTATTGCAGAAACTGAATTAAATAAAGAAATGTTGGTATTCCGGCCATATATTTTTTTATGCGTTGCGCGACCTTTTTCCTATATTTCGATAAGACGATAAGCCTAAAAATATTTAGCCTGCAAGCAGGCTCTCGTATACTCAAAGTGGTCGTGGAATCGATTTAAATTCCATCGCATGTTAGCTGCACTGAAAAAAAAACGTCCTCGCTTACAATATCGTCCGTTTTAACTTCAGAGTCGTCGAACGAGTACAACTCCAAATCAGGTAAAAGGGACAACGAGTCCGCCATTTGTTTTGCTTTCTTAATGCAGCCAACTGTTATATTAATACAGTTCGTTACAATTACACAACATATAAAGACAGTTCGTTGCTCTTACATGACGTACTGAGCGATTTACCTCGTGCTCAACAGAATTCGAACAGTAGCTTGCACTGATGTTATGTACGAGGCTTTTGTAATAAAGTACAACTCGAACACCAACCGGAAAATACTGTTCCATTTGCCACACGGAATACGCGGAATTTCAATCCGGAATTCTAGATCCTTATTTCTATGTTTTATTTGAATGTTATTATTATTATTATTTTAGTATTTTTATTTTTTTTTTACCTATGGAATTTTTTTCCCGTTACTCGGTTTCTCGTTACTCCGTTACTCGTTACTCGTTACTCCGTTACTCTGTTTAGTAACACCCTATTAAGTATGTAATTTAAAATCACATTTCAGTGAAGTTGTATCTTGTTTACTGTAAGATACAGCATTGCATTTAATTCTTTAGCTTGTGGTTTACGTCATAGCGATGCGAATTACATGTCCTCAAAAAAGACTGTTAGAGCAAATTGATAACTACAGATGAAATTATTCGGCGATGTGCCAAAACGCGTTACTTACGAGGAAGGTTGTTTTCGAAGGTGAGATTAAGAACCAGTGAATGATGTCATAGTTCGGGGATTCCCCTCATTCATTCAATTAGACATTTGCCTGATGACATGTGTACGAACTCTTCACACGATCTACTCTTAACAAGTCCGCTTCAGGTCTTGTCTTTTTGTTTTGTTAATTGTTATAACAAGTCATTCCCATCTCGAAAATTATGATCAGAAATACTGGAAAGAAACCTCGTTTGCACGCCATTTTATAAGATGCGTTTTCGCACATTTTTGCAGCGGCCATGTACGACACGTCACTATTAATAGTGAATAGAAATCAAACGAAAACAAATTCCACTGCGATCTATTTACTTTTTTTTCTGACAAAGAACTAAGAGCACCAACTTCAGCTAATACATATTATGAAATAGCAGATTAAACTGGGCATAAACTGTATGCGAGAATTACGACAGGGTCACAGCGACAGAACACACCTGTAAATAAGCTTGTATTTCAAAAAAGCGGGAATTACAATCATTTTCTTTTTGTTGTTTTCATTTCAAGTAGTATTAAAGATGTGTACACTGATCACTATACAAACTGTTCAGGGAGTATTAAACTACAGAACAATCACGATCTCTTACAAGGCAAATAAGTCAATATTAACAATTCTCAGTTCTACAACTGTCTGAACTTATAAACACATAAAATAAACTTGACTTCTTAAAGCCAGCTTTACGTTCTTGCTTGAGCTGCATATTTTCTAGATTAAAAAGAAAGAAAAAATCACACCAAAAAATGCATATATCCTAGATTCAATACACGAAAATAAAGAAACCCATAGTGCTTATTCTAGACCTTTGAAATACCATTCAATACAGTGTCTTTCGCTTGTTGACCCTTGTTCTTGTGGTCGCTTCTGGCCGGTCGCTCTGTGGCATCGCGCGACAAGAAATGCTAATTACACCGACTAAGAAAGTTTAGATTGAAATGCTTCATCGCCCGCGGCCACTGTTCAAGGATGAGGCATGTGGACAAGGTGATTCAATTATGGATATAATTTTGTCGAATCTATTTTAAGAACTTAATTCTTCTTCAACTTTCAGTTAAATTCAAACATCGTTACCGGTATTGTTTTAGTGTTCTAAATAGTGTCCTCATTTATTATTTTCCGAAATTGCAAGAAAGCGGTCCGAAAGTTATTAATCCGAAATTAAACTTTTGGGAAAATTCGAGCATACCCTTCACTAGCCTGTTCCAGGCGTTCGGTTTGTTGAGAGCAGCACGAAATTCGGGATTTAATAGCGGGACGAACGACGAGCGTAAAAATGGCGAGGCCCACACCACTCCCCTCATTTTTCTCTCCGTTTTTCGCGCTGCTCCCCAAGTAACCGAACGCCTGGAACAGGCTAACCTTTCACATGTGATTGGTGTGAAAAAATATTGGCTTCCAAAGGGCGTGCGACAGACATCAAACTCACAATAATAAACAATTATATACTGGATTAAGTTTTTGTGATATCTGGAATAATTAAGGTCGAGGTAAGTGTTATCAGCCGGCTGAGGCTGACAGTCTCTTGGAAATTAGGCATTGCGCGCGCAACCTACAGATTATTCACTAATCTGCTAGCAGATTAGTGATTATTCACTAATCTGCTAGCAGATTAGTGAATAATCTGTAGGTTGCGCTGATTTCCAGAATTAACTGTAGGCTCTTAGCCAATTAGAAGACAGATAGTGACTACAATGTATAATAAACATAAATATTTGAAGTCACGATCCTACGTCCGCCGCTCCGCCTCGCTGAACCTTCTGTTCTGCAGGCTGTAAATTTTAGATTTTAATCAGAAATACTCCGCGCGTTCAGGTGCGCTTAATCTTCCGAGAATACAAAGAAGCCTTTGCGGAATATAGTCTTGGCACGATGTGTCACCTTACTGTAGGTATGTCTACAGAGTCTTTGCCAAGCTTTAGTCACGCACGCGACCCGCCGCACCGCGCGCCAAACCCGGGAAGCCACGAAAAATTTTCAACGCAAGTTATAATAATGAACTATATGCTTTGAGATACAACAAACAAAGATGGACCATAGCACAAAAAAACGAGCCGAACATTTAAAAACAATAAAATCCGAACGGCGCCAAATGCGCGAAATGTTCTCTGCTGTTCGAGCGAAATAAAAACCTTTTGAAACAAAATGCCCTCTATGTACCAAACTGCACACACCTTAGCACAACCTCTCGTCATGTTCTTGAGGTATTTTTACGGGTTTCCTCGAATCATCCTGTTTTCTGATCCCGCTCTGTGCTCCTCTGAGTCCTTTATTCTCGAGGAACTTTAGAAACACAGCTGTGATTATACCACTGATGACTCCAAACACAACACTCCACCAAAATCCTTCAGGAAACATTGCTCCTAGCTTGTCCAAGACCAACTTTATTCAGTTAGAACACTTCACACTGGAAAGCTTCGTCTCAACGCTGTCGTGTCACATAAAGTTGTCACGGCGCAGTGGAATGGCAGTCATTAGTACATACACTATTAGTATATTTTGTGGACGTACGGCGCGTGCCGGTATCACCAATTACAAATCAGTTGTATTAATAGAGACCAATCAAAATTCAAGATGCTTAATCAAAAGCTAGCAGTTTTCTGCTTGAGCAAACTGATTATAAATGTCCTGGATGTAAACAATACCGAAACAAGAAACGAAACAAACAAAGATGGACAGCGAAATTTGAAATTTGAAGAATGCCAAAGGCGTTCATTGGTTTGAATCTAGTTTTACAGAAAAGAAGGAGAAGAAGAGTTTAAAAAAGCGGCTCACCGCAGAGCAGCCCTTCGAAATAACAGAAATTAACGTTAAAACGACGATACTTCTGTCACTTGCTTGGCATGCCTGACAACCCAAGCGTCAAATGATTGTGAAGGTGTATTCGGAGATTCCCCGACTTCTTTCTTTTGGTTGAACTAAAAGTCCTTGTTTTGCCACAAAAGAGCCGCAATACTAACTGATGTGTTTTTCAGTGGCATGTTCTAATGACTTAATATCACTTAGTGTTATCAAAAATCTACCAATGAAACACAGATGTATCCTTTGGCACTTTTGCAAAAAGTAACATATCGAATTTGACATGTATGCAGGATTTTTGCCGCTCAAATGTTCAAAATTCTCCACAAGGAACCTTTTATGCCAGTTTTAGATCATGTGTCGATCGAGTGTCGATGGTACAAACGGTTGAAAAGTGGGGATCAGTTTTAAAACTTTTGGATCATGTGTTTAATAGGAACTGTCGACCGAGTGTCGGTGAAATTCTCAACACAGAGATTTTTCGTGAGGAGAGCGGGCGTTTTTTACACGACACAGGCTACATTAACTCAACAAATGACTCCACTACTTGTATACAAATACAAACCAATCCATTCTGACAAATTTACAAAATACGTGTGCTTATTGCAGTTCTAATTAATGGCAATGCATTTAAATAACGGGTAGCATGGCATAGCCTTAGGCTCTGTAGTGGACGTCAGGAGCAAGTGATTCACATTCAGGGGTAACCTGTATTACCTGTGTGTTTTGCAATTAAATAAAAAAAGGAAGTGATTGTTGACAAATTTACACGACAGTTGGATCCCAGTCTATTTTATTTATCAAACTTCTAAGCTATTTACAGGACTAGGAAAAGTTTCGATTTAACAATATCGTTTTCTTAATCTACATATAATGAATTAACAAAAGTGCTTGTTACTGAAAATAATGTCAGTAGTAATAAAGTTCTTTTCAAGACTAGTTTAAGTTTTGGTGTTACAATGCTGTCCTTTTCGATTGCATATAATGAAAAACAAAAATAGCTAAAAGTACTTGTAGCAAAAATACCACAAAACATACGCTAAAGAACAGCTCTATGCAAACATAAACATTAATCAGATAAAAGATACGCTATCGCATGAAGGTCATTGGTAAATTCTTTGGCAGTGTAATTTACCATCACATTTTGATTACTATGTATCAAACAAGCATTTTACATTGTTCAGTGAAAAACTATGCACGAGGAAAACAGTTCAAAAGATATGGTATTTATAATTGTCAGTTTTAAAACTGTCCGCGAGGACTACTGTTACACTCCAGTGGCCAAAGCTATATTGTGGTAATTTCCGGAGAGTCTGACGTCTAATGGTTAAAGTAAATGTCAACTTTACGTTCTGTAAGTTCTTGCTTGAGTTGTATATTCCTAGAATAAAAACAGAAAACATCAAATTTCAAATTAAAATTTTGTTTTCATTCCTCGACTAAACGGTTCACGAAAAGAAAGAATAAGACTTGTTCAAGGTCGTATAACATCCATTTGAAAGGCAGTCCAGCTTATCGGAAAGAAAGGACTAATCTCAAGTACAATATTTTGTTTGTTAAATAAGCCCGCCACAAGGGATGATTTCTTCTCTATCCCTAAACCTGCGAGCTCACGTTATGGCATCGCGTGACAAGCAACGCCAACCACACAGCTACCCTCGCTTTGCTCACAAAATGACGCACTAAGTTGACTAAACAGAAGTCACGTGGTCGGGAGTTTAGAAAGTAAAAGAGATGACGTGTAGTGTCCCGAAGTGTCGAGATTCCTAGGCTCGTGAATTATTCAAGTCGATAATGTATGCGAACCGGAAGTCAAGAATGACTAAAATGACTACATGACTACATGACTACATGACCTACTTCGCAAACAAGAAAATTTAAAATAAGGAAACCTTAGCATGGCAGTACTGAACAGTGTACGTTCTTTTTGTTGTCGTGTTCATATTCTATAAAGCATGTCTTCTCAGTTGTTTTAAAACTTTTGAAATAAATAGTTTGCCTCTATTTTTGCCGTTAAATATGTAAAGAAGCGCACTAACCTCATCAAAACCTCTCGTCGTGTTCTTCAGGCTGTTTCTCAGCTTCGTTCAAGTTATTCGCTCCTCTGATCTCTCTCCGCGCCCCAGTTCCTTCATTCTTCTTCAACAACTGCAAAACCACCAGTGTGATTATCCCGCCGATGGCAGCGAACACAGCACTCCGCAAAATTTCTTCGCGAGAAAACATCTCTGCCAGGTTTTGTCTTGCACGCCAAACACTGTTTTGACAAAAGTTTTTGTTATAGCCGTAACCTGCCCCCGTATTCACGACCACAACAAAAGCGGGCTACCGCAAATGAAGAGATTGGCACTTGTATAAATAGAAAACCAATGAAATGTACTTCCGGGCGCTTTAACATTACTCTTTGACCTTTCACACGTGCGTCAGAGCATAGTTAGTAGAGGGGACTGGTTATGAAAGAACGATGTCTTTGTTATGTTTTTTGCGTAGTCACGTGATATTGACCCTGCACATAAAAACTAAAGATGGCGTCCGGAGTGATAGCCTGCGAGAGCAGACGCTTTTTTCGGCTCGAGTTTCCTCTTTTCTCGGCGGGTGAAACTCGAGCCGAAAAAAGCGTCTGCTCTCGCAGGCTACCGGAGTGACGGGTGTCTACAAAACGAAGACCGAAGACAAAACGAAGACCCTCGCTCAAACGCTCTTTAAGACGCCAAAAGACGCGAAACCGACTGGGTCTTCGTTTTGTAGTTTAGGCCGGGTCAAACTACAAAACGAAGACCCTCGCTCAAACGCTTTGTCGGACGCCAAAAGACGCGAAACCGACGGGGTCTTCGTTTTGTAGTTTAGGCCGGGTCAAACTACAAAACGAAGACCCTCACTCAAACGCTTTGTTGGACGCCAAAAGACGCGAAACCGACGGGGTCTTCGTTTTGTAGTTTAGGCCGGGTCAAATTACAAAACGAAGACCCTCGCTCAAACGCTTTGTCGGACGCCAAAAGACGCGAAACCGACGGGGTCTTCGTTTTGTAGTTTAGGCCGGGTCAAACTACAAAACGAAGACCCTCACTCAAACGCTTTGTTGGACGCCAAAAGACGCGAATCCGACGGGGTCTTCGTTTTGTAGTTTAGGCCGGGTCAAACTACAAAACGAAGACCCTCGCTCAAACGCTTTGTTGGACGCCAAAAGCCCGGGGCCAAAAGACGCGAAACCGACGGGGTCTTCGTTTTGTAGTTTAGGCCGGGTCAAACTACCAAACGAAGACCCTCGCTCAAACGCTCTTTAAGACGCCAAAATACGCGAAACCGACTGGGTCTTCGTTTTGTCGTTTAGGCCGGGTCAAACTATAAAACGAAGACCCTCGCTCAAACAGTTTCATTGAAGAAAGCGTGACGAATAATGAAATTAAAGATTATTTTATTCTTATACTCCGATTCCCTATTGCCTTTTTTCAGTTGAATAACAGTATCAAAAATAATTTTTACAACAATTCAATCCAAGTATAGTCGATATTCATTGTATTTGAAACCCGAATGTCATTCCCTTTCCTTGTCCTGATATACAGGCGTATCCTTCCAAGTAGGGCATGGCCAAGAATTTTTTTTCCATAAAGGTTGTCAGATCAAAGCTCGAAGACTAGACCGAAAAATAGTATAGGTAGCCAAGAGCTGTGCTGCCGGAATAGCAAAGGGAAATTCACATGAGAAACGCGTATACATGTATATATTTATGTTGAGTAGACATGTGGATTAAACGAAAGTAATGCTACAGAAAATGGCATCATTGAGGGGAACAACAAATTCTTCGGGTGCCAAAAATACAAACTTGTCTAGGTCAATATTCAGCGCCAGTGAATATCCAGACTACAATCCGGCTTGTCGTTAAGCTTTGATTAAGCTTTGAGCGAGGGTCTTCGTTTTGTAGTTTCACCCGGCCTAAACTACAAAACGAAGACCCAGTCGGTTTCGCGTATTTTGGCGTCTTAAAGAGCGTTTGAGCGATGGTCTTCGTTTTGTAGTTTGACTCGGCCTAAACTACAAAACGAAGACCCCGTCGGCTTCGCGTCTTTTGGCGTCCAACAAAGCGTTTGAGCGAGGGTCTTCGTTTTGTAGTTTGACCCGGCCTAAATTACAAAACAAAGACCTACAATCTTGGACAATTCAAATGAAAAATTAGGACCACCCCTCCCCCCCATTTCAATGATGGGAAAATGGGCGCGTTTTGGTTTTTGCGGCGATTCATCATTGATTCGGGGGGAGGGGGGGTCTAATTTCTCTTCTTATTCTGTCCAAGATTGTCTGAGGTCCATACTTGCGTGACCAGAAGCTAACCAGAAGCTAAATAGGGTCGAAATACACGTGGATGATCACCACGCACGTGGAGAAACAAATGAAAAGAGAGATACCGTTCGCCCCTTTTGAAAAAATGAACTCTGTGCATGAGTGTGATTTGAATAAAATAGTAACACGAGAATATGCTTTGATTTGGATGTTATGTACTCCATAAATATGAATATTTAATATGCATAGTGGTGTGTAAGCCCGGTGTGTTGTCCAATAGAAGTGAAGGGATCAGATCGCAATAGCACCATGTGCGCGCTGCTTCGCCAAACTAATTCTCGAGCACTAAAAACACTGTATGTAGTGCTTCTTGAAGTGACACGATACTTAATATGTAATCACTTGTAAGTTGGCGAGTTTACTGATCAAAGTGAAAGCAAGAGAAAATTGTAAATGGAAACATACCCTACGTAGCGGTATTCATTATTTTAAGGGATGTTGTAAGCAGTATTTTCAAGAGCTATGTAATAAATAGAGAAAAATGAACTCGCAGCAATTCGAAGAAATTAAAAGGAAAAAGAAAGTGACCTGACCCCAAAAAAGGTTTTTAATCAAGTACAACTCTATCTGGTTAATGCAAGCTTTAATAATAATAATAATAATAATAATAATAATAATAATAATAATAATAATAATAATAATAATAATAATAATAATAATAATAATAATAAGAATAATAATAATAATAATAATAATAATAATAATAATAAAAAGGTTCTTATTGCGCATTTAAAATTCTCAATGCGCTTACAATTGCATATGATTAAAAAGGATAAAAACGATGAAAGCAAAAATGATGTAAATACAGAAATTCAGTACTAAGATAAAAAGAGTAAAAATATTAAACTAGCTAAAAAAATTGAACTAAGACATGCAATTATTAAAATCTATGACTAGGTTAAAAACTATTATTGCCTCTTACGGCTTTATTCTAAAATAACAAATCCACTATAGCTAGGAAAATGAAGAATAATAGCCCCCTCCAAAGAATGAAAAAACAACAAACCAAAAAACCAAAACCCGCCAAGAAATTCCAAAAAAACCATATCAACTAGTATTGAACCCTAGACCGATGTACGTGTTATACGACGCGCAAACTAACTTCGCGCTGCGCCACTGTGTCAATCAGCTATACTAATGTCTAATTGAAAGGCTTTTTATGCGCTTCACTCGGTTATTTGTTTCACGTTATTTTCTGTTTAAACAAACGTTCTCCTTCTATTAAAGAATCAAATACGATTTCTATTACCAAGAGAAAAAAATGGGACGGTTTTCAAACTGTTTGTGACGTTTTCTTTCGATTTAGCACGGTTTCTTTCAAGTCCTACTAAAATAATAGTCATATCTTAGTCTTAATTTATGGAGAGTCGAAATCGTCCAAAACCGTTTGAAATCGATTCAAACCACACTCAGAGCATAGAAAATATCTTGGAAACCGTCCCAGAAACGTATAGATATTATTCAAGCTTAGTGCAAATGGGCGTTCTAAAGAGTTCATTTCATTCTAGTACTTCAGTCTTTCGCCATTATTTCGAATTATCTCCGTAATTCGACCATTCATGGACTCGATAGTTTTGTCAATCAACTGCGGAGAAATATCATAGATTGTTGTCTGTACTCGATTACAGAACTGTTCATATGACTCACGTGTAATACCTCGGTCAAGGGCATCTTTCGCCAGCTTCTTCGACACAATGTGAAAGACGTTCTCGATGGGATTTAAGTCTGGGCTTCTTGCCGGTATTTTTAAAAGTTCTGCATGACAACGGGCCATTGCATTGCGGGCCATTTTGCTATTTTGAGATGGATCACCATCCTGTAGCCAGAGTCGAGACAATCCTTTGCCGGCTCGAGCAAAAATCGTGTCAAAATGCCGGTCAATAAATGAGGCAAAATATTGAGCATCCATCTTTTCATATCTCTCGCACATCAGTACTCCTTTTCCGTGAGTTATGGCAACCATCATTTTGGCAACTTGTCCTCCCGTACCCACTTTACTTCCTTTTGCCAAGCACCCTTGCTTAAGGCCTTCTGATTTTTTCCTCCAAACTCGTCCTTTTGGAGCGCGGGCTTGATCAAGGGGGTTCGATTTGTAAACGAATGACACTCCGTCTAAGTAAAATGCGATTGTATCTGTCCATAAAGTCGGAGGGTAGTTCGCTTGGATCATCGAGGCAAATTCCACTCTTTTGCCTTTATCAGCTTCGGTCATTAGTCCCTTTTTACGCGCTTGCAAGAAAAAATAGCCATTTCTGTTTAGCAGGCGCCGAACGGTTCGATCACTCACTTGCCGAATTCCCGCCCGCTCCATCAGGCGTCGCGAAGAAAATGACCCCTCTTGGTCTCTTGATTCGCCAATGCTCTCCAGAATTGACGCCTGTTGCTGGGGAGTTATCTTTCTCCTTGCGCCGCGAAAATGTCCTCTGTTTGTAGGCACCGTGTCTCTCGTGGTTATTATGCGGTGTACACTTGCTGTGGAAACCCCGCATCGTTTGGCAATTGCATCTAACGTGAGATCAGTGGTAGACCTCAGCACTTTGATAGTAGCTTTTGTTTCCTCTGGTATTCTTCTCCTCGATGGCATGCTAATTTTTGTTCTGCGATGGCTGCTATAATTCGTTTTAACTCCCTCAAGAAATTGGAAAATATGGCTCCAGAAAACCTCCTTTTATTTGGTCTGATTTTCCCAAAATATCCAACTTGTAATGCCTTAACTTAGATTTTTCCCGCCTACAATTGTAGCTGTGACGCGCTTCACTTCGTCAAAGACCTTTTCACTTATCGCGATAATCACATTGATAGATGAACTTCTAATTGATGCTGCACCTTTTATTGTCACGATGACACCTTGGAGACAATCTTGGACAATTCAAATGAAAAATTAGGACCACCCCTCCCCCCCATTTCAATGATGGGAAAATGGGCGCGTTTTGGTTTTTGCGGCGATTCATCATTGATTCGGGGGGAGGGGGGGTCTAATTTCTCTTTTTATTCTGTCCAAGATTGTAGTCGGTTTCGCGTGTGATAGCGTCTGATAAAGTACTTAAGCCTGATCATCGATGATTATAACTGCCTTGAGTTTGAAAGGCCTAAAATTATATGAGCTACGGTCTTCGTTTTGTAGACACCCTCTAGCTGCTCCCGCAGTCCCACAGTCCCGCAGTCGTGTTGCAGCAAGGATGGAGCAATTGCAGAATACCCGGCCCAGCCAGAGCGTTAGTCGAATATACACATGTATTTCACTTATCCTTGCCGCCCACTTATCCTTGCCGCGACACTCTTAAAAGCGAGGACAAAGCTTGCCACGCTTTAACCTCCTTTAAGAACGACGCACAGACAGAGCTATTCCAATTATGCTTGCGGTTGCATGCAGCAAGGATAATTGGAATAGATGTGATGTGTCCTCGCTTTTAAGCGGAGTGTCGCGGCAAGGATAAGTGAAATACATGTGTATTTTTCGTTCTTAAAGCGTGTTGCAGCAAGGATAATTGGAATAGATGTGTTCGTTCTTAAAGCGTGGCAAGCATAAGAGGAATAGATGTGCTAGTATTTCGCGTTCTCAAGAGTGTCACGGCAAGGATAAGTGAAATACATGTCTATTTCTTGTTCTTAAAGCAATTTGCACGAATAATAACTACAATAGAAATGCAAGTAGTATCTCTTGTAATTCTTGAAATATCTCGTCAGTTAGAAAGTGATTCTTGATTATTGATGACTACTGAGTGTATCGAATTTATGAGTTCAAGTTAGAAATTTCGAGTTCAAGTTATGGGGTAATATTTTCCCAGTTGGTCACGCTTAGTGTCGCCCTTATCAACAAATGAAAGCTAACCGCAAGCAAATAGGAGTGGAACTAACCGCAAGCAAACCAGAGTGGAGCTAACCGCAAGCAATTCAAACTCGATATTTTAACTCGAACTCGAAATTCTAACTCGAACTCGAACTCAACTCGAAATTCTAACTCGAACTCGAACTCATGAAATGGACAGACCCATGACTACTATTAAAATTCCTGGTTTTACAACCGCAGATATGGTCGTATAGTTTCGAAGTCGACCCAAAACGATGGGAAAATGTTATCGGAAAACCGCATCGATTATCTCAGTCTCTTCACTGCTTTATACTCGTGTACAGTTATAATCCACGCTACTCTAGTTTCTTTTTAATTGAAGACCCTGGAAGCTGAGTATAGAAACAGGATTTACAAAGACAGGAATGTAGAGCTTTCAAAAAAATTGACACGTCTCTTGAAATGGTAAGTAAAGAACAGGATTTAGTAATAAAAGTTTGTAGCACTTCTTTGATGCCAAATCTTTCCGCTGATTTTTTGCCTCTATCTACTGATCCAATTGGTGATTATGAAATGGCACATTCAATTGATAACCGTTGCTTGTAGCATTAAATTTATGTATAGACTTAACAGAAATTTATATTAGCCTGTTTGTGTAGTCGCACAATGTTCTGCTACAGTTTAGAAGCGACTCGCGTATGATTCTTTGAGCTTTGTTGAATAATATATAGTGATTTTATTTCAGAGAATCTTAAAGTTTATTCACTTTAAAAGCCGCTCTTTCTACCTTAGTTCTGCTTCCCCAGGCTTTACCTATTCTATAATTGAAGGATTCATAACAAGTTAAGTCTCGACTGAATAATCAGTCGTTGTGAATAACCAGATAACGTTTATGCTTTTGGAGGCGAAATACTCAGGAAACCTCGTGTCATATAACTGCCGTTCTTTACTTACCGTATCATCTCTATAATCCTTTCTAACTCCTCTGCAACGAAAAAGTTTCCGCTGTTTCTTTTGGTCGTGAAGTTTTAAAATCCCTTGAACTTCCCAAGAATAATCATTTCAGTGATCATTACATTACGAAAGCTGTTGTTGAAAACCCAACGGTGTCTTTTTTGTCTTTCTTCTTTGTATTTAGAAATCAGGGTAACACGCGTGCACCCTGCACGTCAGACGTTACTGATGTTACGCAAATGTCCCGTGTGCCCCTTGCCACGGGTGGCACAGGACATGACAATCATGATGCCGCCCGCAACCGACAAACGGAAAACCCATCAGTCATTGTACACACGTGATTAGAAATGTTTCGCAGGAGGTTAATTTGCGCATATTTAGAACATAATACAAGTAAAGTACAGTTGAATTCCAATAACTCGAACCCTCGTCCCGCTAACTCGAACCTTGTTCGATTCCCCTCCAGGTAATTTTCTTACTAATTTCACCCTCAATAACTCGAACCTCCCGCTAACTCGAACCTTGTTCGATTCCCCTCCAGATAATTTTCTTACTAATTTCACCCTCGATAACTCGAACCCACGGATAACTCGAACTTTTTTCGATTTCCCTTTAAGGTTCGAGTTAGGAGGAGGAATCGAACAAGGTTCGAGTTAGCGGGAGGTTTGAGTTATTGGGGGTGAAATTAGTAAGAAAATTACCTGGAGGGGAATCGAAAAAGGTTCGAGTTAGCGGGAGGTTTGAGTTATTGGGGGTTCGAGTAATCGGGATTCAACTGTATTTATACCCGCCATATAAGAAATCCAACAAAATAAATAAAAAATAAATCACATTATTTAAGTGTCAGAGTATTTAGCACGGCTGTACTAATTGAGGACACTGTAAATAGTGAAACAAATATTATAAATCAAACAGAAACTTGCAAAAATCCCAACTGGCAGGAGGCTGACCAGCTGGCTATATACAAAGCGTGGAGGAGTTGAATTCGGGACCACCGAAGACAAATCCATCTAGTGGCAGGGAGGAGGATTTGAACCCGGGGCCTCCGGATTACAAGTCCAGCGCCCCAACCACAGTGGTAGCCTACGTAGCTACCCGGGGGGTGGGACACTTCCTATAAATGGGCTAATGGGGATGTGCCGCTGGATGGGGTCGCATTTTCACGACAGGACTGACTATAATGGGGCCGCTTTTTCAAGCATTTTTTATAGGGTGACTAGAATGGGGCCACACTTTTGCGGGATTTTGAGAGTAAGAAAAATCTGGCAAGTTGTGATTTATAAACGGAAAGATTCGCTGAAAAAAAATGTTACCGTATTCATTGCCGTTGTTTAATATTTGACAAACGGCTCCCATTAAGTGACTAAGTTGGGGTCGTGAAAATTACATCTATAATTGGCCATAGAATATGACTATAATGGGGTAGGGGTTCTGAGAGACCAGCGGCACGTACCCAACAAAGATTGGTCCAATTACCCCCCCCCCCCCCCCCCCGGGGCGCAGCTACGACTCAATCTGTTCATCGATTTCATCTAGAGGAGGAGGAGAAGTACACAGTTTTGTGCTTATAATTTGTAGATAAGATATACACGTTCTGAGACAAATAAACTCTTTGTGAAATGACACTGAAATGAAGAAAGCACAAATTAGACGCCAAATTTTCTTAACGTAAAATCTGGAGATAAGCTTTGCCTATAACTCTGGCTCTGCTCCGGCCCGGGTACTCCGGCAGTAATTGTTGAAAGGAATCACCGATGAATGATACCCGAAAGATATCACATTTCCTGCAAATAAATGTCATTGATTCATCGATCTATTGTAAAACTTTTATCGATCGTAGTAAGCGTTCGCAAAAGTGAAAGACAAACTTTTGATGGGTTTGCTTTTGTGACTGCATGTTACAACTTTCACCTCACGATTTTACCGCGACGACCCACGGACACACTATTTCATCGCTATATGAAACACCTTCACACGCACTTAGCTGCTCGCAACACGCTAACAAGAGAAATTTCTAGACCAATACGTACTATTCTTGTTTTGCGTCAGTTTCGGCATCTAGACCTTGTGAAATCAATAAAGCTCGAAGGAAACTGCAAAATATCCTCACTAGACAGCAACCCAACTGCTCAACGTTTGCAAGCGTCGTTTGTTTACAGTCAAAATACTCAGCGCGTGCCGCTTAGAATTCCGGAAAAGTTTTGATTAACGGCGAACGGATTGCATTATTGGTTTCAAACATTCAAATTTAATTTGAATATTGTAGATCATCCAACCGTGAACACGTGAACACGTGAGCCTGTCAGAAATGAAGCAATTTGATTGGTTTATTTTTTACAGGTTCACGTGCTCACGTGTTCACTGTTGGATGATCTACAATATTCAAATTAAATTTGAATGTTTGAAACGAATAATGCAATCCGTTCGCCGTTAATCAAAACTTTTCCGGAATTCTAAGCGGCACGCGCTGAGTATTTTGACTGTAATTGTCATTTGCGCGCATGCTCACGCTTTGGTTTGTCATCATCACTTCACCCAATCATGGCTCGTCTTACGTCATCATTGACCGATCACCGTACAAGGAATTTTATCACACCTACTGATACTACTTGCGGGCATTCTTCACGCCTCCCGATACTATTTGCGAGACCACTTTGGGCAAATCGAGATTTTTTCTGGTATACGGATATTATATTTATACGCGCGGACTACAATGATACCTCCTCGTGGGGCAAAAAGGAATCCACTTGTTTCCAGAGAAGCACTTTGTTGGCTTTTATTCGGCCGATGAAATAACAACCTTGAAACTGTCAAAAGTTAAATAAATTTTCCTTTGCTTGATCCGAATAACTGCGGGTTTATTACGAAGAGAAAAACCTAATGTAACACATGTAAGCGTTTCGTTTCTTGCTTGTCTATTCATAAATAAAAGTAAAGCCTTCAACACTGCTCAGAACATTATCCACGTTAATCATCTCATGACTTCACCTTTTAAGAAATTGTCAACATCTCAATTCTCCTTTATGTTCTCCATGCATTCCTTACGTTAACAGTTGTGTGAATGTACTACCTGCATAAGCACCAGTTTCTTTTTCCGCCTGTTGCGGAAAGAGAGTTTCACACATCGTAACCTGTGATCACGCATTCTTTTTTCGCAGCAGGGAAAAAAGAATGCCTGATTACAGGCAACATACATCAGGATAGTTACAAAATATAAGTAATCTGCATTCGTGTCAAATTCGAAAGCATATCACCTTTGTGTATACAAATCCGGCTCTAAAGTGATCAATATCTAATATCTCTTTCCTCCTCACCTTATCAGTGCATTTTGTAGCAGATGGGTGAGGAGAATAAAGAAAACCATCAACTTGATGATCTTATAGTGATGTACTACTAAATTCTCCATACTTACATTGAGAGATTGTGTACAAATAGCAGTGAGAGTTAAATATTACACACTTACCTTGCAGTAGCTGCTGTGTCCTTTGCAGCTCGTTAAATTTGCTGAGCACAATTTTCCAGTGTCTGTAGCATTTGTAAACTTCCTGCCAAGACAAATCGTCTCTCAGATTATGGCTTTGAGTAACAACAGCATTGCTGAGAAAAGACAGTTTTTTTATGTTCTTCAAAAAGTCCATAAGCTTTGTTGTGGATGTCTTTTTGAGTGGAATTATTCTCCACGTCAAACTCTGCTTGAAGACGCTCAACAAAGTGCTAACAAAACAAAGGTTTGTCATGTTTTTCTACAATCTTTCTCAGTTCAGAGAACAGCTGTGTGCTTGTTGACTTCAATTTACAGTATTTACCAGGTAATGCAAGCTCAGCGCCTTCAGCAAAAGGATCAAGTGACTATTCCTTCTGATCTTCGAAAACTATTTCCTCTAATTTAGATTGAGAATCCAGGTTACCCAGTCCAGAGGATTGACCTGGTCTTTCTCTGTCACGAATTGATCATTGAACGCTGACTGCTTCGCATTTTCAAATTGTAATTTACTCCCTTGGGATGCCCCAAAACACTGAGTGGACTCGTTCACACCATCAGCTTTCTCAAGTGGTTTAGCTGAGGCCTTGACAACAAAGCAATTTCTAAATCATGGTGTGACTCCTCAGAATGCATCTTTTGCATGGTTATTCTTGTCTTCAAGATTTAAATTCTTAGGTGCTGTCACCCCCTGCATAACTTTCCCAGAGGATCCTGCTTTAGTCTTTGAAGAAATCTGACCTGAAAAATAAAGACAAATGTTACTATGCCACATAGACCAAAAGTGTCATTGACAGTCTGTACTGTGCTGATAGCTTTCATTGGACATGGTGACATAACAGTGCTTACAGCTATTTCGAGAAACGATGTTGGAAAAAGCACACACGACAATCCTGAAGGGTATAGTTTTTAAGTTTTAAGTTAACTGTTCCTTGATTTCGGGGAAATCTAAAAAATGCCACAGGTAGTAGGTTTGAAGCTACAGTGCTAGGAACAGTGTATTGATCATATCCCAGAAATACCTTTTGGCCCTTTTTTCCAACAACCTTTCTCAAAATAGCTGTATACGACAGGTGCACCCACCATGGGTGGGGGTCAAAAAAAGCACACGACAATCCCGAAGGGAGTTGCTGGGTACGAGTTTTGAGTGTTTTTTTTTTTAAGTTTAAGTTTTAAGTTCACTATTTCTTGATTTCAGGGAAATCTGAAAAATGTCCCGAGTAATAGGTTTGAAGCTACAGTGCCAGGAACAGTGTATTGATCATGTCCCAGAATACCTTTTGGCCCTTTTTCCAACAACCTTTCTCAAAATAGCTGTATGTGGCAGGTGCACCCACCATGAGGGAGGGGTAGAGCCAAGGGGGTCATCCATTTCCTTGGATTTATTCTAAAAACTGTTGCAACCAACTGTCTTTTGAGCGGTATTGTGGAATCAGGTTTGTGTTGTAGGTATGTGGCGAGATTAAGCTATCACCCAAAATTTTCTCAGCCCCCTCTTTCTGACTTTTCTTGATCCACCTCTGCTTTCTACAATACAAATGTCACTTTAGTACAATGTAATGCAATCATATAAATCTTATTTTCATCTTCAAGCTTCCTAGCAATCAAGATCACTTTCCTTGAACTCATTTGTCGATCTACAATATACAGTTGAATCCCGATAACTCAAACCTTCAAGGGAAATCGAAATAGGTTCGAGTTATCGGGGGGGGGGGGGGGGGGGGTTCGAGTTATCAAGGGTAAAATTAGTAAGAAAATTACCTGGAGGGGAATCAAAAAAGGTTTGAGTTAACGAGAGGTTCGAATTGAGGGTTCGAGTTATTGGGATTCAACTGTAATTTATTACAAGACAATGTAGGTGACTGCTGAAGCTCAAACATGCTATTGTGCCCCATTGTACCAGCCACCTGGTGAAGTCACTGCAGTATCAGTGTACACTGAAGTTAGCAGGAGTATCGCAGCTTCTTCCACTGGATGGGATGCTAGTTCATCACTGGTTGCCTGCAGTTTGTCAGAAGTTGCCCCAACAAGTGGGGACATATTTATACACCTGGATGGAGAGAGGCACTGGCAGTGCAGTGTCTTACCTGAAAACATGATGCAATCACACCAGCTAGGCTCAAACCTCAAGTAAGTCCCCCAACCTAGCATTAAACACTGACAGTAATAATTATTATTACAACACTACACCTACCACAGTCAATATTGATTACCACACAGGACAACTTACATTCAGTCCTCACCTTTGCTTTCAACTTTGGCATCTTCTGTGATGGGTTCCACTCTATGTAATTTGTGACTACCCAGTACCTTCTGTGTTTTCTTCATCTTGTTTATCCAGGTTGGATTTTTATGGCCTACAGATTGTGGAACAAGTTCAGTCAAAAAGCATATGATAATAAAGTATTGTTTGGTAAATTATGTAGCTTACTACATTTTGTAATACCTTCAATGTAACCCCTGGTTTATTTTGACATTATCACAACAAATAAGCAGAATTTAGCAGGTGATTTATTTTGATTTGTGGCACTACCTATGTATTTTCAGCGAATCCACAGGTTAAAAACAGTTTTGAGCATGTCGACAATTCCAGTGTGTGCATGTACATGTTGACACTGTCATGAGCTAATTTACCAAGAAAATATATCAACTAACAGAGTGGTAACGTGCAGATTTACAGATCGCACATCCACAATGAATATGTTATTCAATACAGTTACTTTCTAGTTCCCAGGAAGAATCCCCAGGACAGACGTACCATGGCGGACTTCAGCAAAATTTCAAAATTGCTGAACACAACATTCAGTTTCCTTTCTTCTCTGCAAGCAGAGCTTGTGAGCCCTTGTTATTTGTTCCTCAAGGCTGATCATGAAAAATGAAATAGAGTTAAGGAGCGATTCTTCAATCACGAAAATCGTTCAGCTTGCATCTTTAAAACTTGACGAACATGACCAATGCATCTCCGAATTTGCCGCCTCGACGGCCATTTTGTTTTTGTGTTTTGCCGGATAAGCCGCTGACGCGATGCAGGCTCAATATCCAGGAGTTGGGACTTGTCACGCCCGTGAGGGTATTTTTCTGACTTTGTCTTGCTGTACAGGACCCGGCGAAGTTTCACAATAGTTCGTAGTAAGGGCACACTTACGAAACCTCACCTACAAACGTAAAAAGTGATCTGCTTTCTGAGTGCATTAATAGTTACGACCTCATCAGGAGCAGCCGTTGTTTGTTCTAGTCACGCAACCCTCCTCTCCCCCCACCCTAGAAGAAAGAAGACTTGCGTGGCGACCCGAAATAACGTCCAAATCTCGTCCTCAAAGCCAGTTGCAGCGTTCCTTGCCGGCTCTGGGGACGACATAGACTTGTGTTTTAATGATTGCTTTTAGAATTTACCCGAGAGTTTTACCAGTACTGACGCCTGCCTTTTTAAGAAATAACAGTGTATGGCGAGAAATCATTGCCGTCTTCGATGCCGGCTTTCTAAGTCCTACATTTTATTTCATTTTGATTGGGGATAGAAACATTAATGAATAATCTAACAAAAGCCATTGATACAGGATGAAAAACGATTGACGGTCTTGTATTCAGGCTTGAATGCGGGAAGACACACCACCCAACACAGGGGATTTTATTTGCCCCTTCAAAGGAAGAGTCACAGACACTCTCTTCATTGAATGACAAATTATGTGGATGTTGCATGGTGTTTAATTAGTTAATTTTCTTTATTGTCCACACAACTGTATGATACACGTACGTAGAATCTTCGTTTAATCAAAATGTTTAGTAAACAAACCCCTTTAGGCGTCTGGTTTATTGGAGGATAATGCCCAAGGCTTAAAGAATGTCTGAAAATTGAACAGTTTGCCCAGAAGCGAAGTTTCGAGGGCAATTTTGAGGAAAATCTTTCAGCCAAGGATATTATTCCCCAATATCGGTACCAGCAAGCTACAAAGGGTTTTTTTTTATTTGAAAACCCTCCGATTAATTTCTTCAACGCGTTTTATTTCCAGTTGAGGGAAAAACTTACAGTGATAATCACGGGGTCAGTAATTGCGGTTGAAATAAATGTAAGTTGTTTGGTTTACGTATTTTTTCTTACGCTATGACAGGCGAATTTGTTTTGTACTGCTCTCAGATAAAATCGGGTGACGGATATCAAATTGGACGGGGTATATTGTCTGATACCCATCGTCCGATTGTGTACTACGTGATGTGTATTCTTCAATGTGCACGCGTGAAAATTAATCGCAAAGCCACTGATAAAACACGATAGCAATTTGAGAACACGAGAGAAATAGAAAACACCTGCGCAGGTGAATGTTTTCGTAATTTCTTTCGTGTTTTTAAATGGTAAGAATGTGTTGATACAATACAATAAATAGCCTGCGAGCAGGCTCTCCGCGCGAAAAAAATGACCTTCTTTTCATTTTTTTCGCGCGGAGAGCCTGCTCGCAGGCTATACAATAAAGTGCTTTGCGTTACTAATATGCTTTATGATACAGATTTAACACGCACCAAACAAAACATTTTAGATTTTATTCTCTGATAAAACATGTTCAATTCAGTTTTAAACCAATCAGAGGGCGCGCTGAATCCATCCTATTTATAAATTGGGCAATGAAAAACTAAAAGCAATAATGGCACTTCATTCGCAACAGTTTATTTTGACGAATTTGTAAAGTAGAATACAGGAATTATCAAATTTAAAAGAGATTTCTTGTACAGTATCTTGCAGAGTATTTAATAGCTGCGGCAATGTCCCTGTACGTCAGCAGTTGATCCGTTTCATGCAAATGAGCTGTGACTTGAACGTGAAGGAGGCTGGTACCCAGAAATCGTAATGTTGCAACTTTCCACGCTTTGCGTCAGAAGTTATCGAGGACCATGGCTGGAAAAACCTTGCCACCACCACAAAGAAAACCGTGTGTGACACGATACAAAGTTACAAATGCACTGGAGAAAGAAAAATTGCATTTGTTTAGTCATCCGGAATGAACATACGGAAGAAGAAAATAACATTGGTGAAAAAGAAAAAATAGAAAACAACTGACATGCCGTCGATATTTAATTATTATTTCCCCAATAGACTGCCATACCCGAGAAATTCTTCATCTTAACAGTAACGATTGCCAATGAGATCGCAAGTATAAGAGGGCGAGGGTATACTAGAGGCAGCTTATTAGATGAACTTCTTTGACATCATAAATCATGCAGCCAACGCACATCAGGGTAGACAACACATCTTCACAATACAATTACAATAAAAAAATCTGATTTGAGCAGCGCTATCTGTGTTTGAACTAAATTTGATCACACTCCAAAAGTTCTTCAATTTAATCTGACCTGTCCAATGGGTCGAGCTTCTCTAACAGAGGCAGCAGCTTCTCGCCGGTGAGCTGTTTCACGTGTAGCTAAAAGCGGAACAGTTGAACCTCTTGATGGAGTGTGACTAACTCCTGAAGCTCCCACACAAAACAAACAAGCGGGACAAGCTTTGATTACGGCGCTCTGTGGCTTCGTAGAAAAGTGTTTTCTTGATTTCCTTTCCGTTTCACTCCCAACTTAACCCGAGCAAACAGATTTTTAGCGATTGGCTAAAAGCAGTTGTCGCGGTAATGCATTTTGCACCATTGCTCAAAATTCAACCCAACCTCGTTTACATACAGCATCCTCGGAAACCCAGGGCTTCAAAGGGGATGGGAAGGGAAGGGAAGGGTGAGACTTCCCGTCCCCGTTGAAGCCCTGGGTTTTAGAGGATGCGTTTACAGGGAATTCCTTTGAAAGTTTTGGAACTTTCGCGGTGTTTTCATACGGTTTTTTTTATTTCATCTTTGCTGTATTGACCTGTATTGGGAATTGATTGACGAAAAGGTGCGCTTCGAAAATAATGCTTTGCAATCGAATTAGCTTGTTCAAAAATAAGATGAATTAAGGCTATTAGTAACCCTACTTTTCATTTCTGTTTCTCATTTTAGGGTTTCTAAACTTTTCTGCTGAGTTCCAAAATCTACTCATTTCTTTGAAAATTCTCTGTATTAGGTACACGAGTGATCGCCAAATTAAGCATCGCTAAAATTAGTTACCGGTATTAGATAAGGTATTTGCTTTTTTCAACCACACCTTGACAGAGGAGTAGGTGAAATCCGCAGTACCAGATTACTTGTAGAGTCCCTGGCATAATTCACTGCTTGACTGGTCTCCAATTTCTTGTGGTAACCAGCGAGAAAGAAACACACAACCTTTATTCTGCCCTTCCCGAACACAAGAGGTTTCCTGCAGGCGGTCCCGATCAAACGCACTGCAGTTCCCGCAATGACAGCATGTTGTGAGTTGTTCTTCCGCTGTGAGAGAAGAAAAGAGAAAACAATTGGCTCAGTATTGACAGTAAACGTGAAATCATAGCCTGAAATATCAGTTTGCAAGAATTCTCAAGACCCCATCTCCTGCCATTTGCACTGAGGGAAGAAACTAAATTGAAAAGTGATCAGAATCTTACTTCTTTCTACAGTATTAATACAGTGGAACCCCGCCTTACGGCCACTTCGTTAATACGGCCACCTCGTTATTATGGCCACTTTTTTTGTCCCGTCGAAACGCCCATATATTTCCTTATAATAAAACCTCGTTTATGCGGCCACCCTGTTAATACGACCAACGGCCACATTCTGAAACCCCAACCTGTATAATTCTTTATAATTTTACCCCGTTAATACGGCCACTCGAACCAAATGCCACTTATTATTGACCAAACAGAACAAATACAGTACTTGAGAAACAAAATTGAACGATACTATTTTATTTAAAACCCCTGTAACTTGGCATGTCATTGACGTCTGTGTTTTTGTGGTTAACTAGTCATCAATTGGCCAATCAAACAACAATTTAAAAGAAAATTTATAGACAGTAATATTCCCTTAGCTAAATTACAAAGCGATTAAGTCACTGTGTGTGTAATAAAGCAAATAAATACAAAAGTTGCGGCTTTCTCTCTTGAGTAGACCAGTCATGAAATTTAACCCAGCCCCGTTAATACGGCCGTATACACCTTATTCATAAATGGCGGAACGCGCGGAAGAGTTTGGGTCGAGTACATGAAAGCGAGGCGAAAGGGGCTTCCGATTCAAATGAAAACAAAGCAGAGTATGGAAATGCTAGTAGTATCTCTTGTATTTCTTGAAATATCTCGCCGGTTGGGAAGTGATTCTTGCCTGTTGAGGACTACTATTGAAATTCCTGGTTTAACAACCGCAGATATGGTCGTATGGTTTCGAAGTCAACCCAAAAAGAAGGGAAAATGTTATCGGAAAACCGCATCGATTTTCTCAGTCTCTTCTCTGCTTTCTCGTGTGCAGTTTTCATTTACGCTACTTTAGTTTCTTTTTAATGGAAGACCGTGAAAGCTGAGTATAGAAACAGGAATTACAAAGGATTATAGAGCTTTAAAAAAATTGATACGCCTCTTGATACGGTAAGTAAAGGACGGCAATTATGTGACACGAGGTTTCCTGAGTATTTGACCTCCAAAGCATAAATGTTATTCACAACGACTGATCATTCAGTAGAGGCTTAACTTGTTATAAATCCTTAAAATATAGAACAGGTAAAGCCTGGGAAAGCAGAAATAAGGTAGACAGAGCGGCCTGTAAAGTGAATAAACTTTAAGATGCTCTGAAATAAAATCACTATCAACAAAGCTCAAAGTATCATACGCGAGTCGCTTCTAAACTGTAGCAGAACATTATGCGACTACACAAACAGGCTAACATAAATTTCTGAAAAGTCTATACAAGAATTTAATGCTACAAGCAACGTTTTCAAATGTATATGCCATTTTATAATCACCAGTCGGATCAGTAAATAGAGGCAAAGAAATCAGAGAAAAGATTTGGCATCAAAGAAGTGCTACAAACTTTTATTACTAAATCGCGTTCTTTACTTACCGTTTCAAGAGACGTGTCAATGTTTTTAAAAACTCTACATTCCTTTCTAAATCCTGTTTTTATACTCGGCTTCCAGGGTCTTCAATTGAAAAGAAACTAGAGTAGCGTGGATTAAAACTGTACATGAGTATAAAGCAGTGAAGAGACTGAGATAATCGATGCGGTTTTCCGACGACATTTTCCCACTTTTTGGTGTTGACCTCGAAACCATACGACCATATCTGCGGTTGTAGAACCAGGGATTTCAACAGCAGTCATCAACAGGCAAGAATCACTGCCTAACTGACGAGATATTTCAAGAGTTACAAGAGATACTACTTGCATTTCCATACTCTGCTTTGTTTTCATTTGAATCGGAAGCCCCTTTCGCCTCGCTTTCATGTACTCGACCCAAGCTCTTCCGCGCGTTCCGCCATTTATGAATAAGGTGTATTGGTGGCCGTATTAACGGGGTTCCACTGTATACAAATTCACATTCTCGTCCCCAGAGGCCGCGATCCTTCTGGTCAGCGGCGGGGATCGAGACCTCTGGCCGCCTCCAAAACCGGAAGTCCGCGATTCACGGACTCATTGTCAAATATGACAAATCTGATTGGCTGAAAAACACCGAACGGGTACTCTGCGCATGCTCAGAAATTGGGAGCGGCCAGAGGTCTCGATCCCCGCCGCTGACCAGAAGGATCGCGGCCTCTGGGGACGAGAATGACAAATTCAAGCATGCAGGTCAAGAGAATCGCGAATTTGATCACAAAAGGAAATTTTCTTGACATGTCAATTCTTCCAACTAGAACTAAGTATGAAGAATTTGTATGTTGACATCAATTTAAAGCCTTTTCGGAAGAGCAACATGCCATGATCAAAAAAAATTCCACAGAACATACTGTCAGTTGATTTAATCCAATCAAAAAATAAATGAAGATATAACCAAAGAACGTGCTTCAGTAGAGTAAGGATTACTTGCGTGCAGTTTCTATGGTGCTGCATAAATATACGCAGTTTCATATTATTGGAATGAATTATAGTGGGTACTGATAGTTTATTGTTTGTTGTTCCAGCTCAGGCTTGTGGTGAAATGTGAGTGCTGTTTGGTGTGGAATGATAAATTACACTTCGATTCCCACACATGTTATGCGGGTAGTCTTTTCGCGTGACGCGGGTCTGCGCGTAGCGCGAGGCTCAGGCAGACAATTTAAAGAGGGGGACATTGGGGTTTGCGGTATTGCGGTATTGGCCAATTTTTCATGCGGTATTTCGGTAATTTTAATCTTGAATTGCGGTATTGCGGTATTCTCGAACCCTGTAGGATGCGTTTTCTTTATGTTTTGGTGAACGATTTTCGGTACAAAAACGTATCCTTCACTTTTTAACAAGTATTTTTAGCCGTTTCTGAAGCAACCTGAAACAGCCTTGTTTTGTCACACATTTTAATCTACAATTTGACTGTTTTAACAACCCGTTTAAGGCCGTGCCATTGTTTCCACTGTCCCACCGCTTGTTTTTGCCTCTATTTTTGCCCTCGCGTCAACGAATCCACCAGCTATACAGGCTTACTATAAAAATGCGGTATTTTCCGATTTTTTTTTTGCGGTATTGCGGTATTTGTCGAATTTTTTTGCGGTAATGCGGTGTTCAGCAACCCCCAATGTCCCCCTCTTTAAAACGAAGCAAATTCACTTCCGGGTAAAAGTTTGCCTATTTGACCTTCAGACGTGCTCGCTTATTGTTGAAAGTTTATAGTTTCCACGATACATAAAAATTCTCTTGAAGATCTTTTATCACCGGGCAAAGTCATCAAATACACAACCATGCTCCCTTTAACGACGGCGGTCATGTACCGGGTCATGTAACAATTAGAATACCAAGTCACTCGAGTATGTTAAGTGGATCCTTTTAATAAAAACAAACCACGCGTATACACATTTTTCTGCGATCTATATATTTCTTGAAAACAATTGAACTGGCAATAGCTTACAATTTTCAGAAGTCTGTTTTGTCTAGAACGTCATGATTAAAATTTGATCAATGTAATCTCTGACTATTTAGAAAGGCAATGTAATTTACAATCATACTTGTGCGGTTATTGCTCGTCCTGTGTATCAAACCAAGCAGCAAAAACACAAGCGTCTTACACGGTTCAGTGAGAAACAAAGCACAAAGAAAACACTTAGATGTGGTATTTACAATTCTCTGTTTTACAACTGTTCGCTATACAGGCTATAACTACTATCACACTCCAGTGGCCAAAAGTATTGCTGTAGACGTCTTCGAAGGTAAAAGCTGTCTTTAAGTTCTTGCTTGAGCTGTCCGTTTCTAGAAAACAAAGCATAATTAAATCAAACGGATTTTTCTACCTTTTCATTATAAAAGAGTTCACGAAAAGGATGAAAACCCGTGACATTATTATTCAGATTATTGTTTCGATAGCCTGCGTATCTGTCAGGTTATGCCACAAGGGACGTGGGCTAGTCCCTTTTTCATCTTCTCTGTTCCTAAGATAGCTACCGTACAACAGTACAAGGTCATGTTTTCGGCCACGCTTGCGTTAGGAACAGCGAGCGGCGGATTCCAGTACAGTGATTGAAATGATCTTCGCAATGTGTAACACACGTTATGGAATTCGAATTAATGACCTTCGTGATACCAGCGCGTTGCCCTACAAACACTGTACAAACTGAGCTCGGCTGGTTCGACATTTAAAGAGAGCCGACCGAGAGCGATGAGATGCGACTGTTGAACACAGTATTGGTCAGTATTCGAGCAGGCTGTCAGTTGTAGGTTCTACTAACCTGCATATTTTAAAATTAAAATTATGATTTCTCGCACTCTATGAAGATCAAGTTCATTCATTTGAATTTTTCACCGCAGTTCATATATATGTCTTTTTATACATTCATCATGAGCGGTCGTATTAAAATGCGCTTACCGAAGCACATCGAAAGTGCCACGGGTAAATGGAAACTACACCGGAAATGTGCTAACCGAAGCACATTTTCTGAGTCATCAGTGAGACTAAACACGTGATGTTTTCATCGGTGTCCATGCTTCGCTAAGCGTATTTTGTGAAGTCGACTACACCGCATTTTCCCGGGAAATTAAATAACGGGCAGGTATCCCGAAAATAACGAGTTGATTTATTTTTTAATAGAATTTTTTAACAGAATGAGCCGTGTGTTAAGACGAAACAAACAGGAAACTACTTAAAACAAACACATAAAACTAAAATATTAAATATCTTTGCTGATTCGCGGGTCAGGAACGATGCACATGTGCAGCTGGGAGTTACATCGACAATCCCCTCAGCAGCAGTGAGAGGCAAATAAAAACTTTTGAAGGAAGTAATTTTCTTCTCAATTATAAATACGTCGAAAGCGAACTCACTTGCTTAGCAAAACTTCTCGTCGTGTTCTTGTGGGCACTTCTGAGATCCGTTTAAATCAGGTCCTCTCGCCTCACTCTGCGATGCCCCTTCCAATAATTTTATAAACAACACTGAGATTATTCCACCGATCAGTCCACCAAACACTGCACTGGGCCAAAATTCTTTAAAGGGAAACATTTCTTCTAGTTTGACAAGATAAAACTCAAATTACACCGCACACTCTTGAAAGATTTGTAGCGGCTCCTCGTTCACCCGAATGAATCAATGAAAGTGTGAAGCACGGTGTTGCTGGCCTCCTATTGTTGTGTGTTATGATGACGACTTGTCCAACCCACGGGTTGGCATCCGTCCATCGAACTCACGTACGGATCCGCCGGTTGTGATCTCATCTCTCATCATATCATTTGGGGAATCCCCGAATACCATTCGGCATTGTTCTTTGTTCGAATGTATAGTAATTTGATAATGAATATATAACAAAGGTAAATTTAACAATTGGTTCATGCTTCAGCGTGCGCCATTGAGTTATATATGGCACACGCTGGAAATTTGAGAGCACGAAAGCTGTTAGTCAACTGCATATTAACACACTCCATGAAGATCATTGCATTCATTAAAATTTTTAACCACAGTTCATTTATATATCTTTCATATCGATTATATACATTTAATATGGGTATTATGTCATAAATAAATGTCCTTACCGAAGCATATTGAACATGTTGAAAGTGAGGATGTCATTAATGAGTCTGGACACGTGACATAAGGCAATAACGAATTCATGTGTTCATAAAATAAGCTTACCGAAGCATTTTCCCGGGATATGAGCATGACGTATATATACAGAAGATACCAAGTTGATTTAATTTATTTGAGAAAATGAGCCGTGCGTTAAAATAAACAAACGGGAAACTACTTACAGTGCAATATATAAAACTTAAAAATAAAATATCTTTGCTGATTCGCGGATCAGGATAGTGCACAGCTAAAAGAGTGAACCAATTGTTTTATAATATTGCTGAATTTCCACCGTTTTTGAATCATTCGCGCGGTCAAGCTCGGGTAGTACAAATATTGTTACACCGATTTTGTGGTCGTTTAGCGCGTCACCCTCTTTTTTATTTTAGAGCGTCTAATTTTGGGGCTGAGGCTGAGCGTTCTTATTTTTCTGACAATTTGATGCTGAAAATATTGAATTTCATTAAATCAATACAGAGGTGATCAGGAAACGTATCAAGGAGCATTGCTCGCCGAATGTGGTGTATCAAGTTGTTCCTTAGTTCTCGTTCAGTTACTTATACTGTTGGTGGGGGAGGGAGCGTTGCGTGACAAGCCCAAACAACGGCTGCGAAGGAGACTACTTAAACTGCTCATTCAACAAGAAATTTAAAACAAATGGGCAGAATGAAGACATTCTCCGACTCTCAGCAGAGTAGGATAATAAATGGAAAGTGCACCGGAAATGTGCTTACCGAACCACATTTTACGATGTCACCAATGGAATGTGGGCCGAGAATAAAAAACGCTAACCGAAGCACACCGCACTTTCGCGGTAAATTAGCATAACGTATAAAAACCGAAGATACCGAGTTTATTTAATGTTATTAATACAATGGGCCGTGCACTAAAATGAAACAAACGGTAAACAATACGTAACACAAATGCGGAAAACTAGCAAACAAAAAAAACTGTTCTGTCTCGGCGCTTTCCACTTATCACTGCGCTAATCACTCCAGAAAAGTTCTGTATAGGAAAGCAGTTCCACGTATTCGTGCAAATGTAAAAGTGTATTTTCACAATGTAGGAAAGATTTGTAGCAGGTACTAATATTTTGTTGTTCTTGTTTTGTTGTTCCGGTTCGGTTGTAATAAAAAGTGAGTGCGGTCTGGTGTGGAATAATTAAATCAGTTACACTTCCACACTCCTACACTTGCTGCAAACCTTTCGGATGATTAACTCCCGTTTATTGTATTAAAAAGCGATTTTTGTCGCACTTTTACAAAATGTAAAACGAAGGCAGGCGAGCATGTAACAGTTAGAGTATCAACTCACTGGAGTATCTTCCGTGGCGCGCCTTTTTAATGAAATAAATCGCAAATATACAAATAAAACTGTATACTGTACGAAGTCGAACAACATTTAAATTCATGAGAAGTTTAATTCAGTCGGCACCCTGAACGCCATGCTGGGTCATGACAACAAAAATTAGCAATAGCATATGAATCACAGTTTATGCGGGGGTTTATACTGCTCTTACTTGCATCTTACATGGTTAGGAGAAAAACTAAGCTGAACTACGCACAAGGAAAACAGTCACATATGGTATTTACAATTCTCTTTTTTTAAAAACTGTCCGCAAAAAAGTGAACTACTGACAAACTCCAGTGACGCTACAGCGCCAAGCTTTAGCGTTCTGAGAAAAAGAGAGAAAACAAACTGTTAGTACAAAGGCAAAGCACAAATTTGTTATCAAGTAATTCGTGCTCTGTCACCGGTTTTTAGGATAAGTTTGAAAAGCCAAAAGACATTCTAATCAGAGGAGACCCAAAAATACTGGTTTCAGTTTCGTGGAAAAATCGCCCGTAACTGACTTTGGTTTGTTTATCCTTTGAGAAAATCAATAGATTTCCTTCTCTTGACTTTCTGGGAGTATTATGTGTAAGCATTTCATTTCATCTTTAACACATTTTCACCCCAAAACATAAAAATCCCCGTGACAATGCCCCTTTAAGGCTACAAGTAATTTAAACAAACAAAAATGAAATATTAAATATTAATTAGTTCGTTTATTACCTTTGTTCTACAAAAAATCTGACTGGCAGTTTCTTCGAACGAAAAGATTTTTACTAGGGTGGGGGTTAGAAAATTCATCACTCGTAGCAAGCAGCGGTGACAGCGGTGGAAACATTGGCCGCCTGATTTCCGTGCTAGAAATAACTTGTCTGAATACTTTATGCGCAGAGAGACCAGAAACCTTTGACGGGTTAATTATGTTCTTAGTGACGTTATTACGTTAGAAATGTGTGCAGCAGTAGAAACATTATTATTACGGTTATTACTGTAACTTTAATAGCATTGCCGAATTTGTATATTTTAAGAGAATGAGTTGAACGTAAAAATAAATCAAGATAAACGGGCAAACACTGAACTATTAAAATGTTAGCGAAGCTATAAGCCGTGTCCTTGATGGCCTGATATTATTGAATTTCCGACCGATTGGTGGAAATTTTGACTTCTGAAATAAGTAATTGGCCCCTCGATTTCTCGAATTAAATATGTGAAAAAAGCATTTTCACCTTCTCAGCAAAACCTCTCGTCGTGTTCTTGTGGCTGCTTCTTATCACGAGGTTGGTTGTTGAAATCCCCAGGTCCTCTCTCCGTCACCTCTGCTTCAATGTTTTCCGGCAACTTTAAGAACAGAACCGTGATGATTAATCCACCGACCATGGCACCCAACAATGCACTCCACCAAACTTCTGCACGAGGAAACATCTTTGCTGTTTGTCAAGATAGTGTTCAAGTATTTACCACGCTGATCTGTAGGAACGATACAAACTCAATCGCTCTTGTCGGTGACTTGTTGTTGTTTTAGCGTTTCGGATATTTCGAATAGAATCTGTCTTTTCTGTGTCTTTCGGGTCGGGTCTTGATTTCAATATATATAAATAGAAACCAATGAAATCCACTTCCGGCCGGGTGAACAGCCACAGACGAATGGTTCGATAAGACCCCAAGTTTGTAAAATGTTTCGCTTTTCATGTCAGCTCCATGTGGGGAGCAGTCAGAGTGCCTGTTGGTAGTCTCATTTTATGGAAAGCTGACCTGATCTTTCCCAAGATTTCTGCTTGAAAGTCAAGACCGAATTTAAACAGTTCAGACTGAGGTTCGTCTAGTGTGAGCGTCAGGGTAAGAGTCCGATCACACAAGACGAAGTTGTGATACTCCTGGGTTGAAACTATTTACTAAGTTCAAACTGAGCTAAGGTTGTAGTCTCGATTAACAAGGCAAGATCATAAAAGATCGTCCGTTTTTAACGTGGCATCACTTATCACTGCCAGGTTATGTTCACTGTTGCTGGATGATTCAATGAATTACTGACATGTCGAGGACAGCATTGAGATTTCACCTTAGCTCGCAAGTCGACGAGCACCGATTGCGGATTTTATGCTTCCCGTTCAGTCTAAAGCCGAGAAACGTACCAGTTCTCTATCGGGAACAATTATATAGCGGATACTGACAGTTTGGTCTTACTGTTTGTTGTTCTCGTCTTGGCTTGTCAGTGGTGACAAGTGAGTGCTGACTTGTGTGTGAGCGGCTAGTGTGGGCGATAATTTCCCACTTCGCCCACCGTGACATGTTGTGGTTAGTGCTTTCATCTTCTTGCGCGACGAGTGAAGCGCCGAAGCTAACAGACAATTGTTGACAGCTTATTGCCTGGTCTACACGATCCACGTGCATGGAGAACTTTTATCATTGGGCAAAGTCAGCATTACTTCCTTAAGTTGGAAGTGCAAAGCTTTGTAATAAAAAGTCAGTTACGGTGCACTCAATTAAATAATTAAAATGCGTTCATTTCTGCAGCGTTGTTTACGGCGGTCATGTCACAGCAGAGCCACTTGGGTGTGTTTCAGAATGCATTTCTTTTAATAAAACATATTGACATTGATTAAACTAATCGCATACACATTTCACTAAAAACTGTTTACTTTTAACTGAACAAACTCGGAAAAAATAATAACATTTTATAACGAGTCCGATTTGCCCTGAACTCCAGGCAACAAACAAAACAACCGAATATGAATATTAAACATTTGATTGATCATCTTCAGTGGTTCTTGCAGGCAGTGTCGAGGCAGCCGTGAAATTTACAATCCATCTTACATTATTCAGTGAAAATACCACGCACAAGAAAAGCTGTTTCAAAAAGATATGGTTTTTTAAAACTGTCCTTGATAACTACTGTCACTCTCCAGCTTTATTGTAGTAATTGTGGTAAATCTGACGTCTAAAGGTTAAAGTAATATAAACGGGCTGTAAGTTCCTTGTGCTGTATATTCCTAGAGGCAAAGAGCAAAACGTCAATATCTTCATATTCTGGTCCTGCAAAGTAACCTCGCTATTTTGGCAAGAATTCAAACAGTGGATAGCAACCAACCATGAAACCGCAATAAATGATCTAAGTTCAGCAACTGTATTAGGCCTGAAGCCATATGCTTTTAGCAAGAAAATTTGCGGTCATTTCTTACTTGCCAGATACTACATTTGGATATGCAGAACTCAAGAGAAGACTCTTAGCTTAGACAACTTCTTAATACTTCAACTGATCACAAGCACACATAGCTAGACATTCTTGTTACGTGCTGCCACACGGGTCACTTTTCTTCCGTATCAATCTCCGCGCGGGTTGTGGCTAGCCGCGCGCGTGTCAAATAACGCTACTGCCGCGCTCTCTGCACAGTCGCGAGTCACGCTTTTGGTCATGATCGTGTTTCCGAGAGATGTATTTCCTGTTCAGGGGAGCTGACAAATCTATGAACCGAACAACTTGTCACGCGTGGTCCGTTCCCAAGAAAAAGAAAACATACCGAAATTATAACGTTGATAAAAACGTTTTTAGCAGAGTAAACCGTATGTAAAAATAAAACATATAAGAAGCGACAATGAATATTTGCTCATAAAACTAGAAAACTTTAAAATGAGAAAATCTTAGTGTAGCAGTGTTAAATGAGCTAAACAACGCGCGACCCTTTTCAATGTCGACATAAAAACTCTTCAGAAATGTCTGACGAAAAATAAAACTTTTGAAATAATTTGCCCCTCTGTTGCTGTCATAAAACTATGTGTAGAAGCGCACTCACCTTCTCAGAATCTCTCATCATTTTCTTGTGGTTCTTTCCGTGGAGGCTCGTTCAAATCATTCTCTCCTCTGATCTCTCGCTGCGCCACTGTTTCTTCATTCTTCTCCAGCAATTTCCAAATCACCAGGGTGACAAACCCCAGCCCGATGGCAGCGAGCGCAGCACTCCGCAAAATGTCTTCGCGAGGAAACATCTCTGTTAGGTTTTGTTTAGCACGCCACGAACTGTTCTTATGATATGAACAAAAATCAGCGTACAAAACACCAACCACGCGCAACACGATAACGCCTGAACACGGCGGCAGTTTTTGTTTTTATCTCAGAACGAGACATGCATGCCATTGGTTATTGAAACGAAAGAAGTCTGGCTCTTGCTCGTCAAAACATATTAAAGCCCAAGAATACAATAGAGCCGTAATGTTTCTTGAGACAGGCAAACAATGTCCTGGAAACAATGATGACAGATGGCGCGTGTATTTTACAACGGCGCAGTCAGTCATTTGTATCGCAACACCCAGTGCACACGAGTATAAAATAGAAACCGATAAAATGCATTTCCGGGCGTTTTAGTATTAATCCAAGCCCGTCGAACGATTTTCGTCAATCGAACAAAGTCGAATGCTACGTTTTTTGTGAGTTCGATTATCGAACCAATCAATTCAATCGAACAAAATCAAACGCAATCGAATATAATCTTGTTCGAATTTGTTCGCACTGAGTCTCTGGACGTCTTAAAAGAGGTAAATTAAAAAAGTAGTTTCACTAGAATGATTCATAGATCGGATGAATCATTCTAGTGAAATTAAGTCTACCGATCGCCACAGACAAAGTGTGAAAAAGTAGTAATAATCAGCTTTCGCGGGCTTAGTTTATGCATCTATCCGTGCTCAAAAATATTTATGATGTTTGTTTTTCCTCGCGTGATCTTACTACTGAAGTAAGAAATCTAACACCATTTGCATTATCGCGGAATGATGTCATAGTTCGGGGATTCCCCTCGTCATTCAATAACCCAGAATATAAAGACATTTGCATATTGACGTGACATGTTTGTACGTCACGCTATCCTCTAATTTATCGCTTATTCGAACCACACGACCTACTGTTAACAAGTCCTCTTCAGATCTTGTCTTTTTGTTTCACTGTATGACAAGTCATTCCTATCTCGAAAATTCTGGTCAGAAATTCTGGTAGGAAACCTCATTTAATAGGAAGCCATTTCATAAGATGAGTTTTTGCACTTTTTTCCAGCGGCCGTGTACCGTCACTTTACTGAACACAAATCAAATTCATACGAATACAAATTCTCCTCCGATCTATTCACTGTTTATTGTGAAACAAAGCTAATAGCTCCAATTTCAGCTTATACATATTTTGCAAGAAAGCAGATTAAACTGTACATTAACTGTAACCTACGAATCACAAATTACGCCAACTCTGATTCGCTCGGGTCACAGCGACAAGTGACTTGTAAATACGCTTGAGCATTAACAATAACAATTGTCTTGCTATTAAGAAAAAAACGAAAATTACAATCAATTGATGCGAGTGTTCTTTTCAGTAGTAGGATTTGTAGTACCGTATTTTCTCAATTAAACGCCGGACCCCGATTAAACGCCTGCCTCGTATAAACGCCGGGTTAAAACGGTTGTCTTTAAAATAAACGCCGGGGGCGTTTAATCGAGGCCCCGGCGTTTATTTGCGTTCGAACCAAAAAGTTGATTTTTCCCATATAAGTAGCACTACTGTGGAATACCAGTACGCTATGGTATTTTGTTGAATCTTAATAAACGTTCAAAGGAAAAGCCATGAACATGTTTTTGTTGTCACGAGGTCTCATTGCAGGATTCCTGTCTCACTTTAGCCTCCATGTTTAACAAAGAAGCAAAGACTGGAAGAGAGCTTGATTGAGATGTGTACGACATTTATCTTCTCATTTATCTTCATTTATCTTTTGGTAATAATCATCCGCAGAGACTCAGAAAATTGCATTTCATAAATAAACGCCGGACCCCGTTTAAACGCTGGCTTCAAATTAACGCCGGGTCTACAAGGCCAATTTTGAAATAAACGCCGGGGCGTTTAATTGAGAAAATACGGTATTGATCACTATATAAACTGTTCAGGGAAATACTACAAAACAGTCATGATCTCTTACATGGAAAGCAAGTCAAAATATTTACAATTCTCACTGAGTTCTACAACTGTCTGCCCTTTCAGACGCACTGCGGTCACATATCAGACTTCTTCAGCAGATAAATCCTTGCTTGAACTTTATTTCTGAATGAAAAAAAAACATCACATCAATTTTTCTTGATTCAGAATTCACGAAAATGAGAAGCCACAAGGCTTATCAAATACAAGTGTCTTCAATAGTCTCTGTAGTTGGAGAACAGATTTGTCGCGCGATGTCTTAGTTCTCTCGAAACACTTCCCTCCCGCCTCCCGACACACGCGCGTAACATCTTCGTGTGCGCGCGTGGCCGTCCCGCAGAACATACACCAAAGTTATAAGTCTTATAATGCTGATTTATCAGAATAAGCTGTACATATATAAAAATATAGCAAATACGAAATGACAATAAACGCTAGCACATAAAACCAGAGAATTAACTGATCGAGTCTTACAAATATGGAAATCTTAGCGTGACAGTAGTGCGCTTTTAATAAGCTGTTCAGTGTCACCACATATTGAAACTCTTCAGGGATTTCCGAGGGAATTCAAAACTTTTAAAATAAATAACTTGCCTCTCTATTTCTGACGTTAAATATGTGAATAAGTGCCCTCACCTCTCAGCAAAACCTCTCGTCGTGTTCTTGAGGCCGGTTTTCAGGTTTGTTATTCTCTCCTCTCATCTCTCTTTCTTCTCTCTGGGCCGCTGTTCCTTCATCATCCTTTAATAATTTCAAAACAACCACTGCTATTATCCCGCCGATGGCAGCGAACACAGCACTCCGCAGAATGTCTTCTCGAGAAAACATCTCTGTTAGGTTTTTGTTCAGCACACCGCGCACTGTGCTAAAGATATGTGGACCTATGTAGCCAAGTCAGTGATCACTGAACGAAACACGCCAACTGCATTAATTTGCATAAATTTACGTGAAACCACCCGGAAAAAGTACCGTAGTTACTGACACATAGCAACGATAGCCAGTGCTTTTGTTTACGTTTCGCAACTCGTCAGATCTTGGTGTTTTAACCAAAATTCAGTCTATTTGGAGGCGCATTTCATCATCTATGTTGTAATATGGCGGAGGAAGAGAGCGGCCATCGAGGAACGGTCGAAAACCGGTTTTTTTCCCTAATATTGCCAAAACATTAGACCAAATTTCACGCCATTCTTAATTGGAGTTGCCGTCTTTGTTTTTGAACGGTTTTGAAGGTTCGCCCGAAACCGAAACCGTTTCTCCCGGAATGGAAGTCGATTCGTCCGGACAAAAAGTCGGTTCCGTTGAATAAGCCAACACGGAGGGAAGAATCGTATTTAATATAGAATCACAATTCGATCTAAAATACAAGAAACTATGAGAGGAACGTTTACAACTTTTCTTGTAGAAAGCTGATAACAGGGAAGGTAGCGCGAGGTTTTGCACGCAATCGACACCTTTCAGTTTAATACATTTATCGCGTTCGCTCCCAAGTACGACCTAGTTCGCTCCAAATGTTCGACCTAGAATAATTTTTGTTCTTTAATTAAGCGGGAGAAAAGTGTGACTACGTTAATGGTTGTTGGGAGCGAACTTCATAGAGTATACCGGGCGAAACGACTGTTAGTCCGGGGGAATCGACTTCCAGTCCGGGCGAAACGGTTTCGGGCGAACGGAATGGCGGGCGAAACGACCGCAATTCGTTTTGAAAACCGTTGTAGCGCTTGGGAAAGCGAAGTTTTGCCGAGGATTTCATTACACAAGCTTGAAAGTAGCATCTTTCCAGGACTTCAATCAGTGGTAAGTGTTTTACTAGAATGGTGTGAAATTTTGGACGTGATTTCTTGCCGTTTGCAATCGAAAATGAAAGAAATTCGCACATCTTATTTATAACAGAAGAGAAACACTGCAATATATCATTAGTTTAGTCGATTAAAATCAAGTCGTGGGCTCGTAGTCAGTTAGTTCGTTATCAAACCTGCACTGGTCTTAAAAAATATGAAAAAATTATGAGCATTATGTCTTAAAGTTATGAGCGACTGTGCGTAAAGATGAATTTATTCTCAAAAATATAACAAGTTTAGCTCAGTTCTTTATTAAAGTTCAGGATTTTTCCTTCTTCCTTTTAGGTTTCGCTGTTGTTGTGTGGAATAATCTCTCGGTTTTGGGGATGGACGACAACAAAGTGCTCCTCTAGCATTCTCTTCAATCGTTCACTTCCGGGATGTAGACGAGCAAATGTGTTGGCCAAATCCACAAACTCGTGATGGAACGATTCGCCACCTTGTTCACCGAAAAATCCCAAAGGAAAACGCCACTTCTTGGCAAACTCCACTACGTGGTCCTCTAACATGTGAAGCTTGGGTGGATAGGTTGCTGGAGGAAACGTGTTCCTAAAGTACATTGTCAACTGGGAATTGTCTTGCTCTGTGCAAAAGTAAATAGAGAGTAAATCGATAGAATTGAAAGGAAACATCTCTGTTAGGTTTTATTTAGCACGCCAAGAACTGTTCTTATGATATGAAGCTGATGAACAAAAATCAGTGTACAAACTAAACTCCAACCGCGCGCAACACGATAACCTGAGAACGAACGCCTGAACACGGCGGATATTTTTGCTTTTATCTCAGAACGAGGTATGTCATTGGTTCTCAAAACAATACAGGCAAACGATGTCCTGGGAGCAACGAGGACAGACAAACGATGTTCTGGGAGCAACGAGGACAGGCAAACGATGTTCTGGGAGCAACGAGGACGGACAAACGATGTCCTGGGAGCAACGAGGACAGACAAACGATGTCCTGGGAGCAACAAGGACAGACAAACGATGTCCTGGGAGCAACGAGGACAGACAAACGATGTCCTGGGAGCAACGAGGACAGGCAAACGATGTCCTGGGAGCAACGAGGACAGGCAAACGATGTTCTGGGAGCAACGAGGACAGGCAAACGATGTCCTGGGAGCAACGAGGACAGGCAAACGATGTCCTGGGAGCAACGAGGACAGGCAAACGATGTCTTGGGAGCAACGAGGACAGACAAAAGATGTTCTGGAAAAAACGATGACAGACAAACGATGTACGGGAACGATGTACACACTGGCACTTGTACTTGAAATATTTTTCATCGGCGCAGTCAGTCATTTGTATCGCAACACCCAGTGCACACGAGTATAAAATAGAAACCGATAAATGCATTTCCGGGCGTTTTAGTATTAATCCAAGCCCGTCGAACGATTTTCGTCAATCGAACAAAGTCGAATTCTACGTTTTGTGTGAGTTCGATTATCGAGCCAATCAATCCAATCGAACAAAATCAAACGCAATCGAATATAATCTACTTCGAATTTGTTTGCGCTGAATCTCTGGACGTCTTAAAAGAGGCAAATTAAAAAAGTAGTAATAATCAGCTTTTGCGGGCTTACTTTATGCATATATCCGTGCTCAATAATATTTATGATAATGTTTGTTTTTCCTCGCGTGATCTAACTACTAAAGTAAGAAATCTAACACCATGTGGAATGATGTCATAGTTCGGGGATTCCCCTCGTCATTCAATAACCCAGAATATAAAGACATTTGCATATTGACGTGACATGTTTGTACGTCACGCTATCCTCTAATTTATCGCTTATTCGAACACACGACCTACTGTTAACAAGTCCTCTTCAGATCTTGTCTTTTTGTTTCACTGTATGACAAGTCATTCCCATCTCGAAAATTCTGGTCAGAAATTCTGGTAGGAAACCTCATTAGGAAGCCATTTCATAAGATGAGTTTTTGCACTTTTTTCCAGCGGTCGTGTATCGTCACTTTACTGAACACAAATCAAACGAATACAAATTCTCCTCCGATCTATTTACTGTTTATTGTGAAACAAAGCTAATAGCTCCAACTTCAGCTTATACATATTTTGCAAGAAAGCAAATTAAACTGTACATTAACTGTAACTTACGAATAACAAATTACGCCAACTCTGATTCGCTCGGGTCACAGCGACAAAACACTTGTAAATATGCTTGTACATTAACAATAACAATTGTCTTGCTATTAAGACAAAAACGAAAATTACAATCGTATTTGTGCGAGTGTTCTTTTCAGTAGTAGGATTTGTAGTATTGATCACTATATAAACTGTCCAGGGAAATACTACAAAACAGTCATGATCTCTTACATGGAAAGCAGATCAAAATATTTACAACTCTCAGTTTCTACAACTGTCTGCCCTTTCAGACGCACTGCGGTAGTTAAAACACATCAGACTTCTTCAGCAGATAAATCCTTGCTTGAACTTTATTTCTGAATGAAAAAGAAACACATCACATCATTTTTTTCTTGATTCAGAATTCACGAAAATGAGAAGCCATAAGGCTTATCATATAAAAATGTCCTCAGTAGTCTGTGTAGTCGGAGTACAGACTTGTCATGCGATGTCTTTGTTCTCGATCCCTCTCGCTTCTCTATACCTAGTACCTCCCCCTCCCCCGGCTCCTGACACGCGCGCGTAACATCTTTGTGTGCGCGCGTAGCCGTCCCGCAGAACATACACCAAAGTTATAAGTCTCATAATGCTGAATTATCAGAATAAGCTGTGCATAAAAATACAGCAAATACTAAACGACACTGAACGGTAGCACATAAAACCAGAAAATTAACTGATCGAGTCTTACAAATATGGAAATGTGGCATGAACTGTTGCGCTTTATGCTTTTCAATGTCACCACATATTAAAACTCTTCAGCGATTTCCGAGGGAATTCAAAACTTTTTAAATAAATACCTTGCCTCTCTATTTTAGTTTATTTTTGACGTTAAATATGTTAACAAGTGCACTCACCTCTCAGCAAAACCTCTCGTCGTGCTCTTGAGGCCGTTTTTCAGGTTTGTTATTCTCTCCCCTGATCTCTCTCTGCGCCGCTGTTCGTTCACCGGGTCCTTCATCATCCTCTAACAATTTCAAAATCACCACTGCTATTATCCCGCCGATGGCAGCGAACACAGCACTCCGCAAAATGTCTTCACGAAGCATCGCTGTAAGGTTTCGCTCAGCACACCGCGCACTGTGCTAAAGATATGTCGCCGATGTTGAAACGATACAACGAAACCCTTTGCATAATGCATGAAGCACAGAAACACAACTTCGTTGGTTGACAGAAACACGGGTCGAAAAACTATAAATAGAAACGCTCTTCTGGGCGTTTCGAATCAAACCAAACATCAATCAAACTCCATTGAACAATATGCCTTCAATCGAGTTCGGTAATCGGATATAGTAGAAAATTTAGTTTTGCGTGAGTTCGATTATCGAACCAATCAAACTAAATTTTTTTTCGTTCTGCATCTCGTACAGCTTATGCGGGATTGACTTTATGCAAATATCCGAGCTCGATAAAAATTAGGCATTTTTTTTTTCATAAGTTTGTTTTTATCAGCGTTTCTACTCAAACAAACAAACAAACAGGAGTTTGGTAGTTCGGTTTCATTAAGTTCGATTACTGAATGCTCGGTATTAACGAAATGACAAGATTTTCTTGTGAGTTCGATTGCGTAGCGAGCCCAATCCGATAAAGTCCGATTACCGAACGTTTGATTGGGCAGTCTGGGCAGTCTGGGAAGGATGGCCCCATTTGAATGTATTTGATGAGTCTCAAAGCAATCAGAGATTTTTCTTCGAAAGACTGCTCATGAAAGTTAAAAAGACAGACACAACGAGCGGATTTGTAGAAAAAGACAAATAAACTGTGTTTGAGAAAAGAAGACCGAATCGAAGACTATCGCCTTTGAGATGCAACATGACCGTAAAAGCTTTGCAAAAAAAAGGCTTAGCATAGAATACAACTCTTCAGAAACCCAAATTCAAGCTGAAAAGACGAAAGAGAACGCAAAGCTTACATATCCGTGACACACCGCATCGAATCCGGGTCGAACGCTCGATTGTTGACTTGATTTACAGTTAACGCAATAACAGTAACTATATTTGTTCGCCGAATATTTAGTGTGTAATTTAAAATAGCATTGCATTTAATTCTTTACCTGGTGGTTTACCTCATAGCGATGCGAATTACATGTCCTCAAAAAAGACTGTAAGAGCAAATTGATAACTAAAGATGAAATTATTCGACGATATACCAAAACGCGTTACTTACGAGGAAGGTTGTTTTCGAAGGTGAGAATAAGAACCAGTGAATGATGTCATAGTTCGAGGATTCCCCTCATTCATTCAATTAGACATTTGCCTGTTGACATGTGTACGAACTCTTCACACGATCTACTCTTAACAAGTCCGCTTCAGGTCTTGTCTTTTTGTTTTGTTAATTGTTATAACAAGTCATTCCCATCTCGAAAATTATGATCAGAAATACTGGAAAGAAACCTCGTTTGCACGCCATTTTTGATGCGTTTTCGCACATTTTTGCAGCGGCCTTGTACGACACGTTACTATTAATAGTGAATAGAAATCAAACGAAAACAAATTCCACTGCGATCTATTTACTGTTTGTTCTGACAAAGAACTAAGAGCACCAACTTCAGCTAATACATATTATGAAATAGCAGATTAAACTGGGCATAAACTTTATGAGAGAATTACGACAGGGTCACAGCGACAGAACACACTTGTAAATAAGCTTGTATTTCAAAAAAGCGGGAATTACAATCATTTTCTTTTTGTTGTTTTCATTTCAAGTAGTATTATAGATGTGTACACTGATCACAATACAAACTGTTCAGGGAGTATTAAACTACAGAACAATCACGATCTCTTACAAGGCAAATAAGTCAATATTAACAATTCTCAGTTCTGCAACTGTCTGAACTTATAAACACATAAAATAAACTAGACTTCTTAAAGCCAGCTTTACGTTCTTGCTTGAGCTGCATATTTTCTAAAATAAAAAGAAAGAAAACATACGCCAAAAAATGCATTTATCCTAGATTCAATACACGAAAATAAAGAAACCAATAGTGCTTATTCTAGACCTGTGAAATAAGATTCAATACAGTGTATTTCGCTTGTTGACCCTTCTTCCTGTGGTCGCTTCTGGCCGGTCGCTCTGTGGCATCGCGCGACAAGAAACGCTAATTATACCGACTAAGAAAGTTTAGATTGAAGTGCTTCATCGCCCGCGGCCACTGTTCAAGGATGAGGCATGCGGACAAGGTCATTCAATTATGGATAGAAGTTTGTCAAATCTATTTTAAGAACTTAATTCTTCGTCAACTTTCAGTTAAATTCAAACATCGTTACCGGTATTGTTTTAGTGTTCTAAATCGTGTCCTCATTTATTATTTTCCGAAATTGCAAGAATGTGGTCCGAAAGTTATTAATCTGAAATTAAAGTTTGGGAAAATTCGAGCATACCTTTCACTAGCCTGCAGTTTCAGGCGTTCGGTTTGTTGGGAGCAGCGCGAAACTTTGGGATTTAATAGCGTGACGAACGGCGAGCGGAAAATGGCGATGCCCACACCCCTCCCTTCATTTTTCGCTCGCCGTTTATTGTGCTGCTCCCAAACTAACCGAACGCCTGGAACACGTGATTGGTGTGAAAAATATTGGCTTCCAGGGGGCGTGCGACAGACATCAAACTCACAATAAACATAACTATTTGAAGTCACGATCCCCCGTCCCGCTAAACCTCCAGTTCTGCAGGCTGTAAATCTTAGATTTTAGAGGTTTTAATCGGAAATACTCCGCGCGCTCAGGTGCGCTTAATCTTCTGAGAATACAAAAGAAGCCTTTGCGGAATACAGTCTTGGCACGATCAGTCACCTTACTGTAGGTATGTCTACATAGTCTTTGCCAAGCTTTAGTCAAGTGAAGCACGCCGCACGCGACCCGCCGCACCGCGCGCCAAACCAGGGAAGCCACAAAAATGTTCAACGCAAGTTATAATAATGAGCTATATGCTTTGAGATACAACAAACAAAGATGGACAATAGCACAAAAAAACGAGCCGAACATTTAAAAACAATAAAATCCGAACGGCGCCAAATGCGCGAAATCTTCTCCGCTGCTCGAGCGAAATAAAAACCTTTTGAAACAATATGCCCTCTATGTACAAAACTGCACACACCTTAGCACAACCTCTCGTCATGTTCTTGAGGTATTTTCTCGGGTATCCTCGAAAAATCCTGTTTTCTGATCCCGCTCTGTGCTCCTCTGAGTCCTTTATTCTCGAAGAACTTAAGAAACACAGCTGTGATTATACCACTGATGACACCAAACACAGCACTGCACCAAAATCCTTCAGGAAACATTGCTCCTAGCTTGTCCAAGACCAACTTTATTCAGTTAGAACACTTCACGCTGGAAAGCTTCGTCTCAACGCTGTCGTGTCACATAAAGTTGTCACGGCGCAGTGGAATGGTAGTCATTAGTACTTATTAAAAACTAGCAATGGTATATTGCAATTCCTGAGATTTGATTGGCTAACAGGCAATGGTATATGAGCTCATATACCATTCACCACAAATTTCGTAGCCGATGCGCGTCAACGAAAACAGCTGGGGAGCTCAAATATTGCAATTCTTTTGGGCGTTTTTAATAAAACAATTATTCCACTCGCGCTTGTTGGATATGAGATCGTTATAGCCAACTCGGCGCTACGCGCCTCGTTGGCTATCTACCATCTCATATCCAACGCGCGCTCGTGGAATAATTGTTAAATATACTATTAGTATATTCCCGGGTATATTTTGTGGGCGTACGGCGCGTGCGACAATTGGCCGGTATCACCACTTACTGATCACAACAAATCAGTTGTATTAATAGAGACCAATCAAAATTTAAGATACTTGATCAAAAGCTAGCAGTTTCCTGCTTGAGCAATCTGTGCTGCTCCAATGTTCGGAATGTAAACAATGCTGAGACAAGAAACGAAACAAACAAAGATGGACAGCGAAATTTGAAAATTGAAGAATGCCAAAGGCGTTCATTGGTTTGAATCTACTTTTACAGAAAAGAAGGAGAAGAAGAGTTTAAAAAAGTGGCTCACCGCAGAGGAGCCCTTCGAAATAACAGAAATTAACGTTAAAACGACGATACTTCTGTCACTTGCTTGGCATGCGGGACAACCCAAGCGTCAAATGATTGCGAAGGTGTATTCGGGGATTCCCCGACTACTTTATTTTGGTTGTAATAAAAATCCTTGTTTTGCCACAAAAGAGCCGCAATACTAACTGATGTGTTTTCAAGGGCATGCTCTACTGACTTAATATCACTTAGTGTTATAAAAAATCTACCAGTGAAACACAGATGAATCCCTCGGAACTTTTGCAAAAAGTAACAAATATATGCAGGATTTTTGCCGCTCAAATGTTCAAAATTCTCCACAAGGAACCTTTTATGCCAGTTTTAGATCATGTGTACTACAGCGCCGAGTGTCGATGGTACAAACGGTTGAAAAGTGGGGATCAGTTTTAAAACTTTTGGATCATGTGTTTAATAGGAACTGTCGACCGAGTGTCGGTGAAATACTCGGCACAAAGATTTTTCGTGATGAGAGCGGGCATTTTTACACGACACAGGCTACATTAACTCAACAAATGACTCCAATACTTGTAAACAAATACAAACCAATCAATTCTGACAAATTTACAAAATACGTGTGCTTATTGCAGTTCTAATTAATGGCAATGCAGTTTTAAATGCATTTTTAAATGTTATCTAAAGATAACGGGTAGCATGGCATAGCCTTAGGCTCTGTAGTGGACGTCAGGAGGAAGTGATTCAGATTGAGGGGTAACCTGTATTACCTGTGTATTTTGCAATTAAATAAAAAAAGGAAGTGATTGTTGACAAATTTACACGAACCAATATCATATTTATATCACAGAAAAATAAGTAATTTTATCATTTGTAATTTTTGTACGCCTAGGTTCCTGCTTTCATCAAAATTATTACGGCACCGAATTGTGAAGGAATAGAACGGTAGGGGACTAGTGTCTGTCTTAAAGCAACGGCCATGGTTCAAGTGTTCGTTATGTCTATTTTATGCCGCAAAGTTTCACACGACCAAGTTTTTAGCTACATATTCAACGTCAGTGTTTCACGTAGACTGTTGATCACGCGGTGACACGGTCTACTGGGAAAAGCGATACCCGTGATGTGAACGTAACTGGAGCAAATACTGTATTTAATAGATGCGTCAAACGTAGCAGATGCAACCATGACACAGCTAAACTAACAAGTTACAACTGGAGCTTGTAAACAAGAAAGTTGTCATTTGCCGTCAAAACCAGAAAACTGTTGGATCTCAGTGTATTTATTTATCAAACTTCTAAGCTATTTACAGGACTAGGAAAAGTTTCGATTTAACAATAACGTTTTCTTAAGGTGGCTCGATTGGATTTTTTAGGGGCAACACCGCTCAAGTTTGAGAACTAACCAGACTGTCATTAACAATGCCATCGAAAAACGATCACCACAGCTGAATTAGGTAAAGATGAAAAATGTGATAATTATGTGGAAACCGCTCGATGAATTTTTTATAAAAACTTGTCAATCTCGAGGTTTGTCATCAGTTTATATGGCCTGCAAGTTTCAAGGTCATTGAAAACACGTAAGGCAATAAAATCGAGGCTCCAATGTACTACTTTTTTCTCCCAGATTTTGTGTATACAAGTGAGTGTCCTCATTATTCACGGGCATTGTATTCAACTTTCATTTTCACGTGCACAACTCAGCAAAAAATTCATTTGCATTTTATCAGTGAGTTTAGACTTTTTTCCTGATCTGTTGTTCAACACAAAAATAGCTTTTCGCTTCCTGGAGAAAGAGACCCTCGGCATTGCTGTATTACAGTCTAATGGCGTAGCAGATATTATTACAGTTTTCAAGTCATATCAGCATGTTTCCCGAACATTTTTAGAAAGCAATTGAGCGTTCTGTTTAATGCAAATGAATTTTTTGCTGAGTTGTGCACGTGGACATGAAAGTAAAAAACAATACATGTGAATAATGAGGACACTCACTTGTAAACACAAAATCTGTGAGAGAAAAGTAGTACATTGGAACCCCGATTTTATTGTCTTAAATGTTTTCAATGACCTTGAAACTTGCAGGCCATATAAACTGATGACAAACCTCGAGATTGACAAGTTTTTAAAAAAATTCATCGAGCGGTTTCAAAATAATTATCACATTTGTAGGTGTAGACCAAATTATTTACAAAAGTGGCAACAAGAGCACCTGAATGCACGCTCATCAAATCCGTTTTTTCGCAATCGGTCGTGGCGATCCCCATAATTTTGTATACACAATTTTAAATGGCATCAAACTACTATGAGATGAAACGGCATCCCCAAAGCGTGTCGTGTTCTTCAGATATTACCCTATTATCTCAATAGTATGTTTTTTACTGTATTTATAACCCTCGAAACTTCATCCCCAAAAATTTCGATAACGCTCTCACAGAATTTGTTCAAACTTTGCCAACATTGAGGCAGATATAGGAAATACATGCTCCCTTGAGCGATTTCCGAAAAAATCTCCTGGTGCCGAGCAATACGAACGAAATTGATAAACGTGATGACGTCATTACGTTGCTATGACAACTCCGATGTCAAAATAACACTGATCATAACAAATTTTCATCTTTACCTAATTCAGCTGTGGTGATCGTTTTTCGATGGCATTGTTAACGACAGTCTGGTTAGTTCTCAAACTTGAGCGGTATTGCCCCTAAAAAATCCAGTCGAGCCACCTTAATCTACATATAATGAATTAACAAAAGTGCTTGTTACTGAAAATAACGTCAGTAGTAAGTTCTTTTCAAGACTAGTTTAAGGTTCGGTGTTACAATGCTGTCCTTTTCGATTGCATATAATGAATAACAAAAGTAGCTAAAAGTACTTATAGCAAAAATACCGCAAAACATACGCTAAAGAACAGCTCTATGCAAACATAAACAGGAATTAATTAGATAAAAAATGCGCTATCGCATGAAGGTCATTGGTAAATTATTTGGCAGCGTAATTTACCGTGACATTTTGATTACTGCTCGTACTATGTATCAAGTTATTTACAAGCATTTTACATTGTTCAGTGAAAAACTATGCAAGAGGAAAACAGTTCAAAAGATATGGTATTTATAATTGTCAATCAGTTTTAAAACTGTCCGCGAGGACTTCTGTTATACTCCAGTGGCCAAAGCTATATTGTGGTAATTTCCGGAAAGTCTGACGTCTGATCTAGTGGTTAAAGTAAATGTCAACTGTACGTTCTGTAAGTTCTTGCTTGTGTTGTATATTCCTAGAATAAAAAACAGATATAACATCAATTTCAGATTAAAATTGTGTTTTCCTTCCTCGACTTAACGGTTCACGAAAAGAAAGAATAAGACTTGTTCAAGGTCGTACAACATCCATTCGAAAGGTAGTCTAGCTTATCGGAAATAAAGGACTAATCTCAAGTACAATATTTTGTTTGTTATAAGCCCGCCACAAGTGATGATTTCCTCTCTATCCCTAAACCTGCGAGCTCACGTTATGGCATCGCGTGACAAGCAACGCCAACCACACAGCTACCCGCGCTTTGCTCAAAAAATGACGCACTATTAAAGGACTAAACAAAAGTCAAGTGGTCGGGAGTTCAGAAAGTTTAAGAGATGACGTGTAGTGTCCGGTAGTGCCCAGTTCATGAATTATTAGAGTCAATAATGCACAGCATTCGAGTCGGAAGTGAAGAATTTATTGCGGTTCTACATGACTTGTATCCCAAACAAGAAAATTTAAAAATAAGAAAACCTTAGCGTGGCAGTACTGAAAAGTGCATGTTCTTTCCGTTGTCGTGTTCATATTCTATAAAGCATGTCTTCTCAGATGTTTTAAAACTTCTGAAATAAATAGTTTGCCTCTATTTTTCCGTTAAAAATGTGAACAAGCGCACTCACCTGATCAAAACCTCTCGTCGTGTTCTTCTGGCTTTTTCTCAGATTCGTTCAAGTTATTCGCTCCTCTGATCTCTCTCCGCTCCCCAGTTCCTTCATTCTTCTCCAACAACTTCAAAACCACCAGTGTGATTATCCCGCCGATGGCAGCAAACGCAGCACTCCGCAAAATTTCTTCGCGAGAAAACATCTCTGCCAGGTTTTGTCTAGCACGCCAAGCACCGTCGGAGCGCGAGAATGATAAACTTTCTAGTAAACGTTGTAGCGTTATAACCCGCCCCCGCAATCTCCGAACATGAAGAGATTGCCACTCGTATAAATAGAAACCAATGAAATGTACTTTCGGGCGCTTTCGTACTTGACCTCTTTGCACTTTCGAATTCCATTCTTTCTACACGTGAGGAAGTAACTCGTTTCGGTATTCGGCGACCAACACGTGCGTCGGAGTTTTCATAGCCTCGATTTCCAGCCGTTTTGGGATCCTCGCCCCAGCCTACAATAACTAAACACGGATTGATTTTGTGGAACAAGCGAAGCAACCTAAGTTTTGGGAAAGAACAGCCTGATCGCACGAGCGCAAATCAACACTCGTTATGATAAACCAAGGGATAAATCGCCGTCAAGACCATATATCGTAGAAATTCTACAGAAATCGGACTCGCATAGAGTGAAATTCTTACAGAAGCCCAAAATGAAGTCGAAAGGACGAATGGAAACACAAAGTTTATAACTCTACAAAATACATGAAACAACCCGGCGACATTGAAAGCTCGTTAACACAACAAGATTTCTACATATTTCAGTTAAGTTGTCTCTTGTTCGTTCTATGATTCTTTCTGTACATCATTTCAGTTAATTGAGGGTAGCAAAGGGTTCATGCGTGACGCGTTATAAAGGAAAAAATTAGACCGTAACGCGTGAAAATAGCGAGAAAGATTATCTGCTTCACAATTACACTTCTAGTTGCGTTATAAAGCGATGCAAATTAGACGAATTCAGGAGTGAGTAAAAAGGCTGCAATTCTGTAAAGCCGCGTTGAAACATATCTGCTAGATTATTCGGCCACATGCCAAAACCTGTTATGTGCGAGGAAAGATGTTTTTCTAGCGAGATTTAACTCCTAATACGTCAGGAAAGAAATTTGTGACCACTTACACTATCACTGAATTATGTCATACTTCGGGGATTCCCCCTTTCTTCATTCAATTATCATATTGCATATTGATGTCACGCTATCCTGGATTTTACCACGCTCTCCACACGCCGTAAGGTTTACACGTACCCTTTAGGTCTTACATTTTTATTTCAATGATTCACAAGTCATTCCCATCGATCGCAAAAACTCTGGTCAAAAATTATGGTGAGAAACCTCGTTGGAAGGCTTTTCATAACAAAAGTACCGTTAACTCGTCAATGAGTGCGATAACAGCGGTCATGTACGACATTTAACACTTCACTAAATGAATACAAATCACACGAGCACAAATTTCACCGCGATCTATTTACAGTTTATTCTCACAAACAACTAGAAGCTCTAACCTTAGCCTGATTCTCAGACGGTCCAGTTCCCTCGCAGCCGGACACTCGAGAAACAAGATTGACCTGGACATAAACTGTAGCTTGAGAATTACAAATTACGACCGCTTGGGTCAAAGCGACAAAAAACACTTGTAAATATGCTTGTGCATTGACAATAATAATTGTGTTGCTATTTAAATAAGGCGAAACTTTCAATCATATTAATCTTTCTAGTAGTTGGATGTGTACTACAGAAAATCATGATCTCTTACAAGGCACATAAACCAAAATATTTTCATTTCTCAGTTTTACAACTGTCTGCACTTCAAAACGCAGTGCGGTTAGATACATAAACTAAACCAGACTTTAGGCTTTCTACAGCAAAATCCTTGCTTGAGCTGTATTTCTAGAATGAAAAAAGAAAACATCACATAAAAAATTAAGGGATTCTTGATTAAGAACAGGACAACTCGGATTAATATTAATCGCATTAATATTAATCCTAATGATTATTATAATCCAGTAATGGATTATTATAATCCAGTAATAGATTATTATAATCCAGTAATAGATTATTATAATCTATTACTGAGGTTTGAGCCGTGCCTTAATCTATTAGGATTAATATTAATCTTATGTAAGATTAATATTAATCTGATTCATATTAATATTAATCCTACTTAAATACTAATATCAATATTAATCCTGATATATTAATCCTACATAGGATTCCTATTAATCGTACGGTATCTCCCCTGCTCCACTTTGCATCTTCAAGCACTAAGCTAGGAATAAATACAAAGCTATGACCTATGATGTCCCACCATAATTAATTGCTTGAAACAGCTGAAATAGTTTTTACGTGAACTTTAAATCATATACAATATGTTTACCATGTCAATTCCCAGATAATGTTTTCATCCACAAAAGGCGCCAAGAGACGGGAGAAATTCATGTTCATAGTTGCTATCGTCATATGCCGGCTCCGAACCTCGAAAAAGTTCGTGTCTTTGAGATTGTCGCTATTTCTACGCAGCTGGTAGTTATTCCCTTTCTCAAGGTCCCCTTTTTATATAAAAGCACATGCCCACGGCACGGATTTGCTGGCCCAGAGGTGCTTGCTCCTTTTCATTTACTTCTAGGGTCAACATCGTGGTATCTGCCAGCTCTAGCATATGCAAGTGATCGTCATGTGACTGATGTGATCAGTGTTATGTCCCGTCAGTCCTGTGTTATGTCTGCAGTGTGTCTGTCATCAAAGCTGTATATCCGAACATTCGCGGGAAATTTATCTCGATTATAATAGAGATTAATATTAATCCGGATGATATTATTAATAATAATCTAATCCTTCCAATTTTTTGCCGTGCCTTAATCTATTACTGGATTATAATAATCTATTACTGGATTATAATAATCTATTACTGGATTATAATAATCTATTACTGGATTATAATAATCTATTACCGGATTATAATAACCCTATTATAATCTATTATTATTATAATCCACGGATTAATATTAATCCGAGTTGTCCTGTAAGAACACACGCAAATAAGGGAAACGCATGAGGCTTATTAAATAAAAGTGTCTTCAGTAGTCTGTGTAGTTGGAGAACAGATTTGTCATGCGTTCTCATAGTATATGTATTTCTTCTCAATCCCTCTCGCTGGTTCATGTGGCTTCTGGCTGGTTGTACTGTGGTGTCTCGCGTGACAAACAACCAATAAACTACACTGAGTTTGTTCACGGATGGTTGATTTTATACCAATTCATTGATTATTATCAATTAAAGTAAAGAATGTTACTCATGTCGTCAACCTTTCGTTTATTTAAAACATTGTGTTCGAATAGTGTATGACATTGTTCCAGTATTTTGTCCGAAATTACAAGAAAGCGGTCCGAGAGTTTTTATCCCGAAAATAAACGCTTCTGAAATACAGGAACACAGCACGAAAACGGAGCGCGTTTATTGGTTGTTCGGGGAAAACTCCGGGATATAAATAACCGCGCTGAGCTACAGGATTAAAAGTTGGTATTTTGACATTCTAAAATCCTCATTTTCCCTTGAAAATCCTATTCCGTTAGATGATTATGAATGTTTATTTTTTTTAACATTGTTATTTTCACGCATAGGTTATAACAAGCCTTGCCGCTCCTTCGGGTGGCGTGTGTTAATAAACTACTGTAAATGTAAATGTTTCAAACAGTCGCGGGGTGTTTGCAGACGTTCTCTTGGCTCGACACAGGGTTGAAAATAATCCGTACTGAGGAAGCAGATAAGCCGAATTCTCAACACATTTAAGCACATCGAAGTTATAATATTCATCAGTCCAGTTTTTTAAGCGACTAACATAAACGATAGCATATAAAACTAGCAAAAAAAAAACAGGGAACTGAATAAAATCTCAGCGTAGCCGAGTTTGTGCGCAAAATCTTCAACGCTGTTCGAGAGAAATCAATACTTGTGAAAAATAAATAATTTGCCCTCAAAACAATTTCCCAGCAATTGTGTGAAAAACTGCACTCACCTCAGCAAAATCTTTCGTCATGCTCTTGAGGTATTTTTTCGGGTTTCCTCGAATCATCCTGTCCTCTGATCCGTCTCTGCCCTGTTCCGAGTTCCTTTTTCTCCAGCAACTTTAGAAACACAACTGTGATTATACCACTGATGACACCACACAGAACACTCCACCAAAATCCTTCAGGAAACATTGCTCCAAGGTTGTCCAAGACCAAATCTATTCCGCACATCGAACACCAGTGTAAAGCCTTTTTATTGCGCTGCCGCTTCAGCCCAGCTTGATCAAATATACAACTATCAAGCAGTTATTCAAATCAACAACTTATAAAAAATGTGTAATTATCATTCGCCGCATGACTCTCGCTTCCTTAGGAGATAGTACTGGGGAGGATTTGTTGCGATGCTTTTAACTCTCGTAAATAAACGCAGAAAGTGCTAAAAGGTTTCTTCGTTGTTATAAATAATGCTTTACAAGACTCTTGAAGTGTGATAACAATAATTCACCGACGATAATGACACACAGCAAGCAAAAAAACATTAATTAACTTTCCCTCCCCTCCCTTATGCGTTGTTCACCGGATGGCTATTGAGGCGCAACGGTTGTTCTTGAGGTTGAGGTTTGTCAATGAGGATTCAAACAATCACGCCCGGCCCACGTGCGTCGTTTGTGCGTCAAGGCGGACATAGCTTCGTATCTTTCGAGCATTCGAAAATCACTGATTGTTTCCTGTTTCGTGATGTAAATACAGGTCATAAAGAACAATGTCTGTAGAACGCAAAGGCGAAGATCAGAGGAGGTTGGACAGCTGTCGCGTGGCCAATTTTGGCCAATGAGAATGGCCGTTTTACGTGACCTTTGCGAACCGTAAAAAATATTCCACAGCGACAGAAGGTGGCAGTTATTTGCGTTTTTCTGATTTGTTTTGGACGCTAGTCGTCTGAAAATTGTTCGGTGGCTTCATTTAATATTAATCCGTCCGACTGTGTAGTAATTTCAGAGGTTAGTTGTTTTATCATTGCATATTTTTGTCAAGATCTGAAGAGCCATTGAACGGTGTTGTTAGTTTCGTACGTGTCATATGACACATTTTGAAGGAAACGTTTCACGCGTTTGCTCGGGTTTTAGGCCGTAATCTTTCCATTAAGGAATAAAAGGTTCGTTAAACTTTGTTTTTACACCGTTTACCCCCTTTGACCCCGCAACCGTTTTCGAGATATTTCAAGTTAAACTTTGCCGTGTGTAATAGTTGATGTGATGAAACTATGGCGCTAGGTGTCAATACTTTCGCTTACTCCACGTGTGGAGTATAACGTCGAAAACTTCTGCTTTGATTAATATTAAGTAATATTTGTTATTGTGACTAACGCTTGATTTATTTGGTGTAGTCTAGTAATGAGCAATCGCTCAAAGCGGGGAAAAATGGAACTGTTTCAGAGCGGCAAGAACATTGCGTGACAAGGAAAGCGTTTCGTTTGTAGCCTCCTGCGCAGACGTCTTAGATAGCCGACGTCGGCTATCTCTAAAACAGGGAATGGGGAATCGGGGAATGGGGAATGGGGAATGGGCTGGGGAATCTCTAAAAGCGGGAATCTCTAAAGTGGGGAATCTCTAAAATGGGGAATCTCTAAAAGCGGGAATCTCTAAAATGGGGAATCTCTAAAAGCGGGAATCTCTAAAATGGGGAATCTCTAAAAGCGGGAATCTCTAAAATGGGGAATCTCTAAAAGCGGGAATCTCTAAAATGAGGAATCTTTAAAATTAATTCCCGCGTGCGTTCAATGACTTCGCGTAAAGCTTCCTGTTTGAGACAGTGAAAGCATCAAGCAGTGTTGGCGTGACAGACCGGCAGTTTATTTATTGACAGGTATTAATTAATTTCGAAAAGCCGCCCACAATCACAAACCCCTGCCGTAGGTAACGCACTACAGAAAAAAAAATATGACACGATAAAACCAAAAGTAAAAAAGAAAGGGTGGGTAGGGAATGAGCTGAAATTGATCGAGCTATTGAAAGGCGTTTGAGAAGGACTGACTGTTTCGCAACACGGCGGGATATGACTGGTTCTAGACAATTAGCGGAAGTACGTCACAGCACTGATACCAAGATAAACCTAATCGTTTCATCTTACACGCAACAGTAATGAGAATATGCAATCATAGAATTCTTATTATGTTAGTGTTGCGTTCCTTTTTATCACTATAATTAGATTTACTTTATCATTATTTGTTTGCTACTCATTTTCAAATGCTACCGTTCACAGAAAGAAAGAAACATAGCGAAAATATTTCCAATGAAAAAAAGTACCACAAACACAAACTAATATTCTCCCAAAGTCGTTTTAAATGGCGGGAAAAACGAGGGAGAGATATCGATGTGTCATGCAACCTTTTGCCCCTTTCTCAGTCTTGTTGATGGTCGGTCAACATGGCTGAATTCAAGTTTCCCTTGGCCTTTACAAAAAAGAGGAAAAAAATAGATCGCTTCGACAACCTCCCCCAGTTCCACTGGGAAGATATATCGTGTCAAGATGTGGTCGGGCAAGGCACGTATGGAGCTGTATTTATTTCTGGGTACCGACCAGAAGAGAGTAAGCCCGCCGAAACGGTTGTAATCAATCCCGCTTTTAGAGATTCCCCGTTTTAGAGATTCCCGCTTTTAGAGATTCCCCATTTTAGAGATTCCCGCTTTTAGAGATTCCCCGTTTTAGAGATTCCCGCTTTTAGAGATTCCCCGTTTTAGAGATTCCCGCTTTTAGAGATTCCCCATTTTAGAGATTCCCGCTTTTAGAGATTCCCCGTTTTAGAGATTCCAGCTTTTAGAGATTCCCCATTTTAGAGATTCCCGCTTTTAGAGATTCCCCATTTTAGAGATTCCAGCTTTTAGAGATTCCCCATTTTAGAGATTCCCGCTTTTAGAGATTTCCCGCTTTTAGAGATTCCCGCTTTTAGAGATTCCCCATTTTAGAGATTCCCGCTTTTAGAGATTCCCCATTTTAGAGATTCCCCACTTTAGAGATTCCCGCTTTTAGAGATTCCCCAGCCCATTCCCCATTCTCCATTCCCCGATTCCCCATTCCCTGTTTTAGAGATAGCCGACGTCTTAGGGCTCGTCACGCGTTTCTCCCCCACGAACGTCTGCTCAACCGAGCTGCCACTTCCGTTCGCCGGCGGTTAGCCTTTGTTTTGAAAAAACCAATCAGCATCCGTCTATTGTGGAAATCAAAACCCGCAGCTCACCCGCGGAGCAAATTCCGCGAAACGATACAGACGATTCACGCCATAATGCTGGGTTAACAGGCCTACATTTCCTTTTTAAATGTCCAACTTGTTTCGTGTTTTATTGTTATAAGGTGTTTGAAGTTGAATATAGCCATAAGACTGCAGCATAGCAAATGTATACAGGTCATTTGGTCTGCACGGTTTCCTGTTTGGAGTTTGACACCTCTGTATATTTGCTTCATGTTTTGCTTGCGCTCGCGTGGTTTGTTTACGCTCATTTCAATCTGCAAAATCTAAGCTACGAAAGGGCAAGGTCTAAAACTATTCGGTAAGATGTTGATTACTTGCATTTAATATTTCTGACGCCGGGCCCGGCTGTTAGCGTCACTGTTCCGTCCGCACTTTTGCTAATTGAATCGCAGATGACATATTTATCATTGTCCGTCCTCGACAGACTTCTGTAGCTTTACTTCGAGAAAGGTATTTTAAGTTAACGGTTTCCTTTGTCCTGAAGGTCATGTTATTTTTCCGTCAATTTGGATGTTCAGGTTTTTACCTCACTTGTGCGTTGTGTGATGTTCTGGTACCACATGATTCAAACCCGGGGATTCAAATGAATTAACCCGGCACGACGGTATGGTCGGTATGGCTTGGATGTACAAAGAATGCCAAATCCTCTCGGCAAACCGTCAAACAGACCTATTTTCTTCAACACAAAAGAAATTACGGCTTCCCTTTGCAGTGCATTTAACTCCGTGATGCAATATTTTCCGCACACCCGCTCCAAGACTCGCTTAGGTCCATCATGTTATCGCAGGATTAAAACGTGGGGTCAAAGTCCCACTTTCCAGAAATTGGAAGGTGAGCTATGATTGGCTAACCGCCGGCGAACGGAAGTGGCAGCTCGGTTGAGCAGACGTTCGTGGGGGAGAAACGCGTGACGAGCCCTAAGACGTCTGCGCAGGAGGCTATTTCGTTTGTGGTAATCTAATGTCTTTGATTGTGTATGTTGAATAAACGATTGTTACAATGAGAAAACGTGTCGGTGGTTGATTTGAATATTCGTTTTATTTTCGCCGCTTATTGTGACAGTTCGAAAACGGGAACAAGAAGAACCATCCCGACACTCAAACAGAACAACAGCGACTTATATCCGTCCAGTCTGTGGAAAAGTGCCTCGCTAAACGGCAAAATACACATTCGCCTTTCCGACGGAAAATCAACAAAACTGAAATAAGCGAAAAGCCATTGAGCCTAAGAAAAGGCAAACTCGGTACAGTAAAGATAAATAAATTCGACACTTCGCAGCAGTGTATAAATACTTCAAAGAGATCAGCTTGTGACTCTTGCTGGTCGAAAGCATCCATTTTGTACGACAGCGTGATGTTCACTCTTTCGCGTCTGTGTTCAAATGAAGCCGAAATGACGCTCTACCCATAATTCTTCGCGGGGTGCTGTCCAACCTCCTCAAGATCGCTCGATGCGTTCATTGCTAGTCATTGGTGTGAAACTATTTTTAAAGTAAAGTTGGGAGGAAAGGGTTGAAACAGGGCTGATTACAAAGCAACGCTCTATAAAAACCGAGACTCGGGTTGAAGAACATCAATAGAGACACAAACTACTTGGCATGACATTCCATGCGTGAAAGGTCAAATCTAGGCGTATGATTGTAGCGTGCGAGCAGGCTCGCGCGGAGAGCCTGCTCGCACGCTAGTATGATCGGTGTTATTTTGGGAATCCCCGACTATCTCATCCAACTTGGTTAGTTGTAATATTGTACGGGCCATTCATCCATGTCAATGATATTTTAACTAATGTGTATATTTCGATCAAACAGAAATGTGAGAGTAGAAGGTAATGGAACTTTCTTTCCTCTTGGCCGAGCCTAAAATTTAAATAAACGGCACGCAATGCATGCAGAAGCGATGACGTTTCACAAGGGGTGTTTAAGAATTTTCAGGAAATTTGACAGAAAATTTCAAGAAAGTTAATAAAAATAGCTGACAACTTCTGTGTTGAATGATTGTTCGACAAAAGTTGCGTTATGTTGCAGGGAGATATCTGATACTGACGACATATGATACAAGGTCAAACGCTGTCTTGAAATTGTTGAGCCCTTTTGTTTTAAAAAAAATTAAAGATTTCTGTTTACTAAATCTTATAAAACACATCAAATGTAATTAGTCTCTTTCACTTATACTTAGAATTAGTCCTTTCTAACTGCCCGGGAGTATTTTGCTTTAAGTTCTATGCAGTGCTTTCTTGTTGAGTTAAACATGATTTCTTTTCTACTGACGTTTATTCCTGAACAACTTCTGTGTTGAACGACTGTTTGACAAAAGCTGTGTTACAAAAGCTGTGTTATCTTGTAGCGCGACATCCGATACTGACGACATACGATACAAGGTCAAACGCTGTCTTGAAAATGTTTAGCCCTTTTCTTTTAAAAAATGTAAAGATTTCTGTTTACTAAACCTAATAAAACACATCAAATATAATTTATGTCTTTCGTTTATACATAGAATCGGTCCTTTCTAACTACCCGGGAGTATTTTGCTTTGAGTTCTACGCCGTGATTTCTTGTTGAGTTTTACTTGAATTCTTTTCTACTGACGTTTATCCCTGAAGTTAGTTCCAAATTCTATTCGGTTCTAGAAAGATCGGTCGATTGCAGCAGACAACAGATCCCGTCCGTCCACTCGCACGACGACAAGAACAAGAACACAAACCATGCACCTAGTTCCCAATGCTCTTCGGTTCAATTCAGGGAGTAATCGCGCTCACACCGTAACACCAAAAATTCCATCGCTTTTTCGCTTTACAGCATTAACCGATGACGTCATTATATGACGTCATCGCTTAAAAAGCATCTTACAAAACAAACGCTTTATTCAGCAAAAGACAACGAAATGCAGCATAACTCGCTTTCAAACGCAATCTTTCATCGTGTCCTTGGGTATGAGCCGAGAATTCGGTCTCCTTTTTGTCTCGTGTCGTCATGACGTTGTCATGACGACACGAGAATATGCGAGGGGGAGAAGGTGCATTCCAAGGTGCATTCCATGCACGTTTGCTTTGTGAGGCCGCGGAATTTTCCCGCCATGTCAATATTTTTCCCGCCATGTCAACATTTGCTTTGTGAGGCCGCCAGAATTTCATATCAAAGAACAGATAATGTTTCTTTAACAAAGAGGTCGCAGCCCGCTGGTTTATCAAACTGTAGGTTAGGAGTATTTATTGTAAAGGGCTTATTATGTGAAATACAGGCACGCTTTACTGTTCTTAAAATTGATTTCTTTTCTTTTACGTTTATTGCTGTAGTTAGTTCACAGTCTTGTGCGGTTCTTCTGATCGGTCTATCAAGCGCAACAAATTCGAGCTAATTCGGTGCACTCGCACGATGATATAAAGCGTTGACGTTATCTGTAAATAAACGACACGCAATGCACGCAGAAGAGATGGCGTTTTTTTATGAACTTTCAGCGAACGAGCAAATTCTTAGCTGTCCAACAGTGCGTTGAAAAGGGTTGAACAGAAAAACGAGACCCTAAAGAAGACTGTGATTACACAACATTTGTTTTGAAAAGTGCGACCTCTATGGCACGGATAACAACGATCCAATAACACAAAATAAACGATTAGATAAAGACAATTATTTTGATGCTAAATCTTTAAAAATGTCTTTTAAGCCAGCATGCAAGTATGGCGTTTGTTTGTTCCATTTGCCTGCTCTGGGCGTCACGGAACATTTTCGTTCAAATCTTGCGTTGTCCTGTTCCATACTCTTTTCAAGCATTTCAATAAAAGAACTCTGCCAGTCTGGAGTCGTACTTTCTCGCCTTTCTTTTCTCAGGCGGTTCTGATTCATGAAGAGAAACATTTACACTTTCGATTTGCGAAGCCTCGTTAACACTCGGCTCTGAGGTAAAGGTAGTGACTCATTTGATTGCAGTTTTAGATGGATCGATGTCCCACCACCGGCACCTCAACAAAGATGTCGAAATAGGGGAAGCCTTCTATAATTTTCTGAATTCCAGCTTCTCCAGTCGAGCGAGACCACTGCTTTAACTGCTAGAACTCGTACTCTAGATTCTGCTGCCGTTACTTCACCTGCTGTAGCATTCTCTGGCTTTCTGGACACCTTTCTTTATACAAAGAATAGATATCGTTCCAGAGTTTGATTTTTTCTCTTTGTGAAACTCCCCACAGCTTACTAAATTTTGGCGCCTACGCTTCAAGAACTTCGTGCGCTTCTTCCTCAGTCCAGTTAGCAGACTTAACGCGAGGTTTTTTCGTTTTTGTGTTTGCCGTAGCAAGTACTTCGACATCACTTGGAACTGAAGACTGAGGCGATGGCATGCTTCTCGCCAGTGGTAGTAGCTGGACGATAAAATATGGCCGGCTTGTCGATGGAAATGGACAATGTTGACCGCCATTCATTGGCTGATCTGGATTTGCTACTCTTGCAAACCGTCGATTTAATAAGTTATCGCTAAAGGAACAAAATGCGTGATTTGTGATTGTGTGAATTTTCTTTTTACAGAAAGAAATGTACGTGTCGTACAAGTCTTGCGTGTTCTGATACCTCATCGAAAAAGCATTTTATTGACATTTAATTTCCTGAAATTGTTTTGATAGTGCGTATTAAATAAAGTAGCGTCGCATCCAACAAACGATAAAGGTCAAACGGTCTCAGTTAGTCCTGTCATCAGACTTAACGCGAGATTTTTGCGTTTTCTGTTTGCCGTAGCAAGTACTTCGACATCACTTGCAACTGAAGACTGAGGTGATGCCAGTAGAATTGGTGATCATCGAGAAATGTTCATCAGGACGCTGAGATAAGATCATTTTAAGTCAGCTGCGTTAGGGGGCTAAAAAAAGCCATTAAGCTTGACTTTATCTTACAAACGTCTCAAAAGTTAATTAAAGGGCAACTCTTGGCTAGAAAATATATATCAGTTAAAGCTTCCGAATGTTTCCAAAATTATACAGGAAGCAAAACATTTGAATTCAGAAGCTTTTTTACCGGTTAATTTTAACGTAAAACTACGTATTTTACGCTTTTCTGACATTTCGCCATGAATGCTTCGATTATTATGGTCACGAGATGTGATACGTCACAGGAGTGGAACCGCAACAAGTCACGAACATGGCTGACTCAAATTCTTGCAGTGAGAGCTCAAATTCTGCTAGCGACTCCACTGATTTTTAGAGAGCTATAGGAGGGGATATGTCAGGGGATGATAAAGAACCTTCTATGGTATTTCAACCCTGGCGTTTTGAGCCTCCAGGGAAAAACAGCGAGACAGAGAAAGGGAGGAAAATATCGAACCTCCTCACTGCCGCTGTGATTTTGACGGCGACGAATGGTGAGTGAATTGAAGTCCTAAATGTACAGTTTCTTTCTCTATTACCTCGGCCACTTGTTTGTGAGCTAAGTCAAACCTGAAAAGCCTTGTTATTATTTGCATGTACGTGAGAAGCTTAATTAAACATGCTTTTATACAACCAAACTGTTTGCTGCATTTTGTTGTTTGTATTCGGTCTTCAAATATTTTTGCTCATGTTTATCACAATAGGTTTTGAGCTTCAGCCTAATGTACACTATCTACCTTGTGCGTTTGAAAGCTTGCAAACACAGAAACGCAAGTTACATTCTTTGTCTCCTTTGTGTTACCGATTTTTAAATTCTGCTCGAAAACGAAGAATTCTGCCGGCGGAATGCCAGCTACCGAAACTAAACTATAATGCTCGAAATTCTGCAGCAGATTTTATCTAGAACATACTGAGGCTTGCAGTTAAATGTGGACAAAACTCTGCTGGGTCTCTTCACTTCTTTTTGTTGGGAGAAGGGAGTTTGCGTTTTCTGTAGTTGAAACAACTTGCCTCGAGGAAACTTTGTTCAAGGTTGTTCGTGCTTGTATGCGTAAAACTGTAGAATGATTTTGTAAACTGATTACTAACACCGGGACTATTACACGACCCTGCAGTGCGTGATTTTATACTTATCGGTATAATTAAGTTGTCATGTTTTTATTTTGATCTTCTTTTATTTATCTTTTTGCGAAAAACACCCCCACGAAAATTGTGCTCTGTTTGGCTCCTTATTACTTTCGCGTTTGCTCGTGTTTTAATTCATGGTTTGCATTTGAAATGGTCGTTGCGCTCTTCGTGTCTTACAACCTTTGGCATGTTTTCCTTTAGTTATCTCGTCAACTGACATCTGCTCGAATCTGCACACGAAACTGTTTCGTGGTCAGGCTGGGGAGGGTGAAGGAAAAGAGCATGACACGCTTTCATACCCGGGTTTCATACTACACCCCAGGTTGCCTAATTTACAACAATTGTTTCTCAAAAGGAATCACCGGCAGAATAAGTACTACACGCAACACTTCTTCTCTTGGTTATCCGGATATTGTTTTATATTTGATTCCCCATTTCTTCGTATAATTTTATATCCCGCGAGAGCGCCTCTGCTTGTGCGCGGGGTGGTGAATTTGTCTAGCTTCTTATTGCGCAATACTGACCTGCACGCAAATATCGCGCGCCTGTCGAAGGCATTTACTTAAAAAAAAACACTACATTTGCTGGTGGGAATCGCTTTCTATTTTGCCATTTAACAGCAGGAGAAATCTGAGGGTGGCTACAAATTTCTCAACAACAGAGGCAAAATATATCGGTCTGTTTCCGAACGCCTGGATTTCGCTTACATATAGACGCTATTCCTGCTTATAAATGAAGAGATTTCTGACAAATTATGGGAGTCAGCACTCGCAGACCCTTTTCAATTTACTATCTACTCCAGAGAAAAGGAATCTTTATCACGATATGGTGCAAGCGAGGATGCATCGTATTATAAAGCTATGTGCATTTGCTGACCTTAGAAGGCCGATCAATCTGACGGATTTGTTTCGTTTCACAAACACATGATTTACTCTTTATAAGTTTATTTCCTTTCATATTTAAGCACTGAAGCACTACCTTTTTTATCTTGCACATCATTGAACAGCATAGGGTCTTTCTCTCCTTGTCATTCTCATTTATGAAGAGAAGCTTGGCGTGTTTTCCTCTTATCAGAAGCAAAAGCAAATCTTGCCTTCCACACCTGTGACGTAGCATCACGTGACGTACCAAAATCCGAACGTTTTCAAAATGGCCGCCAAATTGGCGTAAAAAAATATTCGTAGTAAATTCATTTTGGCCGATATCTTTAAAATTTTACCTTCTAAAGATTCCTGTTGCTATAAACAACTTATAGAGAAAATAAAAAAATTGGGGTAAATTTCCCAAGAGTTGCCCTTTAACAAGGTCAAAGACAGACCTCACTCTAAGCAACCCAGATAAGAAGATGTGCTGATATTCGGCCGGGATGGGAGCTGAAAACAGGAGCGGGAAGCGGGAATTTCAAGAAAGAGTCGGAGCGGGATTTTGTGTTTTTATGCAGTCCCTATGCGAGAATCTTTACGGAAAGTTTTTTCGTGACTGCATAAAATGTAATTAACAAGAGTTGACTGGAACAAATTGCTTGATCTGTGTAGCGATGTAGGGTTTCAAGTACGGAATAGCTTAATAGTGTAGTGTGTCAAATTTATATAGTTGCGGTTACACATCGTCCTTTTACCATGGTAAAAGGGCTCTTTACTTCGGGAAACTCACAAATAGAGAGGACGTTTTCTTGGTAAAAATCATAAATAATATGTGCTCAGTCATTTTGTTTTTCCGTGTGCTTTGTAATTTTGTTTTCCTTTGTGTTTTGTCATTTTCATGGCATGTTCGCCATTTTTATTTCCCGCTTATCAAAAAACAAGACTAAAAATCATCTCAGCAAAATCTTCCCCCAAGGTAATTTTATCGCGGTGTATTTCCATGGATACATGAAAAAGAACAAAAGAATCGCCCATGAAAGTTACCGAGGCAAATAGGTAGGTTTTCCAAGTACCCCAAGATAAAATGACCAATCGCGAGGCAAACCTCAAAGATAAGCAAATAAAATAAACAGAGAAATTTGAAATTAAATATGATGGTGTGAGGTTTAGATTTCCGGAGGTCAACTTTGCGTGTTCAAGGCAGCAAAAACGTGGTCTTTCTTAGAATCATGGCTCGATGGCTTGTTGATTTGTAAGTAAATGCTATGTTTTTGGAAATTTGGCGTTTAAATACAACACTAGTCAAGGAAGATCTATAGTGCATTTTCTTATATGTATTTCGATTTCATCTCTAGATTTAGAAACATCCAACAAAGAGATTTATATAAACGGAGTCTTCGCCTTCTGTTTCTTCGCTGTCTGAAACACTGACATAACAAAGCAGTAGAGGACTGTCGAAACAGTATAAATAAGAAAAGCGAGATGATGCTAGCAAGCAACCTCGAATTACCCATTTTCGCATTTCGCCCCGAAAACAGTATGAAAAATTGCCCTTGGTAAAGTGTAAGTGTTTGACCGCAAACACCTCGGTAACGTATTCCCGCGGTGAGTTTACCTTGGTGTTATTTACCTTAAAATGCTATTTGCCTAGGTATGTGCAAAACGTTCGTTACAAACATATCGGCATTTCTATTTTCAGCGTTTTCGTCACAAGAAACATCTATGAAATACTCTATTTTCTGATATTGTTCTTTGATCGTTAAAAACGGGCAATAAATAACAAAAGAAACGGAAAACAGCGCAAACCGTCGGCGCAAGGAGGTGACGTGGGGGACGAGTGCTTCGAGTAACGCTCAATTCCTCTTGCGTTTAGTTTGCGTCGGAAATAGAGAGGACGTTTTTTTGGTAAAAATCATAAATAATATGTGTTCTGTCATTTTGTTTCCCCGCCTGTTCGCCATTTTTATTTCCCGCGTATGGAAAAAGAGGACTAAATATTATCCCAGCAAAATGTTCCCCCGTCTCTGCTTTCCCTATCCCCGGATATGGTAAATTTTCTAAAAACACCTATTTTTTTTTGTGGCGCGAAAGTCTTTAATGAACTCCCTGTAAATATTGCAAGCGTAAATAACAAACAAGCTTTTTGCGGCCTAGCAAAACATTTACTTTTATAATAACTATTTAGTAAAGTATATTTTAATCTCTTTTTGACCGACACGAGACAGCCCAAAGGGCCTTTGATTTTTCTCTGTATCGCTTTCTAACATCTTTAGCCACCTACACACCGCAAATGGCACCGAAAACAACGCTCCAGAAAAATTCTTCACGTGGAAATATATCTGCCTGACTACTAAGATGTCTGAAAAAATTGTGCGCAAGTTGAAGACCATCCATCTTCCTGAAAAAAAAATGGAGGAGAAACTTGCGAGAGCAGATGGGCACACCATTTATCAAAGAATCAGCCGACACAGCACAAATACTGTGTTTTAAAAAGCTGTCGTAGTGGTCTACACCCTACAAATGATTTGAGCACTTATTTTTCCGCATGGCGAAGATCATTAATGATTCCTGTAAGCGAGAGGCAACAAGTGACACCTCACACAATATCTAAAATTTTTGCTAAGAGCTCGCCGAAAAAAGAAATATCCAACTTTATTCTGCTAGAATAACGAATAGGAACAAAAAAACGGCCGTTATTGCGTGTGTGTGTGTTTTTTTTTAATATTGACTTTAATTATTCGAGTTTACAGACATTCCGAATGTTTCTAAAATTAACTTCGATCTCTTTGATCTCTTCAACCCTTTTGTCAAACCCGGAAGTGATTTGATGTCAGTTAACAATTAACGAGGCAAGGCCACAGACCTTGAGAAACGATTGCAGATACTGCTCAAACGATCACAAAGCTGAACAATTCCAGATTTCATTAGACTGATTTTATCACCTTTTCAGGGATACAGTTTGCAAGGAAATAAGAATTTACGACTGATCCGTTGAAAATGTTTGTGGCATCGCTATGAGTTTTACAAACAAGAAGATGACGTCCAATGACATGAACAAACCCATTGACGAATAACCTTGGAAGGCCTGGCCTGTGTACAAACGTCCCGCTCCCCTTTCCCGATTTTTTTTCAGGGGAGGGGGGGGGGGGGGGGGGCGGCTGTACACAGGCTAGGAAGGCCTTGCCAATACTTCACATTAATAGGCAAAGTTGATTCTTTTCGAATGTTCGGCGGGGACTAATGAAATAGTCTTCATGAAATGAAGCACTCAGAAGAAATCCATTGTTCAGTTAGGTTTACTATTTTTTAATATATTTTTTTAAACGGCTTTTTTTCGACGGCTATATTTTACTTACTGTGTATAATTTTCTAGAAAAGGAATCCACTTGTTTCCTGTGAAGAACTTTGTTGGCTTCAAATCAGCCGATGAAATAAGAACCTTGAAACCGTCAATAGTTTAATCAATTTTCCTTTGCTTGATCCGAACAACGGCAGATTATTTACGAAGAGAAAAACCTCCTGTAACATAAAGCGTTCCGTTTCTTGCTTTTCTTCTCATAAATAAAAGTAAAGCCTTCAACACTGCTCAGAACATTATGCAAGTTAATCATCTCATGACTTCACCCTTTAAGCAATTGTCAACGTAACATCTCAATTCTCCTTAATGTTCTCCATATATACATTCCTTACATTAACAGTTGTGAGAATATCAGTACTACCTGCAAAAGCACCAGTTTCTTTTTCCTCCTGTTGCGGAAAGAGAGTTTCATACATCATAGCCTGCGATCACAAGCCTTTTTTTGGGGTGGGAAAAAAAGAATGCCTGATCACAGGCAACATAAATGGAGAGAATTACAAAATATAAGTAATCTGCATTTGTGTCAAATTCATGCAACATGAAAGCATATCACCTTTGTGTATTCAAATCTGGCTCTAAAGTGGTCAATATCTTTTTTCTCCTCACCTTATCAGTGCATTTTGCAGCAGACAGGTTAGGAGAATAAAGAAAATCATCAACTTGGTAATCTTATAGTGATGTACTACTAAATTCTCCATACTAACATGATCACTAAAGAGAGTTTAATATTTCAACTTACCTTGCAGTACCTTTGACGACAAACCAATTTCTAAATCATGGTGTGACTCCTCAGAATGCGTCCTTAAATTCTTAGGTGCTGTCACCCTCTGCATAACTTTCCCAGAGGATCCTGCTTTAGTCTTTTAAGAAATCTGACCTGAAAAATACAGACAAATGTTACTACGCCACATAGACCAAAAGTGTCATTGACAGTCTGTATTGTGCTGATAGCTTTCATTGGACATGGTGACATTACAGTGCTTACAGTTATTTAGAGAAATGCTGTTGGAAAAAGCACACATGATAATCCTAAAGGGTGTTGTTGGATATTTTTAATTTTTTGTTTTTTTTTTAAATTTTCTTGTTTTAAGTTCAATGTTCCCTGATTTCAGGGAAATCTGCAAAATGTCACAAGTAGTAAGCTTGAAGCTATAGTGCCAGGAACAGTGTATTGATCATATCCCAGAATACCTTTTGGCCCTTTTTTCCAACAACCTTTCTCAAAATAGCTGTATGCGACAGGTGCACTCACCATGGGGGAGGGGTAGAGCCAAGGGGGCCATCCATTTCCTTGGATTTATTCTAAAAACTGTTGCAACTAACTGTCTTCTGGGCAGTATTGTGGAATCAGGTTTGTGTTGTGGGTATGTGGCGAGATTACGCTATCACCCGAAATTTTCTCAGCCCCTTCTTTCTGACTTTTCTTGATCCACCCCTGCTTTCTACAATACAAATGTTGATTTAGTACAATGCAATGCAATTATTGCGTTCGACGATAGGAGAACGCAACCCTAATCTTGTGTAGCTAAGAAAGATTGAGATTTCGTTTCTTCTGCAATTTGCCTCGCTTTCGTTTCTTCTGCAATTTGCCTCACTTTCGCTATTGGCCTCAGCTTGACGATCGCACTCGAGTGGCGTCGGTGGCACCTTACATGTATTTCGATCATGCAACCATTGTCAACAGAGCAAGGGATTACCACAAGAGACTTTCCTTGAGGCTTGGCACTCTAGGCGAGACCCAACGCGGGCAATGAGCGTATCGACATACCATCAATTCGCAAGTCTTTTGCGTGATTCGGTCTTGCGCAACAATAGCTTTGTGACGTTTGCTGTCGTAGCACGCGCCAATTAGTGAACCGTAAAAAAATAAAAAAGCCGTTACGGCCTTTATGACATTTGAAACTGATGAAGATCGAAGATGTTCGGTCAAAACGTCTCCTGCATGGGGAAAATAACATTTCTTCACGCAAGGCATGTTACAAGTAGCACGTTTTTCATCAATGGCGAGCATATCGAACGCACTACATAATCTACGATTACTCCTAGTATAAATCTTATTCTCATCTTCAAGCTAACTAGCAATCAATATTACAACTGTAAGTGTAAAGATCACTTTCCTTGAACTCATTTGTCAATCAACAATATAATTTATTACAAGACAATGTAGGTGACTGCTGAAGCTCTAAAGTGCTATTGTGCCCCCTTGTACCAGCCACCTAGTGAAGTCACTGCAGTATCAGTGTACACTGAAGGTAGCAGGAGTATCACAGCTTCTTCCACTGGATGGGATGCTAGTTCATCACTAGTTGCCTGCAGTTTGTTAGAAGTTGCCCCTACAAGTGGGGATATATTTATAAACCTGGATGGAGAGAGGCACCGGCAGTGCAGTGTCTTACCTGAGAACATGACACAGTGACCCCAGCTAGGCTCATACCTCAAGTAAATATCTACCAACCTGGCATTAACACTGACAGTAATTGTTACATCACTACACCTCCCACACACAATATTGATTACCACACAAGACACCTTACAATCAGTCCTCACTTTTGCTTTCAACTTAGGCATCTTCTGTGATGGGTTCCCCACTCTGTGTAATTTGTGATTGCCCAGTATACGTACGTTCTGTGTTTTCTTTATCTTGTTTATCCAAGTTGGATTTTTATGGCCTTCATATTGTGGAACAAGTTCAGTCAAAAAGCATATGATAATAAAGTATTGTTTGGTAAATTATGTAGTACTAAATTTTGTAACACCTTTGATGTAAACCACTGGTTTATTTTGACATTATCACAACAAATTAGCAGAATTTAGCAGGTGATTTATTTTGATTTGTGGCACTACCTATGTATTTTCAGCGAATCCACAGGTTAAAAACAGTTTTGAATATGCCGACAATTCCAGTGTGTGTATGTACATGTTGACACTGTCGTGAGCTAATTTATCAAGAAAATATGATATCAACTAACAGAGTGGTAACGTGCAGATTTACAGATCGCACATCCACAATGAATATGTTATTCAATACAGTTACTTTCTAGTTCCCGTAAAGAAATCCCAAGACAAACGTACCATGGCTTCAGCAAATTTCGACATTGCTGAACACAACATTCAGTTTCCCTCTGCAAGCAGAGCTTGTGAGCCTTCGTTATTTGTTCCTCAAGGCTGATCATGAAAAATGAAATACAGTTAAGGAGGGATTCTTCAAGCAAACTGTTATCACTCACAAAAATCGTTCAGCTTACATCTTTAAAACTTGACCTGGGCTGTCTTATCTCCGAATTTGCCGCCTTGACAGCTCCACACGGCCATTTTGTTTTTGTGTTTGCCGGATAAGCCGCTGACGCGATGCAGGCTCAATATCCAGGAGTTGGGACTTGTCACGCCCGTGAGGGTATTTTTATGACATTTGTCTTACTGTACAGGACCCGGTGTAGGCTGCGAATACAGCCGCCTCTCCACGCTCCGACCCGCTTGCCGCGTTCGGAGGCTGGAGAGGCGGCTGTATTCGCAGGCTAGACCCGGTGAAGTTTCACAATACTTCGTAGTAAGGGCACACTTGCGAAAACGTCACCCACAAACGTAAAAGGTGATCTGCTTTCTAAGTGCATTTTAAAATAGTTACGACCTCATCAGGGGCAGCCGTTGTTTGTTCTAGTCACGCAGCCCTCCTCTCCCCCCCCCCCCCCCCCCCCCACCCTAGAAGAAGAGTTGCGTGGCGACCCGAAATGACGTCCAAATCTCGTCCTCAAAGCCAGTTGCAGCGTTCCTGGTGCTGGCCAATAGAAAAGCCGGCTCTGGGGACGAGATTGACTTGTGTTTTAAAGTGCATATGAAGTAAAAAATAATTACTGCTTATTTTAAAGGCTTTTCAAAATAAAGACGAATGGCGTTTTCCTTTTTAAAATATCTTTTTTCGTTTTAGAGATATTTAGGTTTTTGTGTTATGCAAATGAGGAAAGTGATGACGTCATTAATCGTTCCACAAAAAGATAAATCACTTAATCAAGCATATCTCTTGGAGTATTAAAGCGGTGTTCTTAAAACTTGGCACCATCACTGTTCATCATAAAAGGCACAAAATGACACCCATTGCGCCGTTGCCATGGCAACAATTTTGCCGCAAAGACTTATTTCTATTAACACTGACATTCCCAGTTTATTCTTAACCAAAGGTGATGCACTCCCAACAAGCTAACGAAGGTAGTTAAGCTAAGATGGGTACCACCTGTGTTCCACGCCAGACCCACTGTTCATTTTTAAAGTGCTGCAAATGGAGATATTTGGGTTTATAATAGAGGGAAACTATATCCAAGACTGTTGCCATGGCAACGGCGCAACGGATGCCATCTTGTGCCTTTTATGATGAACATTGATGGTTCCAAGTTTGAAGAACACCGATTTAATACTCCAAGAGATATGCTTGATTCAGTGATTTATCTTTTTGTGGAACGATTAATGACGTCATCACTCTCCTCATTTGCATATTACAAAAACCTAAATATCTCCATAACGAAAGAAGATATTTCAAAACGGAAAACGCCATTCATCTTTATTTTGAAAAGCCTTAAAAATAAGCACTAATTATTTTTCACTTCATATGCACTTTAATGATTGCTTTTAGAATTTACCTGAGAGTTTTACCAGTACTAGACTCAGTTCTGACGCCTGCCTTTTTAAGAACTAACAGTGTATGGCGAGAAATCATTGCCGTCTTCGATGCCAGCTTCCTAAGTCCTACATTTTATTTCATTTTGATTGGGGATAGAAACATTAATGAATAATCTAACACAAGCCATTGATACAGGACGAAAAACGATTGACGGTCTTGTATTCAGGCTTGAATGCGGAAAGACACACCACCCAGCACAGGGGATTTTATTTGCCCCTTCAAAGGAAGAGTCACAGACACTCTCTTCATTGAATGACAAATTATGTGGATGTTGCATGGCGTTTAATTAGTTCACTTTCTTTATTGTCCACGCAACTGCATGATACACGTACGTAGAATCTTCGTTTAATCAAAATGTTTAGTAAATAAACCCTTTTAGGCGGCTGGTGTATCGAAAGTTTAAAATGCCCAAGGCTTAAAGAATGTCCGAAAAATTAACAGTTTGCCCAGAAGCGAAGTTTCGAGGGCAATTTTGAGGAAAATATTTCAGCCAAGGGTATTATTCCCCAATATCGGTACCAGCAAGCTACAAAGGGGTTTATTTATTTGAAAACCCTCCGATAAATTTCTTCAACGCGTTTTATTTCCAGTAGAGGGAAAAACTTACAGTGATAATCACGGTGCCAGTAATTGCGGTTGAAATAAATGTAAGTTGTTTGGTTTACGTATTTTTTTTTACGCTGTGACAGGTGACTTTGTTCATTTGTTTTGCACTGCTCTCAGATAAAATCTGGTGACGGATATCAAATTGGACGGGGTATATTGTCTGATACCCATCGTCCGATTGTGTACTACGTGATGCGTATTCTTCAATGTGCACGCGTGAAAATTAATCGGTGGGTTATAAAAAAATTAAAAAAATTATTGTTTACCTTACTGCTCGTCAAGCGAGATCATGATCTTGACGAGAGACAAGCAATGTAATTTCGCTTCTGCTGCGTCTTAAAAAATTTCAAATTTTAACCTGTATTAGCAGCGCATTAAAAAATAAAGAAAACAATGCCACTGATAAGACACGATAGCAATTTGAGAACACGAGAGAAATAGAAAACACCTGCGCAGGTGAATGTTTTCGTAATTTCTTTCGTGTTCTCAAGTGCTTTGGGTTACTAATATGCTTAATGATACAGATTTAACACGAACCAAACGAAACATTTTAGATTTTATTCTCTGATAAAACATGTTCAATTCAGTTTTAAACCAATCAGAAGGCAATGAAAAACTAAAAGCAATAATCGCACTTCACTCGCAACAGTTTATTTTGACGAATTTGTAAAGTAGAATACAGGAATTATCAAATTTAAAACAGATTTCTTCTACAGTATCTTGCAGAGTATTTAATAGCTGGGACAATGTCTCTGTACGTCAGCAGTTGATCCGTTTCATGCAAATGAGCTGTGACTTGAACATGAAGGAGCCTGGTACCCAAAAATCGTAATGTTGCAACTTTCCACGCGTCAGAAGTTATCGAGGACCATGGCTGGAAAAACCTTGCCACCACCACAAAGGATACCGTGTGTGACACGATACAAACGTACAAATGCACTGGAAAAAGAAAAAGAAAGATTGCATTTGTTTAGTCATCCAGAATGAACATACGGAAGAAGGAAATAACATTGGTGAAAAAGAAAAAATGGAAAATAACTGACATGCTGTCGATATTTTCTTATTATTTCCCCAACAGACCGCCATACCCGAGAAATTCTTCATCTTAACAGTAACGATTGCCAATAAGATCGCAAGTATAAGAGGGGGAGGTATACTAGAGGCAGCTTATTAGGTGAACTTCTTGAAATCATAAATCATGAAGCTAACGCACATCAGGGTAGACAACACATCTTCACAATACAATTACAATAAAAAAAAATCAATAAAAAAAATCTGGTGCACGGATGACTCTAAACACAAATAGTTTCTTCCAAAGAAGTTGTTTTCCTGTTCACAAATTGCACTGCTTAAGGTGGCTTACTACAGTTTTTACGAGGCAAGAGCGCGCGCTACGATTCGGCTGCATGACGTCAATATCGCTCGCGCTCGCAAAACTTTCGCGAGCAACACTAAAGGAAACGAAAACAAGTTTGAGCCTTTTATTCGAAAGTTAATCGTTTCAGAAAGTTTCAGAAGGTTTTAGACATGTCATAGGACGAAAACAATACTACAGATAAGTTGATAAACAACCGACGGAGGAGTTCTAATTCGCTTTTTTCATCGCTCATAACGTGTGGCGTCATACGAGCGCACGCTCAAATAAAAGGGCATGCGCAATTCGATTCTTGTCGGAGGTCGTAAAAACCTAACTTCGGCTCAAAATTTCTCAAAAACCTACCGTACGACGCATAATGAAATTTTCACAGTTTTTTGGGGGTGAATCGCATCAACTGCCAAAATCTAAAAAAAGATTTTGAGCTATTTTTTAAATAGGCAAAAAAACACATTTTCCTATTTTGCAAAAAATCTGTCTTACAGATTTTTAATTTATTTTGCATGAATGTTTTATCTGATCCAATTTCTAATTTCTGAATTTTTGAGGTAAGGTCGTACGGGCAGATTTTGAGAAAAACGCCATTGAAACTAGTGCCCAGTCTCCTCTTAAGCACTCGGATATTCATTTTTGGCTGTTAATTAGCATCTATATTGCTCAAATGTCGCATATATTGGTTGTAGGATGCAACAAAAAGTAATAAGTGAAAGCTAAAACCTTTCTGGGCATTTTATTAAAGAGTTAAAAGCTGGGCTCATTTACCCCCTCAAAACTATAGTTAGCCACCTTAACTATCTTGACTGACTGGAAACTGATTGGAGGTGTGGACTTAAAAAAGAAGGATGCAAACAGGCTCAGTAAGACGAAAACAAGGAATTTAATATAGACATGCCCTCTTGGAAATAAATTGCGTGCTATGTTAAACTATACTAGACGATCACTTTCTTTGCGTGTGATATGAAAAGGCCGATCTCCGCGTGGTAGACAAAAGCACATCCCCCACAAGGAGACACATACACCATCAGATGTTAATTTGAGCACACTCCACAAGTTCTTGAATTTAATCTGACCTGTCCAATGGGTCGAGCTTCTCTAACAGAGGCAGCAGCTTCTCGCCGGCGAGCTGTTTCACGTGAAGCTGAAAGCGGAGCAGTTGAACCTCGTGATTGAGTGTGACTAACTCCCGAAGCTCCTGCACAAAACAAACAAACGGGACAAGCTTTGATTACAGCGACCTGTGGCTTCGTAGAAAGTTTTTTCTTGATTTCTTTACCGTTTCACTCCCAGGTTAACGCGTGTAAACAGATTTTAGCGATTGACTAAAAGCAGTTGTCGCAGTAAGGCATTATGTGCCAATTGCCCAACCTCGTTTACAGGGAATTCCTTTGAAAGTTTTGGCACCTTCACAGTGTTTCATACGGGTTTTTTTATTTTCATCTTTGCTGTATTGGGAATTGATTGACGTGGGAATTGATTGACGAAAAGGTGCGCTTCGAAAATAATCCTTTGCAATCGAATTAGCTTGTCTTAAAATAAGATGAATTAAGGTTATTAGTAATCCTACTTCATTTCTGTTTCTCATTTTAAGCTTTCTAAACTTTTCTACTGAGTGCCAAAATCTACTTATTTCTTGTTTTTAAAATTAGTTAAAATTCTCTGCATTAGGTACTCGGTAAATACAGAATGTCAAAAATCGCTAAATTTAAGCGTCGCTAAAATTAGTTACCGGTATATATTTCCTTTTTTCAACCTCACCTTGACAGAGGAGTAGGTGAAATCCACAGAACCATATTGCTTGTAGAGTAGCTCGCGTAATTCTCTGCTTGACTGATCTCCAATTTCTTGTGGTAACCAGCAAGAAAGAAGAACACAACCTTTATTCTGCCCTTCCCGAACACAAGAGGTTTCCTGCGGGCAGTCCCGATCGAACGCACTGCAGTTCCCGCAAGGACAGCATGTTGTAAGTTGTTCTTCCGCTGTGAGAGAAGAAAAGAGAAAACAATTGGCTCAGTATTGACAGTAAAAGTAAAATTGTAGCCAGAAAAAAAAACAATTGTCAAGAATTCTTTCGACCCCATCCCTTGACTTTTGCACTGAGGGACGAAACTAAATTGAAAAGTGATCAAAAGTGACCAGAGTCTTATTTCTTTCTAGAATAGCAATACTAATCAAAGGAATTACGAGTTTGGTTTACCAAGGCAAGTTTTCTTGATATCTTATTGACTTTTCCCGTCACAATTCTCGCATGGTGGAGTGTTATGATGTGGAGAAGAATCAGTGGGTTATGGGGCATTCCATGCCATATGAAGAGACATATTTCAGAGGGTGCCCAGTCAGCATGTTTAAAGACTTACTACACTCACTAAACAAAGTAATCATTCCTTAGCAAAGGTACTCATTTTTGCAACGCCATTATCGCAGTACATCATAACTGTAGTGAACAGTAGGGTGAGCATACACTGCAGTTATTATACACAGTCAACCGCCCTAAGTTTACATGTGATAGAGCCTGCTGTAATTCAGTCGGTGATTAATATTCTCCAGCAAACATAGACAGACACCTTTATAAGGTGGACACTTCTAAAAAGCAGACATCTTTCTTAGGTGGACAGAAGGCACTGATAAGATGCATACCCACTTTGGAAGGAGTGGAATGCTAACAAGTGATTGTTTTCTTACTTTTTGGGTTTAGTAAAACTAAATCTTTTTAAAATGGAAGGTAGAACCTTTATGTGCAAATGCCAATTTAGATATTTAAAATTAATCTGGTTATTATTAAGAGCTTCCTTGCTTCAGAATCTAGTAAATGCCATGATCAATAATACAGCTTATTAACAAATTTCACACAAAATACTGTCAGTTGATTCCATTCAAACGAAAATTATGAAGATTTGGCAAAGAGACCATTTTGAAAGTCCAGGGCCGTAGCTAGACTGGAAATTTTCAAATCTAGAAGATCTCAGACGCTATTTTCAGCATTTCCCATTAATTAATTTTTTTCAGAAAAATCAATCAATCTCGTCATATTCCCAATAATTTTGGGTTTAAATTTAGATGAGCTAAGTGCTTCGTCTTGCCTCTTGCAAGTTATGGCCCTGAAGTCCTGTTTATTTAACCCAGAGAACGTGCTTGTCGTATTACTGTGAAGTAAGGATTACTTGCTCTCAGTTTCTATGGTTCTACGTAAAAGTACGTAGATTCGCACTGTTGGAATGATTTGTATTGGATACTGATAGTTTATTCTTCTTGTTGGGTGTTCCAGCTCAGGCTCGTAGTGAAATGTGAGTGCAGTCTGATGTAGGATGATTAAATTACACTCAGTTCCCACAGAGGTTGTGCGTGACGCGTGTAGCGCGAAGCTAACGGACAAATCAAATTCATTTCCGTGTAGATACTTGCATATTTGACCTACAGACGTTCACGCTTATTGTTGATAATTTTGGTTTCTACGGTACCGAAAACGTCTTGAAGAGTTTATATCATTGGGCAAAGTCAGCAAACACAGCAACCAGGTGATGAAACCAAGTCACTCGAGTATATTAATACAGAGTGCATCCTTTTAATAAAAACAAGTTAAATCTCCGGTGTACACATTTTCACTGCGATCTATTTACAACACTGAACGAACAACGAACAAAAGTTTCAAAACAAAAGTCACGAAAGTCTGTTTCGCTGTGAACGCCAGGGTCACGCCAACAAAACACAACAGCAGCATATGAACAAAATTTGATCAACATAATCTTTGACTATTTAAAAAGTCAGTGTGATTTACAATTATAGTTTTTGAGTGGCTTGTACTGTGTGTTTCACCAGAAACAAGCATCTTACATGGTCTACTGAAAATAACGCACAAAGAAACCACTTAGATTTGGTATTTACAATTCTCTGTTTTACTACTGTTCGCTATAACTACTATCACACTCCAGTGGCCAAAAGTGTTGTGACGGTACTAAAGACGTCTTCAAAAGTAAAAGCAGGTTGTAAGTTCTTGCTTGAGCTGTCCGTTTCTAGAAAACAAAGTATCAACATAAAATCAAAAGGATTTTTCTCCTTCTACATAATTAAAGAGTTCACAAAAAGTTAGAAGACCTGTCTACATAAACACGTATGACCCCTACGGAGGTGCTTAAAATATTTGTGCTTCGCGAAGCAAACATTTTTTGGTTCGTCATGAAGGTAATTTGCGCGCCATACCCCGGATGTTCTAAATAGAAACTTTACCGAAGTTTTACATCTGATTAAAAATTTTAATAGAATGAACTGTGTGTTTCAAATAGAACAAATGGGAAACGATACTAAGCACAAGCCAGTAAAGTAACATAAGCCTGCAAAGTAAAAAAATCTTTACTATTTCGGGAACTATTCCTAAATATCTACTCGAGCTAAACCCTCCTCAGCTGCTACAGGGACATCAAAACTTTTGAACGAAATAATTCCCCCCCCCCCCCCCCGATTTTTTTACAAAAATTTGTCAAAAAGTGCACTTGTTTTCTCTGCAAAACATAAAAATGTCACAAAAGGCACTTACAACCACTTACTTGCTTAGCAAAGCCTCTCGTCATGTTCTTGTGGGCGCTTCTGAGATTCTCTCAAATGATCAGGTCCCCTGATCTCACTCTTCGTTGCTTCTTTATTCTCCAATAACTTTAAAACTAATACAGAGATTATTCCACCGATGGTAACAAGCACCGCACTACGCCAAAATTCTTCAGAGAGAAACATTTCAGGCTACTTTGTGAAGATAAAGGCCAATTGCTGCAAAGATTTGAGCCGGTTCTTGACTCTTCCTTCGAAGCCTTCGTCCTCGTGTCGTTTGCGTCTCTTGGTCTAGTCAACTCGTGAGAACGCAAAATTCTGATTGGCTCTTATCAGAAGCTCATCGGTAAACCCCCAGCCCCCTGCTTTTGTCCGTATTTATACCAACCACTGGGTGAATATGGCAAATATTTACAAACCACTATCAATGAGTTAATAGACTGTAACAGAGAGGCTCCCTACTGCACTAAAGGCCGCCATGAGCTTGAAGACGGTGAGTTCACAATAAAGGACGTGATGCATACAGTTTAGACAAAGCAACGTATGCTCTTTTACAATATAAGCAATAAGCAACAGGCGAAGCTCAAACACAAACGCGACAATCTTTGGTGCAGACATGTGGATGAATAACATGACCGTGTCGCATCTTCAAAGACATCAACCTTGAACTATTTACGTGAGACACAATTTAAACTACGGTTCGCGACAAAAGTCTTGAAACACTTCACCGTTTCGCCGACAAAAGGTCGTTCTCTTCACCCTCCCCACCCCCAGTGCAATGTGATTTCTATCCATCAAACCGGAAAATTGGCGGGTTCGTAAAATTGAAAAATGACGGATTTGCCGCTGGGCACCGGACTTCGCGTTCACCAATTCAAGTTAGTCAGGTTACTCCAACTGAGTTGAACTAACCGCGGTATCTGTGGATTACATAGACTCAGGTTTAGTGCTGTAAAAACGCGAACTTTTGCCGGAAAGAAATCGGATTTTGTTGTCGAACTCGATAAAATAGATTTAGCTGCCATCAATTCTGCGTTCCTCTTGTGCCGTGCTCTTTTGTTATCCAAACTCAAACTGCCACAAATCAAAACGCAGATAAAACTAGTTAAATAAAAACTGATTTGGGGAGTTTCCACAACCCAGCTTTAATCGTCAGCAAAAAAATATTGGTTATAGTCGTATGAAACTTTGTTTGGAAGCCGATAGCGGCAGATAAGTTCATGTTTCCTTATCATGCAAATGAACACAAGTTTAACAGCAGTGAGCGGCCTTGTACTACCGACTTAAGGACGGTGCCTACTTTTGTTACTGTGTACATGTTCTGTGCAACACGCAACGCATCGATCGCACTGGACGCGCACACTATGGCGGGAATTTGCTCCATTAAAATGATGAATTCAACTACGCAACCGCGCGCGACTAAAATGCAAGAAAAAATTATATTGCCACGAAATCAATGGAAGAACAACGTATCAGAAACCACTAGTAAATTAAAATAAAAAAAGTAACCACTAACCACTTACTGATATAAATGGCTCACATTTAACAGTTAAAACAAAGTGCTAATCGCCCAAATCAGTGGACTACATACATGACATGGCATGGCGTAGTGCACGCGTGAAAAATTACGTGAGACGCAAATATTTAACTCGCCAGAGAGGGGATAGGAAAAATGTAACAGAACCCAAAAGTGATTGCATAGAACTTGAAAACAAGTCGTATAACTTTTAAAAACGCGTGGTGACTGCTACTTTTTATTTGATAAAATGAAAGTGGTAAGTCCATAGAACACATGATTAATTTCTCATTTAGTGCAAAATATGTTTCGGCTGTTTTTTTTCTGGCCGTGAGAACTGTTAGAGTCAAAAATGGCTCATATGCAATCCCTTTGTTAATAAAAACGTGGATCACGCAGTTTCAAAGATAGTATTTGTTAGTTATTTTTAAGATTGTTATATTTAGACTATTTAATGTTGATTTCAAATGGAATTTACGGGGAAAGTTTATTTCCTTTTACTTTATTTAAAAAGCCACGTCAGCACCTTTTTTCATATTTCAAACCTAATGATCTCGAAAATTTGCGTGGCTACCCTTAATTTTTTTTTTTTTTTGGATTTTCATAGCGCTTGCATACGGTCATCGTCCTGGCAAAAATACCTCGCTATTAGCAGGCACCGTACTTAAGTGATTCATTTAAATGATAATAACAGCATGTGCTCATTATACACGTAAACATTTCACTGTAATCTTATGTGTACTGAACACAAACCGCAGCGGGAGCTCTGATTTGAGAAGGTCGTTTCGGACGAAACGCCATGAAGAAAGAGTTATTTACAATCACATCTAATGTTTTGCGGTTGTTTGCTGTTTATGCTGTATCAAACCAGTAACAAGCATTATACTGGTTTTACATGGTAAAAACTACGCACTGGGAAAACAGTTAGGTATGATATTTACAATTCTCTCTCTGTTTTCTTTTCAAAAAAATGTTTGCGATAACTACTGACGCACTACAGAAGTCAAAGTTAATGTCGGCTGTAAGTTCTTGCTTGTGCTGCAATCATATTCCTAGAATTAAAACACAGAAAAATCGACATCAGATTAAAAAGGTTTTTCTTTTCATCCTTGATCTAAGACCGTTCTAATATAAATTGAAACTTGTTCCAGATTGTTATGATAACACTGAATTTAAAACAGTGTCTGATTGCTTGTTCAGTGTTTTTAGCTGGATGTGTTTGTCACTAACGTCATGCCACTCTCCTCGCTCATGCGGGCGTTGATGTACACCCGGTGTACAGTATCAGGCGGGCGTTGATGTATCGCGTGACAAACAAAGTCATGCACGCTTTCGGTCAAGAGTGCTTAAATGAGCGCTTTTTCGGTCGAGAGCGCACACAAAAAAACGTGTCGAGATTAGAACTTTGTTTAACAATCTTTTATTAGAATAAGCCGTACGTAAAAATAAAACTGCGGGGAAACGATGATGGACGCTTGAACGTGAAAATGGGAAATTTAAAAATAAAAAATATCTCATCATGGGAGCACTGAACAGCGCGCGTTCTTCTCAGACGCACGCGGCAAATCAAAACTTTTTTGAAAATCAAATGAATCATGCGCCGTTCGATTGATTCTATTAAATATGTAAAGAAGCGCACTCACCCTCTCAGTGAAATCTCTCGTCATTTTCTTGTGGCTTTTTCTCAGTTTCGTTCAAATCATCCTCTTCTCTGAACTCTCTCTGTACCGCCTTTTCTTTGTTCTGTTCAAAAAGCTTTAAAACCAACACCGCTATTATCCCACCGATTGTAGCACACACAGCACTTCGAAAAATATCTCCGCGAGAAATCATCTCTGCTAGGTTTTGTTTAGCACGCCACGCACTGTTGTAACGATATTTAGCCGATGTAAAAAAAAATATACGGACTGAAAAGTCACCGCGTAAAAAATGTCATCAAAACAAGAATGCGTAGAAAGTGCGTACTGGTGCTGGGGCGTTAAGGAGGCGGGAATAAACGTACCAATTAGCTTCTTTCACTTCTTCCGATCACTCAACACCTGGTGACCCCTTTTGAACTTTAAAATTCTGAAAGTGTATCGAAAAACCTATTGTTTGTTGTTTTTGGATCTTTGGACTTGGGTGGATTTGTAAAACAAGCAAAGAAACCTTTGTTTTGGGAAAGGCCAGTCTGAAAGCACAAGCGCAAATCAATACTCGTCATGGCGTATCGCCTTCGAAACCGTAACATTTATTGTAAACAAAAAACTCTACAAAAAGTTCATCGTGTGACGAAACTGTACAGAAACCCAACTTTAAGCTGGAAAGATAAATTTACATTTCTGCAACATGCTGCATCACAAATAGTCATCGATGTTTTCTCTTGTTCGCTGTATGATTCTTTTTAAAAGTACGAAAATCTTCTAACATTGACTTTTTTTTCTAAAACTTTCACCACTGTGAGTTTATGGGTTATTCATGTCCGTTTCGGAGATAAGACGTCCGAAAGATCACCTTAAAATCTCATAAATCGGCCTTCGCTTCTGACAATAGTGAAAGTGTCTGTTTGTCCAAAAATATCGCGAATAAATCCATGAAATGCAATTTTCTCGTCTAAATATTTCGTGTTAAGTAGATCTATTAAGCAAATTGATTCATCTGGTGACGTTCCTCCTTTAGCGATCACATTTCCACTCGCCTGGCAGTTGAAAGATGGGCAAGATTCTATGCCGTGTGGGAAGAAAAATGAGAAATTTTTAAACTTCCCACATTGACTTTTTGTTCATTTCTTTACAATCTGTCGAAAATCGGTAAACAAAGCTGCCCATCAATGAGCGTCCGTAAAGGGGCAGTCTCACCAAGAATTAGTGCTACTTCAAAATCCAAAGAAGGTATTGGTATTAATTGGAAATCCATTAATAGCTGTCTTACCTTGCTAAAACGGACTGTACTGGTCACGAAAGGTGTTTAAAACTGGTGTGGCTACTGACGGGTAGGAATCACTAAAAACACCATTGATTATGATTTGTTTAGATATCTTAGAGGGTGAATTTATTCATTTTTGTCGCTTAAAGATTATTTTGTTGATCAGTAAGCACCCCTTTAAAATTCTAGCATAGTTTACACAAAAACTTAGATGTTTTAGCGCATCCTTACTGCCCCTGCGCACGTAATTCATTTCGCAACGTCACGCCACATCACGCATCGAGCGCGCGCGCTGAGAAAATTTTTCAAAAAGAATATAAGGCTGGTAGCCGTTGTGTTAACTCCGCCTGTAGTTTACTCTCTCAAATGGTCGGTGACCCCCCCACCCCAATTTTTTTCGGCATCTTTTTTTGCGATTCTCGACAGAAGTCAATGTGGAAAGTTTAAAATTTTCTAATTTTTCTGCCTACGCGGCATCGAATCTAGCTTGCCCATCTTTCAACTGCCAGGCGAGTGCAAATGTGATCGCTAAATGATTAAATGGAATATCACCAGTTGAATCAATTTGCCTTATAGATTACCTTAAAAACAATATTTAGACAAGAACATTGCGTTTCATGAATTTATTCGCGATAGTTTTGGACAAACCATTTTCAGAAACGAAGCCCGACTTTTCAGATCTTAAGGTAATCTTTCGGACATCTTATCTCCGAGACGAAATCGGTGACCCCCCACTTTTTTACATTTCTGACATGAGTAACCCATAAACTCACAGTGGTGAACGTTTAAGAAAAAAGTCAATGTTAGAAGATTTTCGCGCGAACAAAGCTTCGGAGCTTATGATCCTCTGCTTCGACATAAGGCTTCTTTGCGGTGTGTATTGATGCAAAATAGACGAATTTAAGGGCGACTTTATAATATCTGAAAAGACAACAAACAGTCAACTATGTCTAATATCTTCAGGTAGTAACATAACTGCTAGATAATTAATCAAGATTGGGCGAGTGGGATTGTTTTCCTACAGAGATCTTATCACTAAAACGTTCGTAAGTGGGAATCAAGTTCCATGGAATGATGTCATATTTTCGGGGATTCCCCTCGTTATTTCGATTAATTAATTTATTTATGTATTTGCATAATGCAGGTGACACCGTGTTGTACGTCACGCTATACTTGAACTCGTTGCTTTGTCAAACTCTCCACACGACCTACATTTTACAAGGCCTCTTAAGGACTTGTATTTTTATATCACTGGTTCACAAGTCGTTCCCATGTAAACAACTCTGGTCAAAAAATTCCGGTTACAAACTTGTACGACCATGTACGACACGCTACTTTGTGAATACAAATCACGCGAACACAAATTCCACTGCAATCTATTTACTTTTTTACTGTGAAAAAATACTAAAAGCTACAACTACAGCTTTATTCGTCAGGCCTTATTCGCACCAGGGTCACCGCGACAAACAATTGTCTATCTACTTAAAAAAAGAAAAATTTACAATGATATTTTTGCGATTGTTGTTTGAGATGGTTGTCTGCTACTAATCGCTATTTGCGCTGTTCTGAGCCAAAAACCTACAGGATAGTCATAATATTTTACAAGGTAAATATGTCAAAATGTTTACAAATCTCAGTTCTATAAACTGTCTGCACTTTGAAACGCACTGGAGTACATAGGAAATCAAACGTCTTCAGGAGTAAAAGCAGGTCATGTGCGTTCTTGCTTGAGTTGTAAATTTCTGCAACGAAAACCGAAAGAAAACACTTTAAGGCTTACTCAAGGTCTCCATAACCTAACTCAAACGTGTTTTTAAATAACCTGTGTAGCTGGAGATGTTAGACACGCGATGCATGTCAGAAAGCATTGAAAGGGTGGATGGGTCTCTCTCCCTTCTTTAATCTCTTCGTTTCGTACCATTATGAAATTGCTTCACAAACATGCGGAGGCTGGGCACATCAAAAGCGTTTGAGTCCTTTCAACTGTGACGTTTTGTTGAAAATACGTTTTTTATATGCAAACGAAAGTAATCGAATCGTGGCGGTGTAGAATTTCGAAAATCTCCGCTCTGTTAAAAATGCTTAGAGGCTCAAATTGGTGCGAAAATATTTATTTTCGAAATGGCACCATCAGGCAAAGTTTCTTTTTTTGTCTTTTTTTATTTATTCACAAAAAATCACCTCACAAAAACGTTTTATTCGTTGTTTATTCGATAATGACGTCACCTTTTTATCACGATTAAAAGATAATTTACGGCATCATAGTCTGGGAGCAAATGTCGTAAAATTAAGTCCCGTGGGAATTTCGTGCTGAAAGCAAGCCACCAGTCTAAAAGTGTTCATTAGGGTCTAATAAACATGAAACGTTTTGGTGGCAACTCTGCAACTTGCTAGGACGGGTTTTAAGGGGGGGTTGAAAATTGGACGTAAATGAGCCAACATGAAAACGAGGCTGGTACATTGAATCCTTTATAACTTCATCAATTACCATCGGTCAACCACCAAACTTAGCAGATATTCGTTAGTTGATTAATTAGTGGCAACTGCCGATTATGAGATGGTCACGCGACAATTTAACATGAAAACGAGGCTGGAATAGAATATTACATATTACTATATTCAATATTGGCAAAAGCTTGTCAAACTTACTCAAAATTGGCAGAAATACTCAATTTGATCATTTAGTGACAGCTGCTGATTATGAGGTAGTCACGTGACCTAGCATGAAAGCGAAGCTGGGTCAGAAAAATGCATGTAACCTTTTTTTAAATGTTCACAATAGCTTGTCAAACGTTCTCAAGATTAATCCTTCTTTAGACTATACTTAGAAGGGTTTCTAAAGAATGAGCCAGACCTACGACAGAGTCTTGGCAGTTATCAAGGGAGCTCAGTGACGCGTGCAGAGAAGGTGTAAAGGAGAAAATAGAGAGAGCTAATCAACGATTCATTGATGTTATTAATTCATCTGAAGTCATCATGAAAATGTTTAAGTATGACACTCAGAACAACAGCAGTCCGTTGTTTTGTAGCAACGCGTTACTATATGAGGATGGTCATGGAGATGTTCTCCTTAATTAAGGCTGTGCGCACTGGGAACTGGCAGTTACATCTTTCTTTCTTAGAACTCTTCACTAAGTACTTCTTTGCTCATGACAAGATTAATTGCGCGCAAATGATTCCTGTTTATCTCACCGAGATGGCATCCCTGAAGGACACAGACCCTCTCTTATATGAAGACTTCACCAACGGCAACTGGGTAGTAAACAAGAACTAGGAAGTTCCATTTTGTGCGGTAGAGGCGACAACGCTGTACAACATCCAAACCGCTCCATGAAAGTGTCCGGTGGACTAGTTGGGAACATGCTGAATGCCAGCGCACGGACAAAGTTTTTCCTTATTGCTCCAGAACTAGCAAGACTAGCAACAGAGGCCAAATCTATGGCAGGCCTGACTACAGATGCACAAGAACACCACCATGACTTGCTTCCTGCTTTTACGACGAGCGAGAACAAAGCCATCCATCAGCTGACGCAGACAGTCAAGAGCTACACTGACCCCTTTTCACCTGATGATAACGCTGGATCAAATACCGACCTTTATAATCTGGCCACAAAGAAATTTGTGTACGAAAAGACGAAGAAAGATCTGGTTCAACAGAGTGAAATAGGGAAAAAATTGTTCAGCTTGTTTGTAGAAGATAGAGTCAAATCTGGGCTGTGATGAAGAAGCGTAAATTACAGACATGGAAAAGTAATGGGAAGGTGATCAAAGTTAAGACAGTAGAGCGAGTGGTGGAGCTGAAAGAGGACAGGTCTCTGTTTGCGCGCCTAATGATGGTTTCTAAGAGTCGCCCAGATATTGACATCAAGGAGGCTATCGGTCTCACAGTAGTTCCAAGGGCCCTATTTTGCTTCTGATGGGACAATGATGCATTGCTCTTGCAAGAGCATGTTGATGCACATCCTTGAGAAAAAAAAGTGTAGAGTCAAGTACGAGTTCCATAGGCAGTAGCGATGTCAGAGTCGCAATTGTTGATGGCATGGCAGAAGTCCAATCGTTAGACAAGCCACACTGGATCAAGACTTGCAAAGACCTAGCAGAACATTTCATGGCCCGTCTTCTCGTCAAATACAATAACACGCAGCAGATCCGTTTGATTTTTGACAGGTACGATGTTCTGTTTTTGCTTAAGTCTGCTACTCGGAGCAAGCCACAAGGCACTCCAGAACCCATTTACTACCATATCATGGATTCAACTCATATAGCTAAAGTTACTTTGAAGAAACTCCTATCCCATACCAAGACCAAAGCAGAACTAACAGCTTTTCTGGCCCAGAAGGTGATGGAGAGAGGTGAGGCGACACGGAAGCAGGTCATTGTGGCGTGGGCGACAGAGTGCAAAGCAACACACAAGGACGTAAACTATTTGCAGAGCGACCACGAAGAAGCAGACACATAGATTATCCTCCATGCGCTAGACGCTATTCGATCTATTCTCCAGACACTGACGTTTTAGTGCTAGCTATCAGACGCTATCCAGAGATGTGTTCAAATACAAGTTTTGTGACTGGATCAGCAACAACTCGCCGAACAATCAAGTTGCAATCAATTGTAGAAGCTCTTGGATCAGCCAGTAAAGCCGCACTACCAGCATTCCATGCCTTAACAGGGGTTGATAACACGGTTAGTTTCTCAGGAAAAGAAAACCGACTTGATGGAAAGAATTTGAAGAGGTGGAAACAAAAGGTGAAAAATATGGCCATTTTCATTTTTACTACTGCTGTTTTAAAGTTGTTGCTTTTTTGTCTTTTTTTAATTATGTAGGTTGATACCAGTGTAAATTTATCATAAAATGGTTGCTTGGAGCCTTGTTTCCGTGCAGGAAATTTGATCGAGTGATGAACGAGAATATCATCAGTGCAACCGTATAATCGAGAGAGTAATGTTGAGAAACTTTGAGAAGCTATTGTGAACATTTAAAAAAAGGTTACATGCATTTTTCTGGCCCAGCCTCACTTTCATGCTAGGTCACGTGATTACCTCATAATCAGCAGTTGTCACTAAATGATCAATTAAAAAAAATTGAGTATTTCTGCCAATTTTGAGTAGGTTTGACAAGCTTTTGCCAACATTAAATATAGTAATATGTAATATTCTTTTCCAGCCTCGTTTTCATGTTAATTGGTCACGTGACGATCTCATAATCGGCAGTTGCCACTCAAATTAATCAACTTGCGAATATCTGCCAAGTTTGGTGGTCAACCGATGGTAATTGATGAGGTTATGAAGAATTTAATGTACCAGCCTCGTTTTCATGTTGGCTCATATACGTCCAATTTTCAAACCCCCCTTAAGGACGGTGCCTACTTTTGTTACTGCGCACATCTTCTGCGCATCACGCAAGGCATCGATCGCACTAGACGCGCGCGCTAAGGGAGTTTGCTCGCTCAAAATGACGAACTCAACTTCGCGACCAAGCGCGCGACTAAAATGCAAGAAAATTTCGATTGCAACGAAATCCAGTTAATGGACGTACTAAACCAGGAACAGCGAAAGAGTAACATATCAGTAAGCCCTAAACGCTTCTCGATAGAAATGGCTCATATTTAACAGTCTGAAACACATCGCTAATCGCTCAAACGTAATCAGCAAACTGCTAACTACATATGGCGTGGTGCACGCGTGAAAAATTGCGCGAGAAGCAAATATTTAACTCGCTAGGGAGGGGATAGGAAAAGTGTAACTGACCTCAAAAGCCATTCATACAACTCGTATAACTTTTAAAAACGCGTGGTGACCCATACTTTTTATTTTATAAAATAGAAGTGGTAAGTCTATAGAACACATGATTAATTTTTCGTTCAGTGCAAAAATTGTTTAGGCTGTTTTTCTGGCCTTGCAAGAGAGAGCTGATAGAGTCAAAAATGGCTCAAGTGCAATCATTTTGTCAATAAAAACGTGGTTCACGCAGTTTCAAAGATAGTATTTGTTAGTTATTTTTAAGATCGTTATATTTAGTGTTGATTTTGTTCATGAAAAACTAAATTCAAAGCTAATTTGTAAGGAAATTTTATTTCCTTTTACTTTCTTTGAAAATGCCACGTCAGCACTTTTTTCAAGATTTCAAACCTAATTATCTCGAAAATTTGCGTGGCTACCCCTTATTTTCTTTTTGGATTTTAGTAGCCCTTGGTAACATCTACTTCCCTTACATAGTCATCGGCCGGGCACAAATACCTCGCTATTAGTAGGCACCGTCCTTAAAACCCGTCCTAGCAAGTTGCAGAGTTGCCACCAAAACTTTTCATGTTTACTAGACCCAAATAAACACTTTTAGACTGGTGGCTTGCTTTCAGCACGAAATTCCCACGGGACTACATTTGCTCCCAGACTATCACATGAATTTTGTACCTGACCAGAGGAAAGCGCGTTTTTATCAGGTCCGTTTCAGACGCCGTACTTCACATGACCGGAACCAAGGCTGTGTTTTCACTAGGACAATTTTAGCTAGATAAAGTCAGAAAAGTCCGGAAATACAGTGAAAACACTTTGTCTAGTGTTTAGCGAGTTAAAGAATCTGACCCACCCACTTTGCATTGCGCGCCTGTTGTTGTTTACGAGCGCAGAGGCCCACAAAAACTATCGTTTCATGATAACGCTTCTTTCAAAAACAGCGATCGTTCGCAGATAACAAACTGAAGAGAAGCTATAAGAAGCGATAAGACTTGTTTCTAGCATTCACATCGCGATACAAACAGGTTTCTCACCTTTGTCAATCCGCCATTTTTGGGGCCCCCAAAAAAGCCAGTGATAGCGACCGAGAAGTAAAATCTGTTTCCATCGCGATGTGAATGCTAGGAACAAGTCTTATATCTTCTCTTCAGTTTGTTATATTTGAACGATCGCTGTTTTTGAAAGAAGCGTCATCATGTTACAATAGTTTTTGTGGTCCTCCGGGCTCGTAAACAACAACAGGGCGCGCAATGCAAAGTGGGTGGGTCAGACTCTTTAACAATGCCAACTGTTTTCACAAGAAAAAACAACGGGTTTTCTCGCCTTTACAACAGGAAACTCACGTAGAGTTATACTACCTCGCAAGATGGCTTAACTTGTCCCGACAAATACCGCAGCCAATCGCATCGCGTGTAGTGACAGATTCCTGCCAAACAATCTGGCAAAATTATTTTCCAGACGCTCGCCTTGTGGTTCTTTCGAAACAAAACCTTGTATGCATATAAACATGGCTCACGAATTGCAAAACATTTCCCAATTCCTTCGCCGTTTTACAATTCCTCCGGGCCTTACCTGTTTCCAGCGTTGGCATGCAGAATCATTTCCCGCATTACGGGCAACCAGCAGTTCTTCAATACCAAATTCCTATGTCACATGCGACACCCTCGACAAGCTCAGTAGTCTTGACTTACACTGCTTACAGCAACGAAAGCGAAAGCTCAACGAACGAAGAATATACAAAGCCAGGAGCTACGAACAGGAACCGTGGCTCCAACTGGACATTTTTGAAAGTTGCGCGGATTTGTAATTTGAATCTTTCGAGTTACTAGTGGCTTAACTTTTTTCCAGTGAAAACAGATGTCATGTTTAACTAGCTAATGTCGGACTGTAAACCAACACCTAGGAAGAATGGATCGGCTTTGATTCAGACGCCGATCTTTGCATGAGCCGATTCAAATGCAAAATTATATAGAGAATAACACATGGGCGCGCAGAGATATGAAATTTATCTTCGAGTGTTCAACTCGATATCTCACGAGTGAGCGCAGCGAACGAGAACAAGAGAAGATCAATTTCATATCTCCAAGCTACCACGTATTATTCTATTTATTATATAAATTTAGCTCAATTCTTTCAAAAGGTGAATATTCCAAAGGTCATATCAGGACACATTTGTTTGATACGATATCAGAACACATGTGTTCTGATACGACATTTCTCAGTGGCCAAAATCCCTATAACACACTGTAGTTTATATAATAAAAAATTTAATTTCCAGCTGAATGCATCATTTTCCCCTTAATTATTTAGATCGGCTGAATTGATTCAGACGTCGAGATAAATTCAGCCAAACTTAAGGTGACTCGATCGAAATAAATTACGGGCTGTATGCCTGTCTAAAAACTCTAATAACTTCGCCATTTTTGACTCGATTTCCTTGAAACTTTCGCATTTTACACAACATTTATCGAGGAATAATATGCATGTCAATATGTTGATGTACTATTTCCAAAACGAGAGCGAGTGTTTCATCGGGGTATCCAAACACCTCGCAACAATAAAAGCACTCGGCCTACGGCCTCGTGCTTTCATTTGTTTCTCGGTGTTTGGATACCCCGATGAAACACTCGCTCTCGTTTTGGAAATAGTACATCAACATATTGACATGCATATTATTCCTCGATAAATGTTGTGTAAAATGCGAAAGTTTCAAGGAAATCGAGTCAAAAATGGCGAAGTTATTAGAGTTTTTAGACAGCATACAGCCCGTAATTTATTTCGATCGAGTCACCTTAATTCATTAGAGGAAAATGACGCATTCAGCTGGAAAATACAGTTAGCTAGGCAAAAACTGCAAAAAGCCGAGGAGGAACCAGCACACCATTAACGAAACCGCATCAGGAGCATGCGAACTTTGGATTAGAGAAAGAGAACACAGGAAAAATCAAAGTAAGCACAAAAAGAGAGGGGTAAAAACGAATAAATCTGAACGGCGGCGCTACAGTTAGCCAGGCGAAAGGCCGAGGAGGAACCAGCACACCATTAACGAAACCGCATTAGGAACACGCGAGCTTTGGATTACAGAAAGAGAACACAGGAAAAATCGAGCCTAATTGAGACTGTATCAAAACTTTTGAAAAATATTTTTTCACATTAAATATGTGAATACCCACTTACTTGCTCAGCAAAACCTTTCATCGTGTTCTTGAGGCCGCTTCTCGGACTTGTTCCCGGCTCCAGTCTCTCTAAGCGCTGCTCTTTTATTCTCCAACAACTTTAAAAACACCACTGTGATTATACCGCCGATCACTGCACCAAACACTGCACTCGGCAAAAATTCTTCAGAAAGAAACATTTCTGCTAGTTTATCCAGATAAAGCCTCAATCACACCGCGCGCCGTTACAAAGATTTGTGCCCGGAATTTCTTTTCTTGTCTTAGTTCTAAACCAGGTTTCGTGTGGCGCGCGCTGGCGCATTTGGCACCCGCTGTCATAAACATGGCCAACCACTCTACTGCGATTTTGACATCTGACGTGCCTACTTTTTTGTGCTCCATATGATGAACAATTTGTTGCCAATAGCGATGGGCAATTAACCTATACGTCCGCCCATGTCACATTCCGGTGAACGTTTTTAAGAATTCCTGTGGTTTAGTCGTTTAACGCCTTGAGCTACCCCTTTGAAAACAAGTGGAGACAAAAATAATGGGATAATATTGGCCTAACGATCGCAAAACGACAGCCAGCTACAATTGCACTTTATCGTGTGTAAAATCCCTCAATAACAAGAACTCTTTATGCATAATCACTACTATTAAGAAACAATTCGCAACACACCTTCAATTCGTGATTATTTTAGTATTGTCTTTTCATTCGAGTCTATAGAAGAACAGCCGAGTACGGTTTTTTTTTTCGCGTATTTCGTAAATTTACCTTGATCTTATATCAAACCCGGAAAAACATGTATTGTAGATGTAAATACAAGAACCGGATGAGACATTGATTGTTGGATTGTTGGGTCGTTGTAATTGTCTGTACTGCCAACAAGCTGTCAACTGTCTCTAATTTTAGAAACATAACTGCTAGATTATTCAGCAAGAATGAGCGAGCAGGATTGTTTTCCTACGGAGATCTAATTACTAAAACGTTCGTAACTGGGAATCTAGCTCCACTGACATTATCATGGAATGATGTCATATTTCGGGGATTCCCGGATCCCCTCGTTATTTCGATTAATTTATTTATTTATGTATTTGCATAATGCAGGTGACACCGTATTGTACGTCACGCTATACTTGAACTCGTTGCTTTGTCAAACTCTCCATACAACCTACATTTTACAAGACCTCTTAAGGACTTGTGTTTTTATATCACTGGTTCACAAGTCATTCCCATGTAAACAACTCTGGTCAAAAATTCTGGTTAGAAACCTCGTTTTACCGCCTTTTAGACAGCGGCTGTGTACGACATGCCACTTAGTACAAATCACGCGAACACAAATTCCACTGCAATCTATTTAATTTTTTACTGTGACAAAATACTAAAAGCTACAACTACAGCTTTATTCGTCAGGCCTTATTTGCGCCAGGGTCACCGCGACAAACAATTGTCTATCTACTTTATAGAAAAAGCCAAATTTACAATGATATTTTTGCGATTGTTGTTTGAGGTTGTCAGCTACTAATCGCCATTTGCGCTGTTCTGAGCCAAAAATCTACAGGAAAGTCATGATATTTTACAAGGTAAATATGTCAAAATGTTTACAAATCTCAGTTCTATAAACTGTCTGCACTTTGAAACGCACTGGAGTACATAGGAAATCAAACGTCTTCAGGAGTAAAAGCAGGTCATGTGCGTTCTTGCTTGAGTTGTAAATTTCTGCAACGAAAACCGAAAGAAAACACTTTAAGGCTTACTCAACGTCTCCATAACCTAACTCAAACGTGTTTTTAAATAACCTGTGTAGCTGGAGATGTTAGACACGCGATGCATGTCAGAAAGCATTGAAAGGGTGGATGGGTCTCTCTCCCTTCTTCTTAATCTCTTCGTTTCGTATCATTATGAAATTGCTTGACAAACATGCGGAGGGTGGGCACATCAAAAGCGTTCAATGAGCCCTTTCAACAGAGACGTTTTGTTGAAAATAATTTTTTTTATATGCAAATGAAAGTAATCGAATCGAGGCGGTGTAGAATGTCGAAAAACTCCGCTCTGTTAAAAATGCTTAGAGGCTCAAATTGGCGCAAAAATATTTATTTTCGAAATGGCACCATCAGGCAAAGTTTCTTTTTTATATCTTTTTTTATTTATTCACAAAAATCACCTGCACAAATACGTTTTATTCGATGTTCATTCGATAATGACGTCACACTGTTACCATGATTAAAACTGGATAATTTACGGCATCACCGGAATTTTGGGATGTATATAGTACCTGACCAGATGAAAGTGTGTGTTCATATGAGCCAAGTCGAATTAGCTAAATTAAGTTCACGTGAAGCACCGCGTCTGAATCCATTCGGAACGGCTGATTGAATTCGGATCGGCTCAGCCGTTCTTCCCGCCTGGCTCGGCTAGGAATAACGCCTGTGGACCGGCTTTGATTCAAACGCCGATCTTCACATGAGCCGATTCAAATGCATAAATTATAAAAAATTATTTTCCAGCTGAATGCGTCATTATCTTCTAAATTATTTAGATCAGCCGAATTGATTCAGACGTCGAGATTTGACGGATTATTTCAGCCGAACTTGATTCAATATTCAATACATTCAGCTGGAAAATACACTTAGCTAGGCAAAATCAGGAACATGCGAGCTTTGGATTAGAGAAAGAGAACACAGGAAAAATCAAAGTTAGCACAAAAAGAGAGGGGTAAAAACGAATAAATCTGAACGGTGGCGCTACAGTTAGCCAGGCAAAAGGCCGAGGAGGAACCAGCACACCATGAACGGAACCGCATTAGGAACAGCTCAACACGCGATCTTTGGAGAGAGAGAACACAGGAAAAATCGAGCCTAATTGAGACTGTATCAAAACTTTTGAGAAATATTTTTTTCACATTAAATATGTGAAAACCCACTTACTTGCTCAGCAAAACCTTTCATCGTGTTCTTGAGGCCGCTTCCCAGACTTGTTCCCGGCTCCAGTCTCTCTAAGCGCTGCTCTTTTATTCTCCAACAACTTTAAAAACACCACTGCGATTATACCGCCGATCACTGCAGCAAACACTGTTCTCGGCAAAAATTCTTCAGAAAGAAACATTTCTGCAAGTTTATCCAGATAAAGCCTTGATCACACTGCGCGCTCTTTCTTCAACGAATGGCATTCAGTGTGTGAGAAATGACCTTCCACAAGAGTGAGCCACCAGATTAGGGGTGGCGCGTTTGTCACCCTACATGCGATTTTGACATCTGTCGTGCCTATGTGCTGTATAAGTTGCAAGCCAATAGCGATGGACAATTAGCTTATACGTCCGCACACTGCTGGCATTCGTCCATTGAGAAATTCCGACGAATTTTGTTTGGAATTCCTGTGGTTTCATTCGAAGACTGTTCACGTTGCAAATTTCGACAATTAGCTACCCCTTTGAAAACAAGTGGGGACAATTAGTGGAATAATATTGGCCTTGATATATTGTATCAACAAACGATAGCAAACTCGGACAGACGGCTACAACTGCACTTCGAACTATTCAAAAATAGTTATTGATATTGAAGGAGTTACACAATAATCTTATGTTAAACCCGGAAGTGATATGGCCTTGAACATTATATGAAGTTTGTCTCTCTGTCCAAAAAAACTGCATTACCAGGGCTGCAAATAATTTTTGGATAGTGGCCGGTCATGTTGACCGGCCAAACCAATTTTAGCTCGGTCACGTCTCGTTTTTGACCGGTCAAAATATTGAAAATATTTCTTTTGAAGAAATAGCCTATTAAGCCGAAAATATGCTATGAAAATTCGTCACATAAAAGTTTTAATCGATAAAAGTATCACTAAATATGTTCGCTATTTGCAATTCGGTTTTTTTCCACAAGCAATGGCCTCAGACTACGTTCTACTCGCCATAAATGTTTTTCACCTCTGCATGCGCGTCATCATTTTAAAAGCTTGCAAAAACAACGAGACTTTGTAGAAAATCTGAAATATCTTAAAACCTCTGGTAGAAGGTAGGTTTTCATTCTGTTCAACTGAAACTGTCACTGTAGTATTTATCTTGGTGCAGAAAAAACGGTAATTTGAGATCTATGATAACTTTATTTACAAATCGTAGTGGCGTGAAGAGACGAGCCTGACTGCAGAATTCCTTCCACAAAATGAACACTGGCAACCTTTTACTTTCATTGTTAATGAAAATACTCCTTTGTATTTTCTAAAGCACCACTGGTGAAAGTAATTTTCTAAACCGATAAACACAACTCAAAACAAAGCGGTAAAGTGAGACTGTGAGCAACGAAAAAGCAAAATCTCTCCGCAAGATGCGTTCAGATAACACCACTAGCATGTCAAATCTGTTCGTGCTCAAAAGGCAAAAATTTCGAACTAAAGATTGAAAAATGAAAGAAACTTGAAATAAACTTTGTTTGAAATTAAATTTCAATTAAGATGAAGCCAAGAAATGTGTTCAAAAGCGTCAAAATATCGATAATTTCAAAGCAGTGAAATTCTGCACGCAAGCCAATTATTCACATGTTCATGTTGAAGCAAAAGTTTTAATTTTAGCGGATGCCTTTTGCGGTAAATGGATTTACCGATCCTTCGAAAAATTCCAGCTAAACTCGAAGCAACAATGTATATAACCATTTTCAACAGATATTTAATAAACTACTTTTGAGTGCTAACTTTTTTTTCCCGGCCCGCCCGATAACTGAAACTGCAACTGCGTGTTAATACCAGACGATGATTGATGCGATATTCATTGTTGTCCGTTTAGCGGATGTTACCCTTAAAACTTCACAAAGCCGCAGAACGTGACCGTCTCATCTGTACTCTCCGTTTTTGTGACTGCAACATGCTAAGATATTTTATAATTTAACTGTTTATAATTTCCAAAAATAATGCAAATAAATTAATTTTTCTAGTTATTTTTGTACGTGACCGGTCAAAATGACCGCCAAACCGAAATTTTGTCCGGACAAATAGTCATCTTGGCCGGACATTGTCCGTTGACCGGCCGTTATTTGCAGCCCTGAATTTACGGATTTCCAACGCTATGGGGGATCTTTTGAAAGGTACTTTTAAGGTAACCTCTTACAAGGAAATCAAAACATTGTGACATATCCTTAGAAAATGTCTGTGACATCATCATAAGAAGGTTCGCAAACAACAAACCCTTTGACCCTCTACTAACTATCCCATGACGAACAACATCCTACTGCGTCGCGATAATCGAAAATTTTTTTTTCGAAAGTTCGGTGAAGAAAATATCATGATATTAGGATACACTTCGATTTTATATTTAGAACTAGCTACACACAAAAAAATATATTAAATTCGACAATTACGTTTCGCTTTCACCAGTTACTGTGCACATTTATTAGGAAAGGACACAAGTTATTTTCCTTAAAGCACTTTGTTGGTTTCAATTCGGCCGATGACACGGCGTTGAGAGAGTTGACGTTTTCCTTGCCCGATCCGAATAACTGACCACTCAATTTGAAGAGCAGTTACCCTGTATCATATAGGGTAACTGCGCTAACGTCCTTGACTTTCACCCTATATAGAAAAACCTGCGACACTGCTCGGAACATAATGCAGACTCCACCCTTTTAGCCATTGTCAACATTTCAACTCTCGTTAATGTTTTCCATACATTCCTTACAGTAATAATTGAGAGAATATATTGCTTGCAAAACGTGTTTTTTTCGCCTGTTGCGAAAAAAAAATTTAATATTATACTGGCGGAGGATAAAGTGTTTCACAAATTGAGACAGCTCCAAAATATAAGTGATCTGCATTCGTGGTGAAGTCGTCAGGCGACAGGAAAGCATACATGACCTTTAAATAATTCAAATCTCTAAAGTGATCAATATTTTTTTTCTCCTCACTATATCAGAACACTTTGCAGTAGACAGGAGAAGAAAATGAAGAAAATCGTTAACTTGGTGATCTTGTCATGATGTACTACTAAATTCTCCCTACTAGCATTAAGAGATTTGTATAACAAATAGCAGTGAGAGTTTAATATTTCACACTTACCTTGTAGTAGCTGTTGTGTCCTTCTTTGCAGCTCGTTAAATTTGCTGAGCACAATTTGCCAGTGTCTGTAGCATTTGTAAACTTCCTGCCAAGACGAATCGTCTCTCAGATTATGGCTTCGAGTAACAACAGCATTGCTGAGTAAAGACAGTTTTTCATGTTCTTCAAGAAGTCCATTAGCTTTGTCGTAGATTTCGCTGTGAGTGGAAACATTCCCCGTGTGAAACTCTGCTTCAAGACGCTCAACAAAATTCTGACAGGGCACAGGCTTCTCGTTCTTCTCCGCAATCTTTCTCAGTTCTGAATACAGCCGCGTGCTTGTCGACTTCAACTTACGGTATTTACCAGGTAATGCAAACTCAGCGCCTTCAGCGAAAGGATCAAGCATTTCTTCCTTCCGATCTTTGAAAACTCTTTCCTCTGATTTAGATTGGAAATCCAGCTTACCCAACCTAGAGGATTGCTCTGGTCTTCCTGTGACACTTTGCGGCTTATCGAATACATCATTCACCGCTACCTGTTTCGCATTATCGACTTGTAATTTACTTGCTTGGGATTCTGCAGGACACTCATTGGATTTGTGCACATCGTCCGTTTTCTCAATTGGTTTAGCCGTGGGCGGGAAATCTTTCTCTGACGACAAAACATTTTGTAAATCATGGCGTGATTCCTCAGAATGTGTCTTTCCGTGTTTATCTTTTTCTTCACGATTTAAATTCTCGGGTGTTGTCAGCCTCTGCATAACTTTTCCAGACGATGCTGCTCTAGGTTTTGAAGGAACATGAACTAAAAAATAAAGAGAAATGTTAGAACGCCATATTGAACAAAACAAAAACAATTTCGGTCTCCTCGCTGTGTTACGAAACTTCCAGTGGATCTTCCTACGGGGTAAAACATACTTATTTGCGACAAGAATTATTCCGTATTGTCATGAAACGATTTGATGAAGGTCTGGAGCCTTTGCCATTCGTACCAAATCTCGTTCGTGGTTGCCAAAGGCAACTATTGACAGCTTGTCGTAAAACCTGCTGATATTGCAAACAATATCAAACGACTATCGTTGTTAATAAAGAAGTATCGCTTCCATCTGTGGTTGAGTTAGTGTCCGTTGTCCGTATTATTATACAGGGCCACCTCTAAAGAAATTGTATGACGATTTTACCGGGAGTAACGCCCACCCCACCCTTGGTGTTCCCCTACCCCTGACCCCCTATCTCTTTTCTAGACGTTGACGATGTGTACATTACCTGGTAACAGCTGATATTACCTTGCTCCCTGGAAACAGATTTTGAACGTGTTCCTGTTTTCGAATCTTTACTTAAGACGCTATCCAGGTACATCTTAGCAGACCCCCGAGAGCTTGTGGGTCGCACGAGGGACTTTGCTGAAGAGGATTTCCCGTATGATGCACTGTAAGTACTCTTTATAGCTGGCTTCTGTGTTGCTGGCTTTCTGACAGGCGCAGACAGTTTGGGTTGAGGTTTGGAAGCCTTTGGAAGAGTTTCCTTTGCTGTATGGTGCATGGGTTGCTTTAAGGCAGGCTCTGAAATGAGATTTTTACGTAAGCAAGGTGAGCGTGAAATGTACGACAGTCCCAAACCCAGCAGTCTGCTAAGAGAAAGGGAGCCAGAATGCCTTACCAAGGAGGAATGATTGCGCCAACGCCCTTCCCCATAAAAACAAAGAGCACATTTGAAAGAGCAAGTAGAAATAAGCCAATTCTAATAATTTTTTCAGAGCCTTGTTAGGCCATTGCCATCATGAGTATAATCCCCTGATTAAAAACCCAAAATACAAGAATAACTGCCAGTTAAAACATGACAAACAACCCTATAACTACAAAGCTGAAGACCATTTTGCAAGAGACAATAGAGATCACCATGAAAAATAGATTAGAAAAAAGAAAAAGTGATGTCCTTATGTTTCTGAAGTCAGTTACAACATGTCAAACAACCATAAATGCACAACTGAAGACCACTGACAGGTCTAGCCTGCATAGCAGTCAAATCCTTTCTAAGCACACAAAGTGAACAAATGAGTCCCCAGGTTGGAACCTACATGTAAAATGTATGCTGCACTGGATCAAGTTGAACGCTACAGTCTAACCCCCCCCCCCCCCCCCCCCCCCCGCCCCCACAACAGTCACCTTGGTGGGTCGGTATGCAGCTCTCGTAAGGTCTCACATCAGTGGCTGAGAGAACAATAGAACAAACAACAAGAACAATGCCCCTAGCCCCCAAAACAATAGCAGCTGCTAACTAGAGGACCAGTAGAATTACAAGCTTACGAGAGCTGCGTCACTATTGACCTTGGTGACAGGAGTAACTGGCCATTACATTATAGAGGTTTGAGATGCATTTCCATGGACATGGCTTGCAATTGCAGATTGAGTAGAAAAAGTATCACTGGTCTCCCAAAGACTCCAAGATGCCAAGTTAGTACATTGGCAAGTTATCAAGATCCACCCAGGTGTATAAATTGGTGCAACAAAATAATGCTGGGATGTAATCTTGAAGTGGACTAGCATCCCATTCAGGGGGGAGTAAAAATACCCCTAGATGCTTAATACTGCAGAAACTGGGATTAGCTCTGGCTTGATGGGCCACCTGGCTCGGCACAGGCCTAACCTTATCAATTGAGAAACAAAAATGGCAAAAGGAGATAATGGCCATGTGAAAACTGTATGTGTATATATAAATTTTTAATATATTTGTAAGAGTTTAAATAATGTATTAAACTAAGTAATTACTGGTAATGTAACGTAAGTAGGTAATGTTATGTATTGTAAGTAAATGTTCTATAAGAAGTGGAAGTCATCACCTTTTTAATACAATCCAAGTTATTGTATTGTTACTAATGTAAGTAATTGTAGCGTAAGCAATTGAAGTAATTGTATTGTAACAAGCTTTTTGTGTGTGTGCGTGTTGCAAAAAAAATAAAATAAAAATAAATATGTGAAAACTAGAAGCCACAGGTTTGTCTGAACATGTAAAGCATAGCCGTTTGTTGTCTTTCAAGATCCATCTAAAAATAGACTAACTAAAACATTGATTGTAATCAATTAATGTTCTTACTGGTGGTAACTGGTGGAGGCTTTTTGATTATTTTCTTCTTCTGGTTTTCTTTGGCTGCGGCTTCATCAATCTTAAAAACAAATAAGACTAATGACTATTCACATCTTTATTGGTATGGAAGTTTGTACTGCCATTTAACATAATTTTGACATACCTTTGTCTGTATGTCCCTTGCTTTTTGTGCCTTGGCCAACAAACTTTCAAGTGCTGCTAAATCTTGCTTCTCAGCTTCCTTTGCTGAAACAAAAGGACATAGTACTGTATATTAACTAAAGGGTTGTCAACAGTACTAAAGATTGTCTTAAATGATTCTAGTAGAGCCTGTGTTCAGGCCAAGCGGCCCATCAGGCTGGGGCTTATCCTGTTTTTTGTAACATTATGCACGTTAAGTGTCTTGCCAAAGAACACAACTCTGTGACCCTGTATCATTTATGGGTGATACAGACCCAGGCCAGGGCTCAAACCCAGACCGCTCAATCCAGAGTTTACCATTTGCCCACTATGCCTTCAATTAGTCAGTGAGCTGACAGAACATTTTTACATCTCATCCTGGGTGAGCAGCAGAGTTTGAAAATTCAGTCTGTACAGATAGGCAACCTAGCATTGTAGATCAGTAATTTCTAGCATTAAAGATCAGTAATTTCTGTAATACAGAAAAGTTGCCGCGACGATGTGCCCATAGCAGGCCTATTGAATTTTGATTTCAGATTAAGCATCTAAAAACACAGCTCTGCAACTTAAGCCAAATAAAAGTTTCTTTTGCCTATTAACTCCTCTATACTGCATACACCCTGCAGATCCCATCTTTAGACATACTTGAGAGCAAAGTATCATAATATCATTAAGTTTTTAATAAAAAAATTTAGCTTGAAATTTTTTTTTGTGACTTCCAAACCATAACTGTTGAACACTGCTCAAATTTAGGAATAACGAAGTTTCCCAAGAGTTCTGCATGTACAAATTCGTTAGGTTTTCCAATTTTATTGTGAAACTATTGTTTGTATTCTTCAGTGTAACAGGTTTATTCATGAAAAAAAGTTGCCATCCATTGTTTTCAAATTATTGGTTAATTTTCTTCTAAGTGGTCTGGTTCAAATAGTTGAACTGTTAGGGCCCATGCCACTAAAGGCCACTTTATGACTAAAAATTTCTGCCACAACCTTGAACTATATAGGACTTTGCCTCATCTGTGCCACACCAAAATTTCATCTGTGCAGAGACCTACTCAAGTAGTCCCAACGTTACTAATCGAACCAAATCGAACATTCAATTAATCGAACTTAATCACGTGATTGGGTTCGATTCAGTTTGGTTATCGAACACAATCGAACTCTCGCAAACAATTTTGAGCAATCGAACTCAATCAAACCTTTGATTGACTCAATCAATAAGGCTTGATCAAGTTCAATTAGTACAATTGGGTTCGATTAGGTTTGATTTGAGGTTGGACAATGATTGTAAAACAACGGTCGTATAATTCACGATCTAATTACAATGGTCTGGAAATGGGGGTATGTTGTATGCGAAAAACGAGTGAATAGGAGTGTCACAGGTGTGGGTGTTTAGCCCAGAACAACGAAAAAATAAACTGAAAGGAATAGCTTTTGTCAATTTTATTACTGTTTGAAAAGCTCACAAGTTATCCCGAGGTTATCCCACCGGCTGCCATTCTCAGTTGCTTATTTCTTCAGTTCGTTTCACGATCAACGTGTTTTGTATTCCAATTTGATTTAAGGTTCTCAATAAGTTTCTGGTTTCGTTCTTGTCATTTGCACTTGGACCGTGAGTGGAACATTCATTCTCCTGTCAACACGCCAGCGTCCTTTGCGAGTCTTCACAGTAATCTCTCTACGTGTGCTTTCCGACAAAATTGCCAGCTACTTAGACAGACTGTTCAACTATCTGGTTTTAGTATATACCACACAAGTAAATAGTGCTTTCTGTGCGCGCTGATTGGTTAACTCGGAGGTGATTAGCAAAGTACTATTCACCTCCGAGCAGCCGGAGGGAAACAAAATGGCTTTGCGCGTTGCTTTTGCTACCGATAGTAATGTTTTGGCCCGCTAGTTATTCAACTTGTGTGGTATATACTAAAACAATTATTCACCTAAGTGTCGGTGAAAGTGGTGGATATTTACCTCCACTTCGGTGAATAATTGATAAGTATTAGGGATTAGGGTGAATTTAAGATTTTCTATTGTGTTCGATTAAGTTCGATTGGGTACGATTAGTTCGGAAATCGAACGCAATCAAATTCTCTCTAACAAATTTTTGGGTTCGATTCTGTTCGATTATCAAACTAATGAAACCCAATCATTCAATTAAGTTTGATCGAGTTCGAGTACCGAACAGTTCGATTAGTAACGTCGGGAGTAGTACTCAGTCTCTGAGCATGGGTAAATTTAGTATGTACATGTATGAATCTTTATCCAGTGCAGCATACATTCTACATGTGGCTTTCAACCTACAATGCAGGACATAAATGTTGGGACGCTTGGCACAATTGTGGGCAAAATAACTGCTAGCCCCCCCTCCCCCTCCCCCCTCCCCCTAGCAATGTTGAGAATTGACCATCCCACACATCAAGATCAGGGCATATATGTTTGTCAACATTGCTTGGGGGACCTCCATTTTAGGGACTCATTTGTTTGCCCTGTGTGCTTAGAAAGTAATGGACTACTATGCAGGCTACACTTGTCAGTGGTCTTCAGTTGTGCATTTAGGGTTGTTTGCCATGTTGTAACTGACTTCAGAAAACCGGCCATAAGAGAACCTGTTGTTTACTTTTCAAGCGAGGACATGACTTTTTAAGAAGAATGCAATTTTTGGAAGAGTGTTTAAACCATTTTGAAACTGGTTGTAGCTTGAATTCCAGCTGTCTTCTCTGGCCACTTTCTCCCAAGTTAGTGATCATTTAGTGAAAATTTTCCCCTTCCACAGGGTCTTGGTGAAACTCAAACCCAGACCTCCCAATCCAACACAATAATAACGTTGCATTGAGTCCTTACCTTTGATTTCAGTTTCAGTGTGTTCTGTAATTGGTTCCCCACTCCGTGTAACTTCTGACTGTTTACTTCCCTCTGTGTTTTCTTCATCTTCTTTATCCATTTTGGATTTTAATGGCCTTATTATCACATACCACAAAAAATCAGCAACATTGTTTGGAAATGTTAACTGTCTATACTGGAACCCAAACATGACAGTTTTCCAGACAACTGTGTCAACTGAACCAATGAAAATGTTTTGTTTGGAGCATGCAACTATGTGTGCTTGTCAAACAAACATTGCACGTTTTGTTTACGTAGTGTGCAGGTTTGTTAAAATCAAGGACATTTTTTCAGGTTTGCATAAGCATTGAGTCACACAAACAAATTCAAATGGCGAAGTGGAAATTAGGAAATCTTGTTTCCGAGTACAGACTGATAATTTAAATTTCCTCTATTGGAATTCAAAATACTGGACCTTTTCACATTATTACCAAAATTGAAAATATTTTCGTGACTCAGTTTGCGACAAGTGCATAGATTTCCCACGCAAATAGCTAAAAATAACTTTTAGGCTCTATACAGTAAAGTCAAGCCTGCTGCCTAACGGGCGCCCGGTAGCCTGGGGCACCTAAGTTACGAGTGTGGGCGACTAAATTTTTGTTCAAGGAGCCCGGATGGGCGCCTAAGCATCTATTTTCCATTCTCATCTAATGTTGTTCCACTGGCGTAAGATATATCCCGTTCAAAACAATAAGTGCTTCATTTCAAAACGGAAATAGTAAAATTTTCCACAGTCGAGATAATTTTAGCGTATCAAATACGTAATGTGCCTTTGTAAAATTCAGCAACTTCGAAAACCATTTATTTTCAAGTGTTTAGGACTGGGACTGACTCCCAAATATGGAATGAAGAATGAATGGTATTATTACTACTACCCCACCCCCTCCCCCTTGATCGACCATGGCAACTTTTAGGCTGGGCCCCTAAAGTAATGTCTTGGGCTCCTAACTTTTGATGTTAGGAGCCCAAAGTGCTCCTTACAAATTCCCTTAGGCAGCAGCCTTGAAAGTCAATGTTCATTACGCTTTTCACGGGCTGTGAAAAGCGAGAGAGTCTAATGTTTAGAAATAAAATTCATACAAGCAATAAGAAGTGGCTTCAAAAAAGCTAGCCATGTTTGGCTTGTTATCCTTTCAACTGCCTCCATTATGGCAAGATTCGTGTTTGTATGGGTGAATCTTTGTGATAGTGTTTGCAGAAAGCCACAGTTCCTCGGAAAAATATCGAAATGATCTTGAAATATATCACTCGATCACCGCCTTCCTGGAGAATTCTATCTATTACCAGTGTTCTCATGTCTTGATCCAGCACAACTCCAGTGTAATATGGTCATCTAAATCTATTTACTTTCAACACATCTATAATTTGCCCGAGCATAGAAAAAACTTGAAAAAATGTTCTCAATTTCGACAAACCTTCCTACTACATGAACAAATGTGCAACGTTTGTTTGACAAGCACGCATAGTTTCATGCTCCAAACGAAACATTGTCATTGGTTCAGTTGACACAGTTGTCTGGGAAACTGTCACATTTGAAAAGTAAACATACACAAAAAAACAGTCACGGTTCACGGTTGAATGCAAATAGTAGTATCACTTTCATATACATCTGCAGTTCATATATGAATCATTTCGTATACATTACGTCATGACAAAATTTAGTAAGCATACCGTAAAATTCCGGTTATAAGCCCCCCCACTTATAAGCCCCCCGGTTATAGGCCCATCTAACTGGAAACAAAAAAATACATCCGGTTATAAGCCCCCCGAATATAAGCCCCCCTTTGCTGGATGACAGTATGTTGCTTGAATGTTGCTTTATTTTGCCTTTTTAACTTAAAAACGTATTTCGATCAACACTACCTTGGCTTGTTTCAAACATTTTTTTTATTCCGCTTATAAGCTCCCCCCCCCCCCCCCCCCCCGGATATAAGCCCCTCCACTTATAAGCCCACCGAGAACCCCTTACGAAGTTGCCCAGGGCTTATAACCGGAATTTTACGGTATTTTCTATATTTTCTATATGAGCTCATATACCATTTGTCTGTTAGCCAATCAAAACTCAGGAATTGCTATATACCATTGCTAGTTTTTAATAACATGGAATATCCCACTTGTAACTTCTTACTTGTATTTTCTTGGTATACACAGTTGGTATATTTGCAGACCTGCCAACACTCCCGGTTTTGACGGGAGACTCCCGGTTTTTTGTCACTCTCCCGGTCTCCTGACAAAGACCTGAAATCTCCCGGTTTTTCTGAAAAAACCCTAGCTGATATTAATTATGAAAAATTTATTTAGCTTTTAAAAGTTTTGTTTCATTCAAAGCTAGAACACAAGTAAAATTATAACATGGCTGTTAATTCTGTTCGATCTATATAATTAATTTCTAACCGCAACTATACAGTAATTTTTTGCCTTTGAAGATTCCCCAAAATAAACGTAAGCTTACCATGGCTTGAGCAAATTTCGACATTGCTGAACACAACATTCGGTTTCCTTTCTTCTCTGCAAGCAGAGCTTGTGAGCCTTCGTTATTTGTTCCTCAAGGCTGATCATGGAAAATGAAACAAAGTTAAGGTCTACTTAAGTCAACAGACTATAATCCATCACAAAAATCATTCAATTTACATCTTTAAAACTTGACGAAAGTCCTCCATCCTTGTTTCTGAATTTGCCGCCTTGACGGCCATTTTGTTTTATTGTATTGGGATAAACCGCTGGCATTGTTGCGGATTCAAGGACGCAGCAATGCGAGAGGACCTGGACAGAGAGGTACCCCAAGCGAAAAATGTGAGCGTCCGGCAAGATTTGTATATAAATGGAGGAAATAACGATCGTTTCTGTAACATTTGAAAATGGAACGATTTAAATAAAAATCGGCTTACCTTATTTAAGTTGAGTGTGTTTTTCTCTCCTGTGTAGCCCTCGAGCCAATTTATTATTAGTTTTATTAGTTTTAGTGGAACCGGTTTGCTATCTCTATTTATTATATACTCAACAAAATATCACGTTAACCAATGCATAAATAGGCAGGGGCGGGGCAGAAAACTCCTCAAATTTTTGTATCTGAATCATCCAACAACAAATGACGTCACATCCGGTAAAAATCGGTCAAAAATCGGCGCGGCGCTCGTTTCTGTAGAGTTGAAAAGTGAAGTTTCGGTCGAGTGTGATTTTTTCGTATTTGTGAACCAACACTTTCATGGTATTTTATTATGAGGATATCAGCAAGTTGCAGAGACATTGTTTCGACTTCCTGAGCAAAGATTTTGGCAAGAGAGGAACGTTTATTATCACTTTGTCTGGGAAAAACAGAGAGCGAAGTGCCATATCATGGCGGATATTTCACACCTTGAAAACGAGTGGCGTTCCAACTCTATGACCTATTTATCAGGGGCGGGGCAGAACACTCTGCGACGCCTGGCACTTTTTTTGTATCTGAATCATCCAACAACAAATGACGTCACCTCCGGTAAAAATCGGTCAAAAATCGGCGCGGCGCTCGTTTCTGTAGAGTTGAAAAGTGAAGTTTCGGTCGAGTGTGATTTTTTCGTATTTGTGAACCAACACTTTCATGGTATTTTATTATGAGGATATCAGCAAGTTGCAGAGACATTGTTTCGACTTCCTGAGCAAAGATTTTGGCAAGAGAGGAACGTTTATTATCACTTTGTCGGGGAAAAACAGAGAGCGAAGTGCCATATCATGGCGGATATTTCACACCTTGAAAACGAGTGGCGTTCCAACTTTTGGCTCTAGTAGTTCCTGATGCATCGATAACATCATGTTCTATAGCCTACGATCTCCACAACATCATGGATGAAATACTGGTGATCATAGTTTGTAGTGTTAAGTGCTGGGAGTAGTTAACCCTCGCTGTAAAGTTTTGAAAGTCGCTGTCACTAAAAGCTGTTGTTATTCTTCATCCACGTGTGTTTCGTCTATAAGAGGGAAGCTGCATCGGATGCTGAAGGTTGGTCTTTATTTTTTTCCGCCTTTCCTTTCCTATTGTTGTTTTCAGGAAGATTGAAAACATATACACTTAGGTTTAGAGTAATCAGTTGCCTTTTTTGAGCGTCAATGTGAATTATTTAACGACTTATAGCTTCATGATCATGCAGATCATAAGTTAATAAATGTGCACACACTATCATATCGGCCTCTGATCTCGTGGATTTATTCAAAAATTTTAAGCCATCCATATGATATTCTCCAGCAAAAGGAGACCTGATATACATTACCCTACCTCACAGGCTTTCCTCCTTAACTGATCCAGTGATCCTCAACTTACTTCCCCTACATGTATATACCCTGCAGGCCATGTAAAGGTTTTTTAGACCAGAAGGTAAAGATGATAGGTAGTAACGAAAACGAAGACCCCGAAAACGAAGACCGAAGACCTAAGACCCGTACGAAAACGAAGACCCGTACGAAAACGAAGACCCATACGAAAACGAAGACCCTTACGAAAACGAAGACCCGTACGAAAACGAAGACCCATACGAAAACGAAGACCCGTACGAAAACGAAGACCCATACGAAAACGAAGACCCTTACGAAAACGAAGACCCGTACGAAAACGAAGACCCATACGAAAACGAAGACCCTTACGAAAACGAAGACCCTTACGAAAACGAAGACCCGTACGAAAACGAAAAACCATATGAAATCGTGAGAATTTTTCGATAAATGGAAGATTACAAAAATTTCAACACGTAAACGGAATGGAAAGATGCCATTCCTTTTTAAAATTCCATTCGAAGACCCGTACGAAAACGAAGACCCGTACGAAAACGAAGACCCGTACGAAAACGAAGACCCATACGAAAACGAAGACCCTTACGAAAACGAAGACCCGTACGAAAACGAAGACCCATACGAAAACGAAGACCCTTACGAAAACGAAGACCCGTACGAAAACGAAAAACCATATGAAATCGGTGAGAATTTTTCGATAAATAGAAGATTACAAAAATTTCAACACGTAAACGGAATGGAAAGATGCCATTCCTTTTTAAAATTCCATTCTGATAGCACTGCGGGAGCCTAGGTCACAAAAAAACATGGCGATCGATGGTGAAACTTTTCTACTGGAGAAAGTTCAAGAGAAAACTTAATCTGAACGGGTAGATTTTAGAGTTGCGTGACGGAAGTGACAATAAAGAATAGAATTTATACATTTTAGTGTGTAGTATCGCGGTAAATTTTTAAGCCAAAAATGACGAATAAAAATTTACGATACTACTACACACTAAAATGTCTAATAAGAGATTTATTATCCAACGTTTTCGTCTCCCCAATGTTCTGACTTGCCAAGGTTTAATCTTTTGGTCGGGGAAATGAGACAAGTGCAAATATCGTGTGATATTTGTACTCGTTTCGCGCGATATTTGTACTCTACGAAGCAGTGTTGGATAAGAATATTATTGAAGCTGAGAACGTATTGATCAAGTTTCATTGAAATCCTACAAATATTTGTCTTAAATTTTGAAGTGTCGTGTTTTTGAAGCACTAAAACTTTTCAGTTTAAAGCAGTGAGTACGCCTCGCTATATGAGTAAAATTAATGAATGAAATGTCATTATTGCTATGACTACACAAAAGACCCCCTAACAAAACCTTTATTTACTAAATTTAGAAAATCTATCATTCATTAATAACCCAAACTGAAACAAACAACTCTAAGTTAAACTAGATAACCTCGAAAACTGACGAGATCTATACACTTTGTAGCCCTGTTTGGCAGATATACGACACTACACTGTTTAGTACTGTTTGTTCATTGGGTTAATTCAATGACTTGTGCAGATCCTAAGTGTGCAGTACAGTACAGTTCAAACAGATTTGTCCAGTTTGTATTCTTACTGGCTGTTCCATCCCTATAACTATTGACTTTGCGGTTTCGATCCAAAAAAAACTGTGAAGAAAATGAAATGTACTCGATCAGAATTGGTACGGGATGTTTGTGAAAAAAATAACGGGACACGGGATATTTAAACAAGAGATTCGAGGATATCGAACATAAACGTTGGAACAACCACCGGAATTAACTGGATAAGGGATATTTATTCCAAAAATTAATGGGATACAGGATACTCAGACCCCCCCCCCCCCCCCCCCCCCTAATATCGTGGCCTCCAAAGGTAGTGAAACCGAGATCATTGGCATTGTTGGAGAACATCCCAGCACAGCCCCTCCCCCTCCCACGCTCCTCCCCCTCCCACGCTCCTCCCCCCCCCCCCCCCCCCCCGATCCGCACCCTTATACGCGGCAGTAAAGCAAGAAAGACTAATCGGGGTAGCGAAGTTTATTGAAGCAAGTGTTGTGCGCGAGAAGACTGCTGAGAGACTTTGGCTGCCTAGATTTTTGATCACTAGTACGTTCTCAGCACGCTCAATCTATTATTAACGTCACGCAACTCTGTGTAACGCTGGCTTTACCCGGGTCTTCGTTTTCGTACGGGTCTTCGTTTTCGTATGGGTCTTCGTTTTCGTACGGGTCTTCGTTTTCGTATGGGTCTTCGTTTTCGTACGGGTCTTCGTTTTCGTAAGGGTCTTCGTTTTCGTATGGGTCTTCGTTTTCGCACGGGTCTTCGTTTTCGTGAGGGTCTTCGTTTTCGTATGGGTCTTCGTTTTCGTATGGGTCTTAGGTCTTCGGTCTTCGTTTTCGGGGTCTTCGTTTTCGTTACTACCAAAGATGATATGGGTGTGTGACTATCTGAGAAGTTAAAAGTTGTGTAACCATAGGCAGGTATTTTTTGCAGGCTGCAGGTTGAAACTTTGACCTGCCTAATTTATTTTGTACAACTGCATGATCAATACCATTTTCAATGACTTTCCATGATGCACGCTTACATGTAAAATCCATGAATATCCAGGCCTGGAAAATAAAAATTGTAAAATCCCATTTCCAGATTTTCCATGAACCCATATGAAACCTGCTTGTGGTTAGCCTTTCAATTGGATTTTTAAGCAACTTCAACTTGAATAGAATTTTGTTTTTAACCTGCAAAAGCTACCTGTCATAAATCCACACAACTTCTTATTGGTGATTTTCTTAAAACTCAGAAATGTTCTCTGTATATTCTTTTATTTTGCCAAACTCTGTTTTCTGCATTTTTCGTTTTGTCTGTTTATGCGATGGACTAGTTCCAACGCTGTGGGATACCATTTTTTATATTGAAAGCAAGAAAGTAAGGGATAAGGCAAGGTTTTAATATTTCGGATTTTAAAGATTATGCAGTGGATGTGGTTTACACAAAGAAACAAACAAATGAGCAGCCGAGTGAACAGCAAACATGTCAATAGGTACATGAGTGTCTGAACAAACACACTGAACAGACGAGGGCAAACAGTGTGAAGACATCATAGCAAGTGATTGACGAGAGTGTTATGTAATTTAGGTTGATAGGTTTATGTCATCAAGAAGTCCCAATGTCGGATGTTATTTTCGTTTCATGCTTCAGATTATGATGTTGATTATTGAAATGGATGCTAGTCATGCACACAACAAAGAATGAACAGCCGAATGACCAGCCAGCATGCGCAGGAGCAAATGAATGTCTGAATCATCCCACTGAACACACGAGGGCCCATCATATAGAAACACCATAGTGTACATTGTATGGTTGTGTTAAGGTTATAATTAGTAAAAAATAATGATTATATTTAAGGTATACCTCAAGCGGATTTGTTTAAAATTAACAGACAATGGCTTACATTAATGCTGACCTGAAAGGTGGATAGATGTCAATTGGACAGTGAACAAATCTAGGAGCCAACAAACCAGAAGGTGGAAGGAGTGGGTAAGAGAGAAATTTTAATTGCTTGACTTCTGTTTTGTTAGTTAACGTGATAGTAAGTTCTGATCCTGTAGGATGTCTTTAAAACAACCGAGGCATTTTAATTAGGGCATGAGCAGATTTTAAAAAATTATTACAATTAATTATTTAGATGTTTATGTTGGTAATGGATGTGAGAGATACAGACAATAGAGACAACAGTGCAAATGAACAGTTGAGTGACAAGCCAACATGACCCCAGGTACATGAATGACCAGGCAAGCACGAGGGCTGAGCATGTATAACCATCCTGGTGAAAGAATGACTAGTGTGTTATATTTTGGCAGAATGTTAAACCTGTGAAATAGTTATAACATTTTTGGATGTTACTGTTTATTTAAATCAGGATGCTGGTGATATTACTAGATTTAAATGTTCCAAATATTAGTGTTAATGTGCAGTTCCAGAAAATATCCATACCCACCCCATGGAAGGTCAATGGAAATTCCAAGGGGGTGGAGGGTCTCAAAAGCCAAATTTTTAGAAGGAAAGTATGGGGCTTAACTGGAAACTCCAGAAGGGTGGGGGGATTCAAACCAAAAAGCCTTCCGTGGGAGGGGTATGGATATTTTCTGGGCAGGAACAATGTTTAGTGGAACTGAGACATATAAAAAATGAATGAAAGTACAGGTGAGTAAATAGTAAACATGCCCATGCCATAAATTATATGCCTGAGAACCGTACTGAAGAGATGAGGGCTGAGCATGTTTTAAACTTCACCGCAGTAAAACGTAAAAAATAAGAAAACTACTTTGAATTTCAAAGATAAGATTTTCATTTTCACTGTTCAAAGTTCGATACTTAACAAGTATTCTCCTGGTTTACTAAATTGTTTGGAACTTTACTAAAAAAGTTCAAAGTGTTTGAAAATGGCGAAATGCCGACAGTCGGGGCCATTGTCAAAGCAATTTTGGTCGAGTGCGGCTGGAGCATTTTAAAAGTAAAGAATCCCGCTTGAGGGAACTGAAAAATATATTTACCCTCAGCAGCTATTTTATATATCCTTACCGATGCTTCCACGTTAACGTGAATGATTTCTCTCGAAATAAGAAAACAAAAACAGCCTCAGACGTTTGACCGCGGTGAAGTTTTAAACATTCTGGTGGAAACAGTTACACTTTGAGAGTGTAATTTTTGGAAAACAATTAACTGATTGATTGATTCATTGAACTGGCATAAGTTGCTTAATAATTGTTGTAAATATGAATAGTTCCTTTGTTTGTTTCCCTTTCTAATTAAGGTGTTTGTCTCTTTTGTCCTAGGGGTTCCAAAAAGAAGAAGTGGTGTGTCAGAATTTGGCATATACAGTGGACAAAATAATAGACGATTGTTCCTCTTAACATAGAAAATTATAATTTAGGCCAAGATAATTGATTAGTAGCTCTCTGTAAAGATTTGTGAAAATATTTTTTTCTTTTGAGGCCTGCATGAACTGTAAAGTTATTTCTTTAAAAATTTTGTAGGTCTAAATAGATCTATGTACATGTTCTTGCAAAAAATAAAGTTGTTATGTCCGTTGAATTAAACATACTTTATAAAGACCTACACAACCCTCCAAGTTTATTTTTTTTTCTGCTCAAGTTTGGTCGCCAGTGAAAACTTTTAGTCGCTAAATTAAGCTGTCACGCTTTCAATCATTCTTCTCAATTTTAGTCGCCAGGCTGGCGACTTCGGTTCCAATTTAGTCGCCAGCTCCAAAGTTTTAGTCGCCATGGCGACTAAAACAGTCTTAACTTGGAGGGTTGTTCCAGTTTCATTTGACTTATTTTGAAAGGTGCTTAGAAATGAGTGGTGATTTCATAATAACTTTGTGTTTAAAATGTTCATTTTGTTGCTCTACAGCGATATTTTGTATAAAAAATTAACCACTGAGTTTTAATGTATGACACAACAAATTCTGTGTTTCCTGCATTAATTTCCTCAGCTCTGTTGCCATGAGGGTAAGCTGGGCTGCCAGCTATTTACATCTAATTTGGTTTTTTAGTAGTAGTTCGTTAATGTGTTTTTTCTCCTTTTTTCAGCTGCTTCATTTTTTGAATAAGTTTACTTTTCATTTTAATTCTTTTTTGTATCTTCTTCTTCTTTAAATTTTTTTTCTTCTTTTCCATTTAAGATTTTCTTTGTGCTCGTCTTTTCTTCGTCTTCCATTCTTGCTCTCAAATGCCATTATTACACTCCTGAATGTTTTGCACTCTTCTGAGATTTTATATAGCCCTTAAGCTATAGAAGAGTATAAATGAAAAGAAATGTAAGACAATCTAGGCAATGCAATCCTTGACTGGCTGCAGTATTAAATGGGAGAGAAGCAGTACTATGATTCACAAAAAGACAAATTAAATTAAATGCTCATTGATATCCCTTATTATGCATGGTGGAGCAAAACATTATTTGCCAAAGCTGAAGGCTGAGGCAAATAGTTGATCTGCCAGACACTGAAAAATCACAATATAATTTTTTGAATACCGAGTTTAATGATTGTTTTATCATTGGATCACTTTATCTGTTTTGAGCACTGGGAACTGCACTCTTTCTGCTGAATTAATTCAGACAATAGCCTAGTTTCCCCTTCCATAATTAAATAGGAGCTGCTCTCCAACTGATTCTTATCTTGCTGCAATTGAAGTCTTGTTGAAATAGGAATTTCTTTAGAAACAAATTGCCCTCATCTCTGATCATGAGTTCTTTATTTTTGTCATTTTAAAGATAAATGTTACAATTTCCATTTATTGTGAAAGTACTAACTACAGATAGACTCAATATTGTTATATCAAGTAAATGAGTAATTACAAATGATTGTAAGAGATTAATAGAGTTCCAGGGAAAGGCCTACAAACTTACACACAAGGACACTTGTTGTATGTGTCTTTCCCTTGGCCTGTTGGTCCCAGCAGGGAATTAATCCCTTAATTCAAGCCTGTCCAAAATTAATAGGACAAGTCTCAGAGATCAAACATTGTCCACATAGCAAGATTTGCAATGAAAATAATTAGAAAAAAAGTTACCATGGACATGTGCCCTTGTGTGCATTAATAGAATGGAAGGGTTATTAAAAATCAATTGGCTTTTTTTATTAATTTTATGCAGATTTTACTGATCGTGAGGTTAAAATAAAGTTAGATTGTGTATATAAAAATGCTACATAGACTAAAATCACACAACATAGTTAGTTTCTTGCTTGACTTGGACGTCGAAGAGGCCAACAACGCCAGCACGGTTGACCCTTATGATGATGAAAACGTCAATATCAAACTATGAATAACATATTTAGGCATTGCATTAGCTCAGAGTAGATTAGTCTCCTACTTACCAACTCTGTTTTGTTTCTTACTCTGCTAGAAAACTACCAACCCATTTGTTTTGTTGATGTTGGTACAGTTAAAGTGAAATAAATGCCTCTCTCTTATAAACCCCTCATATCTATTTAAAGGCTCCCCAAGGACCCACAAACTCTAAGGTGTTTATTAGATCATTTATGGTAGACCAAAGAAATGAAGCCATAAAATATCCAAAACTTTGCAGTGAAGCCACTCACCTAATGGCTTGTGGTTGCACTTGAGTTTTGAACACTTTATGAGGTCATTTTTATGGTCTATAAGAGTTTAGACCATGGAGTTATTATAGCCCACTATAATAATAAAATTTCCAATACTTTTGAACCTACACATGAACCTGCCAGACGAATTTAATGACAATTTGGGTGATATGTAAATTAAAACTTAAATTTCCCACAGAAATTTGCTCAGATGTATCATTTTATTTCTAATACAATTTTCTAAAATACAGGCAAACAGAGAAATTGTGGTTGTTATAATTGGTTTCACTACAATTCTGTGAGCCGCAGGGAAATAATGGTTAGTGCAATGGACTTCGGATCCAGCAGTCTGGTAACAACACAGTGACCCCTGGCCGGGGTCACTGTGTTGTGTTCTTGGGCAAGACACTTTACTCTCGCAGTGACTCTCTCCACCCAGGTGGGTCCCGGCAACATAATGCTGGGGGCATAACCCTGCGATGGACTAGCATTGCATTCAGGGGGGGAAAGAAATATTCCTAGCTGCTTAATGCTGCAGAAACCGGGATAAGCTCACGCAGTATGGGCCACTTGGCTCGAGGCTTCCCTTCCCAATACACTGGTTAGCAGGGGGTCTTAAAGAACCCACGCACTTGCACAAAGAGTAAGGCTGGAAGTTTGCAGTGTCATGGTTTGGTCTTATACTGTCACTGAAGCTGGTACTGGAATTGGCAGGAAAATGTTTCGAGAGATATTAGCTACGATAAAACTTCTCTACAAATCCGAGAATAAATGTATTATCTATATACCATACCATACAATTCTGTAGCTCATTTTGAAACATTTTTCATTCCACTTAAAAATCCCCTGCATATAAACCCCGTCATGTATAGGCCAAAACCCCTTACGAAATTGTATAAGCCCACGGCAGAATATATATATAATTTTTCAGTATTCACTAAATGTTTAGGTTCTGGAAAGTCAAGTTTTATATTTTTGTATGAAAAATTTAAAGCAAATATGGAAAAAAATGCCTCATTTCTTAAAGCTTTCTTTTTACAGAAATTAACAGAAAACAGAGTTTGGCAAAATAAAAGAATATACAGAGAACATTTCCGAGTTTTAAGAAAATCACCAATAAGAAGTTGTGTGGATTTATGACAGGTAGCTTTTGCAGGTTAAAAACAAAATTCTATTCAAGTTGAAGTTACTTAAAAATCCAATTGAAAGGCTAACCACAAGCAGGTTTCATAGGGGTTCATGGAAAATCTGGAAATGGGATTTTACAATTTTTATTCTCCAGGCCTGGATATTTATGGATTTTACATGTAAGCGTGCATCATGGAAAGTCATTGAAAATGGTATTGATCATGCAGTTGTACAGAATAAATTAGGCAGGTCAAAGTTTCAACCTGCAGCCTGCAAAAAATACCTGCCTATGGTTACACAACTTTTAACTTCTCAGATAGTCACACACCCATATCATCGGGTGTTACGAAAACTAAGACCCTCGAAAACTAAGACCTAAGACCTAAGACCCATCTTAGTTTTCGTAATCACGAAAACTAAGACCCCCCAAATCTTAGTTTTCGTAATTACGAAAACTAAGACCCCCAAAAAAACGAAACATAGAAGGAAAGAAATGCTCTTTTATCAATATTAATGTGCCGCATAAAAAAGAGAAACAACGACAACAAAAACACGAATAGATCGACTCGGTCAACTCAATATGGGCCGATCGTGGGCGATCATTTTAACGCTACTTTGGGCTACTTTTATGCACTCTGAAGGCCTAAAGAAATGCCGAACATTGCAGGCAAGACTGATATGATTGTTTTTAGGCAGATTTAGAACCCGAGGGTTGCGTGACATACAGTTCAACTCTCATTTCTTTTATAACCGAACTTCTTTTCGCTGATAAATCGCATACATTTTGTAGTTTTCGGAATGGTAGTATCTAGTCTTAAAAAGAGCAAAGTAAATCAATTTTCGCTAGGTCTTAGTTTTCGTGATTACGAAAACTAAGACCCCATCGGATTACCATCAGTCTCCCATGTGTTTAGAAAAGCGATACATCTTTCAACACTGTCGATAAAATCGCTGATGAATTCACCTTATGTAAACTTGCTTACAAACGGGAGGCGAACGACTTTTAGAAAGTCTATCGCCTCAGTTAAAAAATAAAATAGAATAGCGCTAGCAAATTTCAAGTGACCTTCAAAAATTTTACGACACCTAAGTACACCTTGCTACTCAAAATCTGGGGTGATAACCTCTGTTTAGCGATTTGCGAAACCTTGTTAACTGCCCACAGAAAGTCACGCCAAAGAAACATTGAAGTTATGTGACATTCTTTAACATTATTCACTGCAAGCAATGTCGTTCTGCTCATAAATCGACCACATTTTGGTTCTTTGGTTTAGAATGCTCAAATCGAATCTTAAAAAATTCAAATAAAACAATTTCCCCTGTCACTAGAAAGCTTCGTGTTGCTCTCCCTCGGGGTCTTAGTTTTCGTAATTACGAAAACTAAGATTTGGGGGGTCTTAGTTTTCGCAATCACGAAAACTAAGACCTAGCGAAAATTGATTTACTTTGCTCTTTTTAAGACTAGATACTACCATTCCGAAAACTACAAAATGTATGCGATTTATCAGCGAAAAGAAGTTCGGTTATAAAAGAAATGAGAGTTGAACTGTATATCACGCAACCCTCGGGTTCTAAATCTGCCTAAAAACAATCATATCAGTCTTGCCTGTAATGGAACTATGTTCGGCATTTCTTTAGGCCTTCGGAGTGCATAAAAGTAGCCCAAAGTAGCGTTAAAATGATTGCCCACGATCGGCCCATATTGAGTTGACCGAGTCGATCTATTCGTGTTTTTGTTGTCGTTGTTTCTTTTTTATGCGGCACAAGTCTTCGCGTCTTTAAAAATACATTAATATTGATAAAAGAGCATTTCTATCCTTCTATGTTTCGTTTTTTTGGGGGGTCTTAGTTTTCGTAATTACGAAAACTAAGATTTGGGGGGTCTTAGTTTTCGTGATTACGAAAACTAAGATGGGTCTTAGGTCTTAGGTCTTAGTTTTCGAGGGTCTTAGTTTTCGTAACACCCCCATATCATCTTTACCTTCTGGTCTAAAAAACCTTTACATGGCCTGCAGGGTATATACATGTAGGGGAAGTAAGTTGAGGATCACTGGATCAGTTAAGGAGGAAAGCCTGTGAGGTAGGGTAATGTATATCAGGTCTCCTTTTGCTGGAGAATATCATATGGATGGCTTAAAATTTTTGAATAAATCCACGAGATCAGAGGCCGATGATAGTGTGTGCACATTTATTAACTTATGATCTGCATGATCATGAAGCTATAAGTCGTTAAATAATTCACATTGACGCTCAAAAAAGGCAACTGATTACTCTAAACCTAAGTGTATATGTTTTCAATCTTCCTGAAAACAATAATAGGAAAGGAAAGGCGGAAAAAAATAAAGACCAACCTTCAGCATCCGATGCAGCTTCCCTCTTATAGACGAAACACACGTGGATGAAGAATAACAACAGCTTTTAGTGACAGCGACTTTCAAAACTTTACAGCGAGGGTTAACTACTCCCAGCACTTAACACTACAAACTATGATCACCAGTATTTCATCCATGATGTTGTGGAGATCGTAGGCTATAGAACATGATGTTATCGATGCATCAGGAACTACTAGAGCCAAAAGTTGGAACGCCACTCGTTTTCAAGGTGTGAAATATCCGCCATGATATGGCACTTCGCTCTCTGTTTTTCCCAGACAAAGTGATAATAAACGTTCCTCTCTTGCCAAAATCTTTGCTCAGGAAGTCGAAACAATGTCTCTGCAACTTGCTGATATCCTCATAATAAAATACCATGAAAGTGTTGGTTCACAAATACGAAAAAATCACACTCGACCGAAACTTCACTTTTCAACTCTACAGAAACGAGCGCCGCGCCGATTTTTGACCGATTTTTACCGGAGGTGACGTCATTTGTTGTTGGATGATTCAGATACAAAAAAAGTGCCAGGCGTCGCAGAGTGTTCTGCCCCGCCCCTGATAAATAGGTCATAGAGTGCAAATAGAGGTTATAGAGTGTAATACGGAAGTTGCTATGGAAACACAGGAGAAGCGCCAAATTTGAACACCAAATTAAAAAATGGCGGACAGTCGGTTTGCTTTGTCAAACCAAAACATTATCGAGCAACTTAAGGAAAATGCGAAAAACAAGAACACGTTGAAAGCTACACAGAGGTGGTTGAATGTCTAGCAAACATGGGCAACAGAAAGAAAAGTAAACCCAAAAATGGAAGAATACGAGCAGGAACAACTCGACGAAATCTTGCAAATCTTCTATACGGAAATACGCACAAAAGAAGGGTCTGAATACGAACCTGAGAGTTTAAAATCCATGCTGGTAGCCCTCCACCTCTATTTAAAAGAGCATGGCTATGTTGTAGTTCAATTTTATCCTTGGCTCAAATTTCATTTTCCTTTGTTTTAACCTCATTAACATACATTACCATACCCAAAAACAAAGGAAAATAAAATTTGAACCAAGGATAAAATTGAACCACAACAGCTACAAGTATTCTATAGTAAGAGACCGGGAGCCAGTTCCATTAGTCGAAATTGGTACTTGAAGAAAAACAAGGCAAAGGCAAAAGACCCAACGCCGCGAACGCATTGACAACCGAGGAAGAAGAAATGCTATGGAGCCGATGTAAGAGGTTGAGCAAACATTACACAAAGTTCAGTAATTGTGTGAGATATCAGATTGCTAATATTGAGCCATGCAGGCTAGCTAATATTCAGAATTTTTTAGGAAATGTTTGTTGTCATATTGCGATTCACCAAGAGAAAATGAGGGGACTCATTTTCTCTTGGATTCACGCCTTGTATTGCGCACCCCTTTTTAGCTTTGTCGTGATACGTTTCTCGCCGAAAGGCCTGGATGCCAATTTACCTCGGTCTTAGGGGTGTAAATTTCGGATTTTCGTCTCGCTTAGGGTGTTCTTGGCAAAATGTCATTATTCAGTTTAGCCGTCAAGGTCTCGTTTGCAAGCGAAGAAATAACAAAAAAGAAAGAATTTTGATTCGTTATATTTACTCGATTCATATAAACGAAGTTTTCCATAACATTAATACCTAAAGTACATTGTTACAAAATGTCTTTGTCTATTGTTTTGCAAGTCTGTATTTTAAACTGGTCTCTTTTAGGGGTCTGCATGAGCTTCGACCACGCGCAGATTGGTCTCCTTTAAGGGTTAAATTCACAATTTCCGGGGAGTACCCCCGTTCCTTCCATATGGGAGTCCCCCCGGGCAATTTACACGGTAGACCAGGAAATAACTAAATTGTCCATTGGCGATAGGCTACACCAACAATTTTTTTCAGCGCGGGTATTAAAACAATTAGCTCCCCCTAAAAGGACATCTCCACACAGTTCAAGCGAACACCTCTCTAAAGCGAACAGTAAAGACTACTGAGTGAAGGCGAATCAGCGAGCAGCGTATGGAGGGGAAAAAATCCTCAGTCTCTTCGGGCAGTCTAATTGCTCTCTCGCCTCTCGCCTCTCGCCTCTCGCCTCTCGCTCAGGTATGCTTCTTTGATCGCAGTGGTTAAAAATTATAAATTAAACATTGTTGGTCAACAATAAGACTTGAACCTCCAGAATTCTTTATAGCCATAATAAAAGGGAAAAACGTGCTATACCTATCATAAGATATGTTACAATACAGACCAATTACTCCCGTTGTAACTTTCCTTTAAAAAAGGAGACTTAGGTCTCAAAGGCTTGATGTGGCTACTTAATTAATCGGTGCTACTATAAGTTAACGTCCTTAACAGAAGCCTTAAAAAGGTTATATTTCAAACCAGTTTAGCTGAAATTTGGTCTATACTAAGTTTTGAATTTTGAATGGCATTTTTAATGATATTGTAAGATGCACTTGAATGGTTTACTAGACTGCAAAACGCTATTTAGGTTTACTTTTCTATGTTCGAATGTACATGTTATAACTTAATTATAACTGAATTAGGATCACTTTCAATGATTTGTCGTAAAGAGTCACGTTTACAGTAGAACTGTGCTCTGATTATTCCCATCCTAACATATTCCCAAAATTTCAGAACGCAGCTGAAACATTTCAAACAAGGGTGGTTAATCCCTTGGTTTACTGTCACTAATCGCTAGAAAACTAGGACACAAGAATCTTTCTCGGCTGGAATCGTCGTTGGATTCCCGTTTACGCCGAGCACCCGTGGCACTCATCAGCGAAGGCATTACCTGAGCAACACGACTTGACCTCGTGATGTCACGATGTGTCCGAGCGGAGTACGAGCGAGTGTTCGTGCTACTGTTTGATTGGATAAATAAGAGTCGGAGATTTTCCGAGTGCTTTAACGAAGTATTGTCTCTGAACACTTCGACTGTGTTAGTTAAAATTAAAGTTCATGTAATTTTAAGTTAAAAGAACTTTTGAGTTTCCTTTCAAAAATGTTCTTCCACATGAAGCGAGGAAAACTCTTCAAATATTTTTTCTTAACCTCAACTACACGTCCATGTCTTTAATTTAAGTTGCCTTAACTTTTCTTTCAGCTATAAAATGTCCCTGTTTAAGTCATGGAATAGTATCTTCCATGCCTCTGTTGTGGAACTTGATCTTTTGATGTGAGTGCCACGAAAAATCCGTATTCTCCGGATGGAGAAGGAGAGGGAGATAGCGAGCCAGTTGACGAAGAACCCATACTTTTTCGTTTTCGTCGCATTTTTTCCAAATTTCTCACCCCAGGAAAATCGGCAGACAGTCGGATCAACTTTGGACGGCTGTAGCTAAATTTGGCGGGATCGCCTTTTCTGTAAGAGCTCTGGTCATGGTAAAATGCCGAGGACGTCTCCGACGTATCGTCGCTCGGATCGTAGCCGAAGGAGCCGTCGTCGTTGATGAATTCCGGAGGCGATGCATCAACGATTAAATCTTGAAGACGAGTCGCTAAGTCGTCGGTAATTGGGGTGGATTCGGGGAAGCCTTGATGAAAGTTAGGAAGAGTGGCGCACGAGAGTCTGTCGTCTTCGATATTCTCCGTGAAAGCGTCGAACTCATACGCCAGCGTCGGAGGTGCAGACTTCGGGCGCTCGGGCCTCTTGCGTGATCCCGAGATCATGGGGTTGTTGAGTACGCACATACGAGACCGACGGTGGGGAATGTTATTCGGCTCTATGTCGACCTTCCAACCAGCGATATGTGAGCGAGGCTCGTTTGGGTCAAAATGGTGCGTGTACTGGGAGACATACATTTCCTTTAAAGAGCCGCTGCTTGAAAAATGCTTGTGAAGGGGGCAAGCGTTTTCCAACTGGACTTCTTCCCGGCGAACTGCATCCACTTGTTCCTCGACCGCCTCTGGTATGGGCTTCATTTTTACGCGGTATAAATCTGGTATGGACAGAGTACGGTTATTTTGACCAATCCCCGTGGTGCCACACATTCGAAGTTCGATGCGATCGGGAAGCGGCGCTTTGGAGGCGATGAAATAGTTTCCCTCGGAAACCACGGAGATATACTTTTTGCAAGCTGGGCTTTGTGACGGTCCATTCATCAGCTGGGATTTGTCGTTGTGATAGTCTTTATTCCAGCTTTCCCCTCCCCAGCTGCGGGAGAGCTCGTCTCGTTTCTCTCTCTCCCATGGACGTGGCTTTTGTACATCACTTCTGTCATTGTACGCACGCGGCATATTTCTGCAGATAGATTGGAAAAAAAGTCAAGTTTGTCGTTAGTTATAGTTTTGAACTGAACTAATACAAACTGTACAGCAGAAATATGGATAAAGCATTGCGTCCAAGAAGATTTCAGCGAAGTTATTATGTAATTAGAAGCACAACGTAATTTACCAAAGTAAAATATATAAAAACAACACTGTATGTGGCCATGCATGAAAAGGCGTTCATTCAAAAATTAAATTTGAATAGTAGAGACAACCGGATACCGTTTAACTGCTTGTACGACATATAACGGTATTTTGCAGTTATTCTAAAGTGATGATGGATGATGGATACCGACGTGCTCGATAACATGTTATAACATTTATACATGTAGTAAAACAAAGATTACTTTTGATGGTTTTTTTTTTCGAAAGAGGCCATGAACAAATCTCAACCAAGTACATGTAGTGTATCGTGATTATACAAAAAATGTAATGAAGCCATGTTTTAACACAAGGCAAGAACGACTACACTAAATTGCTATGAAACGACTTCGAAAAGAAAACCAAACTCCAGTTAAGGTTTCAAAATTCAACTTAGAAAATTTACCTCGATGCGATAGTTACATCTTGCTCCTTTATGCCCATTTTCTTCGATCAGTTGGCGTTCAACGACTGAATCGATTTTGCTTATAGGTGCCCTATTCCCACGTATAATTATGCAGCAAACCTTTCTGCAACAGTACAGACTCTTTTTCCCAGCTTCTCGCTTACAAATGGAGTCCTAAATATCTCCCAAGAGTGTTACGACCAGTTAAAAAGGATCGAAACGAAAGGACGTTTAAGTGGGTTCCCACGCTCTGTTATGGGAAATATGCAAATAAATTGATACCTTGACAAGAGTCTAACAAAAGAATCGCTTTTCTTTTGTCCTTTCAGACAGAGAGCATAAACGATAACTCCAAAGTCACTGAAGCACTCCAAGCAACAGTCGTTGTTGACTCAAAGTTATTAAATGCACGAATGAACAAGATCAGGAAATTTCTAGACGAAGGTTCGGCGTTCTGGCAGGCATGCAAACAACTGGTAAACATGTTAAGTAATAAAATATTTATGCAACATTTCACCTCGAATCGAAGGAACTATTTAAGTGGTTTTTCGGTTTGGCATTTATAAAGCTCATTCCCGGTCGGGCATAGCTGGCAAAAATTTGGCGATGTTAAAAATTCTAGTAAAAAGCCATTCTTAGCCACATCCATATGTCATTCAAAATCTTATTCAAATTTTAAAATTATTGCGCAAATTTCTAAAACTGAAAATAGCTATAGCCTGTACGTGGCCGTATCCGAAAAGAAAAGCAACTTACGAGAAATCAGGAAATTGCAGCGTTTTTTTGTCATTTTATGCGCAAAATAGCGTTAATTTGTAAAGGGGCCATAACGAATAGTTGAACCGGAAAACTAACTTGTATCAGCGACACAGTAATGGTTTAGAAAAAAATATTCTTTTCTAGGAACGTTCGCCAAGTACACCTGACACGTACGTTCTATGGACATTCTATTGTCAGCAATGATTCACAAGACAGAAAGAAAATATTTTTAAAAGTTAACAAATGCAAAATCGAAAACACTCAATGTACATAAAGTTTGAACTCCTTCGCCTCGTCTGTTAGAAGAAAACTCGCACAGATACCCGTTAAGCAACTGTTTGTATGTCACTCGTCTAAATAAACAGTTATATGTTAGCTTCGACGACCAGTTCTGCCTTCCCGCAGTTTATATAAAAGCAACCAAGCTGAGAATGACACTCGACAAGATTTTCGACTTACCTTAATAAAGGCAAACGTTGCGTTGTAATTCGTCAAAATTAATATTTCTGCCTCTTTTCAGTGCAATGTTGTTTACATAACAGGGCTTTGTATTTAACAGGTAATTTTAAGGCTATTTAAAAACTGCAAATAGTTTTTTATGCAAATACTCTGGACCACCGGCGGAAAACTAATTTCACTGGAAGTTGGACACAGTACGCACGCACGCATACATAACATTTGTTTGCAAATGTGGTTATTTATAAATGTGCACCGACTATAAACTGTTCAGTGAGTAAAAAAATCAAGAAAGCTTCCTAATTTAACAGCTAAGAAGTTTTAAAATATCTTTTCTTATTTTCTCGTAAATAATTCTAGAGAAACAACCCCCACGTCTAAAATCAGCGGCACACCGTGAACTTTTGTTGATCAGTTTCTCGGATACTTTTAATTAAAATTTGGATATGTCGTGATAGTAATGCCAAAAAGTTGTTTCTCAGCACAAGAATATTACAAAATTGGACACAAAACAAATATGATTAGTAAACAGAGCATAAAAAGAGATATCATTAGTGGCTGTATGTGGCTAGTTTGGCATGCGCGGAACCCAATTCTTTTCAAGGATTTATAATAGACATTTTATGTGGTATGTTTATAAAGAGATTTGTGGTTTAGGTCGTTAAACGCTTCCAATTATTTCACAGCAGCAGAGCTGCTAATGTTCTACTACCTCACGTTTCCTGAACGTCTGAAGAAAATATTTTAATTCATGCCTTCGTTGACAACGAGGATCTAAAAAAGATGAGCAACGACAATTTTTATTCGGTTCTTAAGCAATTATTTATCATGATGTTTTAAATTAAACATGGAATTTAAGTGCCAATATCAGAGTTGTTTCTAAAGATTTCCGGGGAACATGTTTATAAGAAAATCACATGCATGTTTATACGATTTCTAAATTCTGCTTGCTTGTCTACTCACTGGGATAAAACAGTTTGTTGCCACATAATGATCGGATCCAGGGGTAAAATACTCGAGCTTATAAACTAACCGGTTTATAATTGCTACTATTGTTATATTGATCCAGTCTTTAAAAGACTTAAAGAGTCACTGTTGTTGCCAGGATACGTAAGACTTTAAGTCTGAAATAGTCGAAATTTTTTATTGTCAATATTTGTCAAACTAGCATTAAAGGCGCAAATGTATAAGTGCTTTGCTCGTGTTGAATACAAAAGATTGCAGCTTGCGTTGGAAGGTACGAGGGAAATAAAATTTTGAACATCTGCTCTTATTTGTTTCGTATGCAAATTAAAAACGACAGGCAGTATGATTTTCATATCCGGCAAACTCCTGAACCATCCGATTCGATTTGACTTCATTACCGAGGTACTTAGAAAATCGTGAAACGATGAGACCGTTCGAACCACTCTATATTTACAACGTACAGAATGCTTTATATTTACGCGCAAAACACAAAACATTAAAGTAACTTCAAAAAACCGCGAGAAGACAAACTATTGAGTCTACTGGGATAAACACTAAAATAGAGAAAACCGCAGCCACAACTTACATTGCCACAACCGAACCGCAAAAATATGTGGGGCGAAAAATTGAACTAAAATCTTGTTAGCGAGGCTTTGTTCCACGCGCGTTTTGCTTGCAAAAATTGTTAATTACAGTTTTTCATCGGTGACCTAAACAATAAGGAAAGGCAAGCACTACATAAAAGCATTTTGCATGCCAGTTTAATATCTATTTGAACATTCCACTCCGCCTTTAATCGACAATATCCACAACAAAATCTCAGAGTGTTGGGATGCCATGAAAATCGCCTGACCATGCAGTAAACCATTTCACAGCTACTATTTACCTCATTCAACAAACAAACCCCATTTTCCTATCAAACTAAAAACCAACCCCACATTGTTATCTAAACACAGACGTTAATCGTCTGCTTCGACTCAAGTTATCCAAATATATCCACGAAAGAGAATAATATTTTGCCCTTAAAATACTGATCGCCACCGAACATTTCATCTGACGCAAAAAAATACGTCAAACTAAAATTTTCTTTAGATTTGATTATCATAACTACATACAGCCATAAACGAGTCGAACACGCACGAAATCCTTTGTCCTTGAAGCTTATTGTGAAAATTTCGTAAAAGCAAAATCGAAGAAAGCTTGGATGTATTTACACTTGACCAAATCATAAACTGCGAACCTACTCAGATTACACAAGGTCGTTAAAATGTGAATCATTCACTTGAAATAATGAAAGAAATGGGTATGGCAAGAATTTGAAAGTGATAAGACTACATGTACGAACTCTCGAGTAATTGACCTCGATTTAGCGGACAGAATCGTTTCTTGAGTCGGTCGATTTTATATATTTTTTTTCTGAAATGGTTAAAAGGAATCAACGACTTATGGCCGGAGAATAACTAAGGAAGTTGGACATGATTATGTCTATCGCTAAAAGTGGAAAGTAACCGAATTGTATTGTAGTGCGTGCCCGCAACTTTCTAGACTGTACTTACATGTAATCCTTGTCAAATTCAACTAGCAGGCTTCAGCGATCAGTATCTTTGGCTCTGATCGAACAAGGATCGAACGCTCAACACTCACAGCGCCCTGTTAAAAAGCACAGGTTCCTGTTGAGGGAAAATCCACGACGGCTGAATAAACGTCAGTTTCTCAGAGTCGGTCTCGCGGTGAGTTACGAAATTCAACGGCAAGTTATTCAAAACCCTGTTCGCCCACGAAATATATGCATACGGACGAAAGAAATGTAAATTGGTTTTCGCTTCAGCTAATCACAACACTCTTTTATCACAGAAAACGTGTCACGGTAAGTGAAATGCAAATTTCTGATTGGCTAAACACAAGAGGTCAAAGCTTGGTGGTCTGATTGAAAAGGGCAAATGCTTTAAATCTTATTGTCATGTTGTTTTGCTATTGTGTTGTAAATTTACAATTTTGTCTACAGTTTTCTTCTGGAAGAAACCATTTTTACGACAACGGTTTATGTTTTTCAATCTTCCTCTAAAGGAAAAGTAGGCTAAAATATGATAATGTGAACATGCAACTTCTCCAAATGGGTTTTAACACATTTTCTGTCAGTGGTTGTTACGAGAAACTGATTTCACTTTGTGATCAGCGTTTTCATTCTCTTAACCCGCAAGCCTGATTTTGCACTGATCTCTTGAGGAGAAAAAAGATTTTGATCTACGGGATACACGTACTTCGTTTGTTGAATTGTATTCATCACTTGAATACCGTTGGGGTCAAATACGATCTGAGAATTTTTGTGGCCGGTTTGTTTAGATCGTATCACTGCACAGATAGGCCGCATTTTGGTGAATTGCGGTATCGAATAACTTTTGAAAAGCCCAATACTCTCTTGCGGAAGTTTCTATTAATAATAATTTCTGTTATTCCAGCTAGTAACAAAATGAAAGCTAACACGAGTTTTACGAAATAAAAACGGCGACTAAAAAGATTAAATAATTGTTGTTTTGACATTTGCATTTGCCGCTCTACAAAGCTTTTCGCAACCTAACGACCTTTAATAATTAAGAGAATAGGGAAAAGTTCTAGAAACGGTTCTAGAAGTATTGAAACCCAATCAAAGGCACACACATCGGCCATAGCAGAAATGTGAAGGAAAAAACGTCAAATAGATGGGTGGATTGTTTTTGCAGTTTCTGTTTGGGTCAGCATGATCAAAACTAATCGGGTCTGAACTGAAATGGATGGCAGAATTACGAGATTATCATGTTTTAGATTCTTCTTTGTATAATTTCTTTAGAATTCACCTGACTGCTTTTTACGAATCAAGACGCATTGCAAACCAACATAAAGCTCAAAACTTTCGTTGTGACGAAAAATAGCGATTGATAATTTCATAGGCGAGAATGATTTAAGAATGAAATAATGGTCTTTTTTACGAGGTATTGCGTTGCAGAAACTAGAAAAATCTCAAAAATTACGTATTAAAAGCCGCAAAAATTACATTCCACACGGTAAGTGAAATAGATTCTTCGGTATGAGGAAATTCTATCTCCTGAGGGAAAGTGTATTGTTTATGACATTTTAAAAGAAAAGCATCAACGGCATAGGCATAAGCACAAGAACGTAATTAAGACGTCCGGCCGTCACTCAAGATCGTTCGTTGTTCTTTTGGTTTTCCCGTACGTACATGTTTATTTTATTTCTGTTCTCCGATTGGCTGAAAAAAGTGGCGCAAAGTGCTCTGACCGATCAGAACAATCATGTCGTAGTTTCACCAGTCACGTGCCAATCTTAAACGAATCGTCAATTGGCTTCCGCGGGTTTTCCCTCCAATGCACTGCACGACACCTCAAAGTGGACTCGACTTTCTCGTTACAGTGGCTCTGAACAGCTAATTTTGCACACAACACGTGTCTCCCATATCATGCATAACAAATTTGCGCGCCGCGATATAACGCGGGAGGGATCAGGATTACCGCGTGCATAGGGGATGAGAAGGGGCTGGGGGAAGTTAACGATAGTTAATCTAAACTTATCTCAAGTTTTTGTCTAGAATCCGCATGGCAAAGATGTTGCTAGTTTGCGGCCAGTCGACCCACAAACCAATGCTGGAGCATCTGCACTTGGCCATAACGCACTTGCTCGTCGTTCTCCATGGACTCATTCACCAAATGCTTGTGTTCTCAACTCTGGTTTGGTGTCTCTTGGTCACACAAAAAAAGAACGCCTAGGACCAGACTGGGCGTTGGCTGAGCTCACGTGTTTCTGCTTGCCTTTCCTAGATTGCCACATGCTTTCTACATTAACAATTCAGTTTGTTGATGAACAAGATGGCGAATTTTTGCGAAAGGTCCAAAATGTGACAAACCGCACGTGTGTCACGTGTTTTTGAATGCGATTATAGTCATCTAAATAAAGCGAAGGATACGAACAGACGAAGGCGAATAACCCGTCGAATACATCAGTCCTGGCGGCGAACAGTAATCAAAGCCTTGGAGAGCATCGAGAAAACATGGGGTGACGCCGAGAATATCGCGATAAACAGAGTCTGGTGGAAGGCTATGGTGGAGGCCCTATGCCTCATGAGGGGCAAAGGGGATTGAGTCAAGTCTTGTTTTTACGCCAGGACGAGTTGTTCTTTCGTGTTTTATTTCTACTCCCTTGTGGATGGGATGTTAGTCCATCGCAGGGTTGAACAGAGGGTCTGGATGGGGGGTTACAAATATCAGTTGTCAGTTAAAATTATGGCCAATTGTCAGTTATCAGTTAAATTTTAGGCCATTTGTCAGTTGTCAGTTAATGGACAATTAATAATTAACCATATAGCTTAATTATTAATTTTTGACCCAAAGTGTAGCTAAAAAGGTAACATTCAGAATGTAAATTATATCATTTATATTGAATTTTGGTGCTGAAATAATTGCAACTCCAAGCGGCTTTTGTTTCTATACGGCCTTTTAATCAAGGCAAGTCACTGCTCTCCGCCACACGAACTTCTGCTCCAGGGGGTCACTCCCTTACATAAGCTATATACGTATGTGTGGCCCCAAAGCCAAACGATATGGTTTTCGAGCCCTTTTGGTCTGAAATAGGGTATAGATTATTGCCATTTTGGTCTGAAATAGGGTATGATTTGTGCACTCTGGTGACTCTAGTTAGCAACTTATGGAAGAAACTATTCTTATCGTTCTTATCATGCACCCCTTGAGAAGTGTAAGTTAGGAATATGAGGCCCTTGTTAATTTTTAGGCAAACCGAAGCAGTTCCTGGATACAATGTGGTCTGAAATAGGTTATCGAATTTGGGGTCAGATCTAAAATAGGGTGGGGGAAATCGTATATTTTGGTCTAAAATAGGGTAAAGGGGTTTCTTGAAGCATGCCGCACACATGCAGCATGCCGGTATCCCCCGGGCTCCTGCTTGCCGAGCCCAAAATTCCTTTCCAACAGTTAGCCAATCAAAACTAACCTTCAAAATATTGAAAACAAGCAAATATGGGAAGAGGTCTTTATTACGATTAATTTGATTGGGTTTTGTTTAGGAATGCCTCGATGGTGATTGGCCTAGATGAAATAGTCGGAAAGGAATATTGCATTCGGGCTAACGGGTCTATTACAGGCACTTGTTGAGAAAGGAGTAGCGACAATAAAACTACTGTGTGAGAGGCTACATTGCAAAAACAAAAAATATATGTATTTCCTCAAGTTTAATTTTCAATCAGGTTATGGGTCATACGGTAAATTATTAACGAAATATGACACTCTACCGTCCTGCTGCTAAGATTTAGCATAAAACATGCATTTGTTGGACGAAAAGAGTCATACAATGTTATTTACAACGGTGTTTTGTGGATATTAAGAACGAACAGTCTTTTGACAGTTGTCAGAAAAACTCATTGCAAATGTCAGTTGTCAGTTAAATTTTAGGCGATATGTCAGTTGTCAGTTAAAATTTTGGCCATTTGTCAGTTGTCAGTTAACCCCATCCAGACCCTCTGAACAGGGTTCCCTCCCTCCCGCATTAAATTCCACGGCACCCAGAGGCACTGGGAAATGAATATTTTGCCGACACGGAACAGAGAACTAAGTGCAAGCGTAGCACGCGGGGACTTATGGTTAGCCTGTTTGTAATACATTCTGTTGAGAAACTTGTGACATTGTACGGTCAGCCTCGACCTCCTTGGCCAACACGTAATTCCTTTAAGTTTAATTTTGTTCGTTTTCTAAAAATATTGCTCTTTGATTATTGTTCTCTTTCATTATTCTGATATCAGTGTTCTATGTTTATATAAGCCTTAAAACCCCAAAGGTTGCACCATAGCATTGGTTGGGGGTACATGATCCCTAATTTTTTCCAAATGTTTACTTGTCCGGCTGTGATGCATGTAGGTTTTGTATGTTTTTTTTATCCATGCTGCTCTAATCTTATTGATGTGCCAATTACACGTACAGTGGGCCCGGCTGACCAACGTGCCCATGCCTCATAGTCTTTGTGTGTGTTCGGTTGTGTAGTGAAGACAAAATGTGTCTTCTCCAAGAACATAACGCAGTGATAAACTCGAACCCGTGGACCAAGAAGACTACCAGCGCGCTATTTAACTATTAGGCCATCTACTAGTCCTCTCAAGATTACCTCAAAATTGGTCACTGTCCGATTTGATCATGTTTAGACAAAATGTGTCAACATGACAGGGTGATGGGTCCCTGACATGACAAATACGTGTCTACTTAGGTAAATTCGTTTCAGAAGTTAAAATCTCTTTATTGAACACTCTCTAAATTAAACACGTTTCAATTTTTGAGAAGCTCATTTATTTGAGTCGCTGTAGCATGATCTAAATTGGTGTTGCTGGAAGTATAGAAAATAAAATAGCATGGAGGAAACGTCCTACTGGGCCTTAAGTCGAGAAAAAATAACAAGATTATTTTGCAATCCTACTTAAAATATTGCCATATTGTTCGCAACTGGTGAAGAAAAACACCCCAAATGTACCTTAATACAGAAATTAAATTTGTTCCCCAACTCGGACGTAGAAGGACTGAAGAAATAGAACCACATGACCACATTTGCTGGAGAAGTACTGCTTTTAAAATGATTTCAGCAGCTTTGAATGGTTACAACCACAATAATTCACTTAGAATTTTAGGGTCGCTCACTACCTCTCGGAACGAGTTACTTCATTGGTTCTTAAAACAATAGATAACAGATCATAACAATGCCCCTAGCCCTGAATATCAATAGAGGTAGTGTTTACAGCGGGCGAATAAAAATATAGGTTCCAGAGAGGTAGTGTCTTACTGGAATTTTATTGTAATAGAGGTAAGCGCCAAGTAAAGGTGATGCTGTAGTGATTCTACAGCTGGAACCAATCAGGTTCAAGCTTGGGGAACCTTCTTGACTAGCCAGCCAACGGGCAAACGCACAATGTGCGTTTATTTAGCAACAAGTGAAAATTGGCGCCGTCGACGGAAATGCACTACAATCACGAAAAAGTGATCAAAGATCTTTATCAGAAAAACTTCCCTGAGTGAGCATACGCAAGGAGTTCTCCAGAAGGGGCTGGCTAGCCAGGCCAACAACACTTCAAAATGCTGACTACGCCCTTGACATTTTGTTGTAAATTTATAGATCAGTATGAAATTAGTGATAATCACTTCCTCAAATAGATGATTTTCGTGATATCGTTTAACTTCAACTATTATGGTTGTCTTAACATCTCTGGTAGCCCCCATCTTTGAAAAGCACTGCAGTCCCTCTAAACTTTGAAATTTTAACAAGACCTCATCTTCCCAAAATGGTAAGCCAAGCCAGAAAACAGGAGTTTCCTGTCAACTACATTTTTTGTTACAACATTTTGTGGTCATATTAAACAGGCACTATGTACTATACCCAGTTTATGATTTGAAATGCTAATCTGATTATCAACTGGAAGTTGACAAAGGTACATAAACCACTGTCAGTAGTGAATTTTGAAAGGGTGATGTTGAGCATCCATTAGTGAGAGGCAGGGTGGCCAAATGGTTAGTGCACTGAACTCAGGATCGGGCAGTCTGGGATCGAGCACTGGCTGGGGCACTGTGTTATATTCTTAGGCAAGACACTTCACTCTCATAGTGCCTCTCTCCATCCAGGTGTATAAATGGGTACCGGCGAATTTACTGCTGGGGGTAACCCTGCAATGGATAGCATCCCATCCAGGGGAGAGTAGAAATACTCCTAGTCACTTCATGCTATGGAAATCGGGATAAGCTCTCGCCTGATGAGCCACTAGGCTTGTATGCAGACTTAACCATTACCTCCGATTAGCCCTATATTCAATGCAAAGGCTTCCAGCTTTTCAAATTCACTAAGGCAGTTCACACACACAAAATGAATTCCAGTAGTCAAACAAAAAGTCTTTCTTCAATTATTAAGTGGCCACCCTCAATCATTATCAAGGACCCCTCCACTAACAAGCAAGTCACTGCTGCCTCCTGTCACATCTGCCCTAACACCATGCACCACCACCAAAAAAAATCATGAAAAAAAATAGCAACCTACCCTTCCTCCTAAAAAACAGTCAATGAAAATACATACATGTATGAAGTGATGGAGCAGTACTACTGATCATGTACACCGAGTAAGATTGCATATAAAAAACAGTTAATTGATAAGAGAAAATAAATTATCTCTCTGGCATATACTCCATCATTAGGTAGTACATCATGCAAGAACCTCATGTCAATTATTGTCATAATTATCGGGTCGAAAGAGCCCTGGCTATTCTCACAACGACTAACAACCAGTCTATGCCCTTTCTCTGACTGTTACTGAAAACCTCACTTTTTTTTCTAAGAATGTTCTGTTTGAAACATATTTTTGAGCCATGTGTAATTTACATAGCCACAAGTCCATATATACTTCTTATATTAACTTCTCCAGCCCTAATTTCCATTAATTTATTATTGTAATAAATTACCTTAAATAATTGGGATAATGCTCAAATAATCACCCACTATTGGGGTAAATAAAAAAATCACCTCCACCCGCTATTCAAGGAAATTGCAGCATCTCTCGAGTAATAAGCATGTTCTTTACAAATTACAGTACTCTGTTGATTTTTGCAATGTTCAAGACTGAGAGTTCTAAAATTTGCACTTCTGAGGCATGAAATATTTAACAACCTCTGAATGAAATGCTTTCCCAAAATAACAATACCCACCTCATCCTTGGTTAATACACTAACCTCAATACATCTTTTACTTCCAAAACTTCAGTTAGCATACACTGGTTTCAAAATTAGTATTTTTGAAAATAGCATTTTCTCCATTTTATTTTCCTCTGTTTTCCTTTGAGCTCAGAAAGTAATATTTTAAATATAACACATGTGTACATCATTTTGTGAGAACAAAGAAGCTGGGGAAACACAAACTGTAGGCCATTGTGTCCACAGCTGTTTAGTTCAGAGTTCTCCCACACTTGTCTCTACAACTCTGTGGAAACAAGTAAACAAAATGCGATCTGTATTTCTGTAAAATATGTTCTCAAAATAATTCATTTCCAACAAAATAACACGACGTTTTTCTTCTTTTTCTTTTTTTGACAAAAAACAATTCTAGAACAAATTTATGTGGATAGTATGTTGAACAATGTTGATAATTTTCCTGGCTTGTTGCCTAGCAAATTTAAATTATTATCTGAATAGCTGTTTTGCTCAAATATTCACCCACATTTGTGGGAAATTAAAAAAAATAACCACCTCCTCCTGTTATTCATGAAAATACACTGTGCTATGCAAATTAAATTAGTACATGCAATTTTATAGCTATGTAGCAGAACTCTTGAAAACCTTTGCAGCTTACACTGCCGTCTGCTGCCAAATCACGACAAGACAGTTGTCCAAATTAACTTAAAGATTCCTAGTCGTGTGCATAATAATCATCTTTTAAAACTGTGTTATCAGCTGGTAATTAAGACGAGAAAGTAAAATTGTTATTTTTTAAAATATTTTTTTTAGAATGATCAGAATTTCTGTTGTCTCATTGCTAATATCAATACAAGATCAAGAAAACAGGTGACAAAAACCGAAGTAAATTATCAATAAAGTTGGTGATATTGTGTTGATATACCAACAAATTCTCAAAAATAACATAAAAGAATTGAAATAACTTAGTTAGCAGAATTGCACTTACATACATCATGTATGTAAGCTTATGGGAAAGATCAGATAACACACTTGATATTAGAGAAAACACAATAGACAGGAAGTCTGACCTTGGCCGGGTAGGACTCAGGGCCTGTCATTAAAAGAACACGCCAGCTGACATGTAAATATAAGATTGCGCAAAAAAAGGAGATGCATTCCTGCTTTCTTTAGCGTTGAAAAATTCCGGGTAATCTTGACCCAGACCTGTCATTTCGAGCACATAAAAACGCTGTCTATTTTATATACACCATTTGTTTTTGTGGTTCGGGTAATCGGGAAGGCATTCCAAAGTCCGGAAATCAAAAGGCTCCCTTTATGCCTCGAGCTCAACAAACCGGAACAATGATAAATTGAACAGTCGCATGCAATTTACACGCGCGCGCAAACGAGCGTTATATAAAAACAATTCGTAAAAGTGATTGGTGTATCAGCAATCCTTTCCTCCGATAACAAATTCAAGACGAATAAAGGCTCATCAAAACAACAACAACCAGACACAGATCGAAACAAAACAGCCATGTACAAATATAAAAGAAAGATCACCGCTACACGTATGATGTAAGCTAAGCTTCCAAGCAAGAAAGTTTCACCCAGACATTTGCTCTCTAAATTTTACTATCAATTAATCTTTAAAATTAGATTGTAATTATAACCTCATCAAATTTGTAAAACAAATTTCCAAAAACCGTCGGAAAAACCGAAGAAGCTCGCATTAGCAGTTTGGTATTTCGCTTTCGACATTCATAAATTATACATAAAGTCAAAGAATGCACGCCAGTTTCGCAAGGCGACAAGTTTCTATTTCACTACTATCAAACATGGCGATTGTCAACGGTCCAAATTATTTCAAGTTAAAGTCTTTCACTAAGTTCTTCGGGAACCACAGTAGCTTTTAACTTATTAAGGCGTTTCTCTCCCAGTCTCATCGATTTTGCTCATTAACATCAACACACATCAATACTCCCATTTAAACAGTTTCTTGAATATAATGCCGGACAGTGACCCGGCACTTTCCACGCATTTTCATCAATGTTCCTCTTCCCTTTCCATATCTTGACTCGTAGCTTACTGTTCGAAGTCAATCTTCTAATTCTTTCCTCTTAACGTATTATTATAAAAAGGTTCCAGTAATGCTGCGTTGAAGAAAGATACGGCGGAATTATACAAATACAAACGAATGGTAGTGCAAGCTGACATCAACATTGCGCTACCGAAATCATCTTACTGGTTGGTGGTTTGCGTTCAATGTTTGTGTCTTGGGGCTAGTATCGGAGGCTTGAAGTTTTGAGAAAGCTGCCAGAGCGTCAGGAAAGTTTGGCGGTGTAGCCGGTGTGTTCGCTGGCGTTACGAGCTGAAAGAAGAAATGAAAACTTCTTGAATTTCAGGTCATCAACGACATCAACATGAAAATATTGCTAAGGACGTAAATTCAAAGTTCACTTACCGCGTTGTGTTGATGAGAAGGAATCGCTGCTTCTTGGAAAAACAAACTCAAAGCGGTCTAGAAAGAAAGGAAACGAATACTGCTTAATATCACAACAATAAAATTTTAAGAACTAATCGCCAAGTACGGTGTACCCAGCCGCTTCGACATCACGTCGAAATCAAAACAATCACTCCACTACCTCGAACTGCCAATGTGCGGCCTGTAAAAGCTGCTTAGCTTGGTCTCTGGCACACCCAGCAGCCATTACGAACTGATTTATCATGGCTTGCTCTTTTAACGCGTCCATCTCGATAAAGAACGGCGAAAAAAATAACACACTTGCAACTCGCTTTCGTTTATCGGCGAGGCGAAAGAGCGAACACACCAAGTGTGTTTTTGCTTGGAGATCACGTGTCATAACATGACGTCACTGCAAAACAAACGAGTTCATTGGTTGATAATTTTAGAAAAGTGGTCTGATGTGACATTGCCATAGAAACGGAATTCGAAAGTGGAAAATTCAAACCAGAAGAACTTCGCGCCTGAGCGAAATTGCTGTGAAAATAAGACTTCTATTCCACCACATTTCAAAAAATCTATTCCAAGAAACACATTGCTCAATATCTAGTTGCTGGAGAATTTATTTTTCGGCATTTTTATGGAGTTCCTTCAATGCAATCGATGGAAACTCCGCTGTCGTGTTGTTTGTTGTGTTGCGTAAGTACACGTGTAAGTACACTTCTTGATGAATTGGTCACGCGATATGAAAGTGAAAACTGCTGTAGACTGTCACCCATGCATAAGTTTTACAGTTTTTCTCTCCATAAATTAGTTTTAACCACTGACAACAAAATAACGGAAATGACGCAGTACGGAAACAAGGAAATACCTTTCAGATATTGTGTTGTTTGCGGTCGAAAGTCCACTTTTTGCATATTTTGTCTTTTCCAAGGAAGTCGGGAGCATGCTTCAAGAAGACATCATTGACAAGTAAAGCGTGGAGACAATTAAAATCGTCAAATATATTTTCGAGGCGATGTTGATCATCAAAAATATTCAACTCGTGCGAATTTCGACGCTCGCAAATTTAGGGAAGGACCGGGAAGCATAGAATTTACTAGCCACACGGACCCTGCTGCAAACCACAGTATAGGGTCAGTATACACAAAGAGGTGCGAGCATATTAATTGCCTTGCTTTTCTTCGTTTATCATCGTGTGTGGCCAATCTTTCGCTGGCAAACGCAGAAAGTGCATTTATTCAATTCTTTCCCGGTCTTAGGTAGGGACGCTACCCGCCCCCTTTTTAAAATCTTACTGTTTTTTTTTTAGGATTGTATGTGAGGTTAGATTACCATGTAAACTGTTTGTACCAGGATCACCCTTCAAGTAGTGATAGCAGTAATTCCTAAAAATATTCCATATTTTTATAATGTTTGTTTTGTCCATGTAGTAAACGCTTTCCGTAAAAACAACCGGATTATGCCGGACAGGTTTTCGTTGTATAAAGCGGCATATAATAATTCAGGGCCGTAGCTGGCATGTGATTTTGGCCTTTTTTAAGAAACGTTTAATTGAAAATATAATCTAATGAAAAAAATTAGAAAAATACCATGGAAAATGTTTAAAAGAGCATTTCTGAGCATCTAGATTTCAAAATTTTCTGGGGAGGGGGGTCATGCCCCCGGACCCCCATAGCGGCTCGCGCCTTCGGTGCTCGAAACTTGCCTCGTCTTGTTCTGAAGTGTGGCTTCGGCCCTGTTCACTCTCACGCAAAAAATAAACTCAAAACTATTCAACTACAGAAGCTATGAATTTCAAATATAGTAGAAGATAAATAGATAAACGATTTCTCCAAGTTTCAGGTCTGTGCGGTGTACCGTACACTATCAAGCTGGAAATTTGCAAAAAAGATATATTTTGAAGCTTATCTTACACCTAGTGATAACGAAAATTTAGCAGGCCTAGTGAATTTTGATTTCAGAATTTTGTGACGTAACTTGAAAGCCAAGAATACTGTCTCCAAAACACTTGGTAAGACGTGTTTTGGCGAGGAAACAAAAGCCTCTTAAACAGAAACGAGGAACTTAAATTGTCTTTAACTTCTTATTCAAATATTCAATTTTTCTCAGCCTTTTTATGAAACGTTACAAATGTCAGATCATTAATATTTCCGCCTTGGGGATGTGGGCAGTAACTATATGATGCTCACAAGAAGTCCTACCCTCGTTAAAAAAACATTACATGTCTGTGAGCATACTAACCGGAAACCCTTTGAAATGACATTTTCTCCCCTGTCCCTACCCCTGTGGCATACAAAGTTAACCGGCGAACGCATAGAGGACTGGTTACCAAGCACGTTTGCATAATTCTACCGTTGTTGTCTTGTTGCGCTCGTTATATTCTTTGTTATCGAATATTTATTTTCTGTTTCAATGTACTTGCAGCTACTCTAGAACTGCTACATCCAACGTTAAATGCCTCCAAAAAGAGGCAAGTCTAAAACCTCTTTCAAGGTATTTTCAACCGCTAACTATTCAAAGTTTGCAAATAGATTTCCGTTCTTAAAAGAACGACAGATCAAGGCGAAACTGCTCCAGGCATGGAGAAATAAGTTTACCTCTAACACGACAAAAGAAATCAAGAAAAGCAAACATCGGAATGAAATTCTGTTTAATGGAGGTAAGAATGGTTTATTTTGACTTTTTTATACGATGATAAACAAACGCGTATAAGTGATCGTTACAAATATTCGTAATCACAACAGCCATAAATGTAGGAATACGTTCCAGTGTAAACTCCCGGCATTGGACCTGAAGAAGGCTGGTTTTGCCAGCCGAAATGTAGTACACAATTTAAAATCATTCTACGTTGTATCGTTCTCTCCTTTTTTTATATTCTTCATATTATGTCAAAAACATAGGGAATTTTGAACAGAGAATTATTTTCAACCAGTAAAAGAAAGCATTCATATACTGAATTTGTGAAGCATTAGTCCTTCCTTTCTTGAATCGATCCTTCTTTCAGTTAAGTAGTAGAACATTTAAACTGAAACTGTTTGAAATAATTTTACATGTAATTTTTTGGTCTCCAAGACAAGACAGCAACTATTTAGGGCTGTAGGCAGGATTTTGCTTGGGTGGGTGCGAGCACCGAAAGCATGAGCGTCTAGGGGGATCCGGGGGTATATATTTCCCTGGAAATGTTTTTGAAAAATCAAGTTCTTGAAGTCCACCCTGCTACATTCTTAGAGTCATTTTAACCATCTGTCTCAGATTAGCGGGCTTTTGCGGCGCGTGGGGGGGGGGGGTGCAGACGCACCCATCGCACCCCCCCCCCCTCCCTACGGCCCTGATTTTACATGGAGTACTTCGATTTGAAGATAAGGAGGATAATTCCTTTCTTGATGAATATAAAATTAACTTGACCTCATCACTGATAGAAGTTGCCGATCCAACATCCCAAAATATTAATTTTAACAGTATCTTATTTATATCAAGTAAAGTGTGAGACGCCAGAAGCGAGCCAAGAAGATGGTTTTGAAAACAGATCTGACTGTTCGCCACTTATTACATACTCTAACGGACGTCACAACGATAAAGTGCGGCATGGCTTCGCTAAGGAGAAACCAAGCCAAAGTGTTGCGAACTGCTCATGGCCATGCTCTAGAGAGGCATCATTTCGTGGCTCTGGCAGTTCAAATCTGGATGGCGACAAAGTTTTAAAGAAGCGAAAAGCTACACAAGGAGGGAACGAAAACGAACTCGTTGATTTATTTGAGGAGATCAGCGCAGAGCAACTTTTAATAGAACCAGGAGAAAACTACGTTGCTGACAGCGAGGTCATGTCGAGTACCCCTGTGTGCGAGTTTAACCGTAAGGAGTGGCTAGAGAAGCTTGCGGAAGAAGCGAAGGATGAAAAGGTACCTGGGTGGGGTGAAGGGACGAAGGGGTGGGGGAGGGGTGAAAGGAGGAGTGGGTGGGGTTTAACCAGATGGGGTCGGCCTTTTTTCTCCACTCTAAGTCTGAGCGTTGGGTGTAGTGTACTAGTTTTCGAAGGTATGAAACTTCTGCGTAGCACTTGGTTGTTACAATAATTGCAAAAATGTTATTTAAAGTGCCAAATTGGTTAAGAAACTCAAACGTTCCGGGCTTGGCCCTTCATCAGTGGATAAATGTTCGTTATCGCTGTAGTATAGCTGACCAAGAAATTAACGCATGTTTCCTGAAATCAACGTTCACAAAATGGACCAAAAATTAATTTTCGATGCAGAGTATGGCGGGAAAATAATTTCAACTTAGGCAACATCAAGCAACTTCCAGAAAAAGGTAGCTCATATCTCAAAGGGGAAATGCTTTTCGAATTTTGGGTTGGGACGTGACAGCGTCCCCTGGCTATACAAAACTCATACGCCGTTCATACCCACAATCCTTATATTCCCTTTTTCTAGAACCCGAACACGGTGTCCGGGATGTTCAAATGGAGAGCAGACAGGAAGAGGAAAATTTCGCAAAAAAACGAAGAGGAGAACAGCTACGAGTCAAGGTAAAATCACTTTGATTTCGATGACAAAATACCCCCACTCTTGTCGGTTGTAAACTTGCGTGCTGCCTGTTTCAGGCTCCCAGGTTCAGAGGAGAAGAGCTGGAAGAACTCCTGCTTTCCCTTTGTTCGTTACTATGGCGTTACTAGGGACCTTCAGATGGATAGGAGTACAATTGTGACTTTCTTCACTCCTCCCTGTTGCTCAACACTTCAAATTGTAACGCATATAAATACCTTTATAATTTCTTATTTTTTTCTCTTCCTGTTAGTTTTTTATTGTTTCCTTGTACTGTAAGCTCTAACACCAATAAAAACTTTTTATTGCAAAAAAAAAAAAAAACACTTCAAAAGGAGATGATCGGCCCGAGATTGGCGAAAGCATAAACACTGTAGGTTTGAAAAATCGTCACTCGTACTCCGATCTGAAAGCCTCTAGAAGCAAAACGAACGCGATTATTTGATTTAACTGGAGAATGGAACCTATTAACTTACTATTAGATATCTCTGATGCCCCCCTCACGCTCACAACTCAACTCCTGTCTTATATGTTAAAACACTTTATTCCCGCACTGTTTAGCTCGTCCCCAGGTACACCCAGAAGTAGAAGGCGCGTCAGCCCATATGGCCTGGATTAACCCAGCTCGCTGTTCGACATTGTTACATATCAAGTTTCGAATGCACAATCCATTTCGAGTCGGCCGTTTGCAGCAATTTATTCAGATAAATACACACCAATCACTGAAGGAATTTGCATGCGCTAGTCGTTGCGAAACTCGCACAATTTGTCCAGGCCGTAATTCCAGAGGAGTAATAAAAGATAACTGTCCATCCTGTGTTTCTTTAGCTTTAGTGCCTCTCTATCTATGATTTTTGTATATTTACTATTTTAACTTTGTTTCTTTTAGGTTTTTAGTGAGTAATGATCGCGAAGGACGCAGCAACTTCCTCAGTATGTTTGATGGAGAGGAAGACATCTTTCTTTAAACAAGACAAGTTGCTGGAGGGATCTTTGATATTTTACAATAAAACTTATCCTTGCGAAACAAAGTTGATGTCCCCGTGTCACAATCATCTCACCATCTATTTATTTGAATTTCTTTTGCGTTATTTTATGAACAATAAATTGAAGGTCACCCACCCTACATTACAATCTATAGAGCGTGTTCACTCACCTTACCAGCGGCCATATTGGTTTACCAAAACAAAAGACGATTTTTGCATAAAAATAGAGTTCCATTCCCGGAGGAATGGCTTGGTACACCAATATCGCCGCCGTTTGTTTGTTTTGGAACAACAACATGGCTGCCGTGAAGACATATGAAAACGCTCTTTAAATTATCACCTTAAAGTTTTTTTCTTCCATTAATCCCAGACTTTACTGGGTTATTTAAATACTAGAACAGTGAAACGAACCGAACCGTTTCATCTCGATAAAGCTTTTATTAATTTTGACATCTCTTAATAAGTTTTCCCATCCCCCGGCCAATAAAAAACCAAGGTACGCCCGGAGGCGGAGAACTAAAACTGAACGTGCACGTGCAGTTTCTGACTTCTGATTGGTTGAGGGACTTGGAAAACTAACAGAATAATTTTATAAAACGTTGGCAATGTCCCGATGCACGTGATTCACTGTAAGCACCGTCATTGTAGCGCGGGTTTTCAATGGGCGGGCCCCCTCCTTAGCTGAAGGTCTGGATCTGCCACTGTGTGACCTTTGTGATTGGCCAAAGTGATTTTGGCTTTGGTTCTACGACACTCAAATGAAACCCGCTCGTTCTGCCGCTATTGAGCAGCAATAATTTCATTATAACTTGAAAAATCGACTTTTATAGGAAAATCCATTACCTGACGAGGGAATTCCACGTTAAAATTCACGCGAAAAACCGATATCGCACGAATCGCTTCGCGATTCGTGCGATATCGGTTTTTCAAGTGAAATTTACCGTGGAATTCACGAGTCAGGTAATTGATTTTTCTTGAATCGCATAATCTTTTAAAAATGAAAATGTGGTGAATGTTGCGAGTTTAAGCCCAGCCTCACTTTCAAGTCGCAATACCGCGCTGAATACCCTCGCATCTCTAGCCAATCAGAGCGCGAGAATTCTTTGAGCTATGCGATTCTACAAAATAGAGCGATGTTTTCAGTTCCTTGCATATAGTATTCAAAAACCAAATACAGAAAACGAAACAAAAATTATATAATCTTTACGCCGAGACATCAAAGAAAGATTTTAGTTTGACTTCCACGTCCTCCACCGTGTATTTGATGTATTTTTCAGGATTTTTTGTAAAGGACAAACTTGAATATCTACAAAAGAAAGAAACAAATAGAAACATATTAAAGGTGATAGAAAGTACATGTAACAAACTGTCACACTTTCCATGGTCTACATTCTTAGTAGACAGCAAACGTCGTTTATTGTAAACCCGCAAACTGATTGGTTGGTTACCTTATCGTTAACTATACGCTGACAGATCATCCGCTGGTCTTGAAAGGAAAATATGTTATTGGCTTTTTATTTAAATACGGTTTAGTCTCTGTTCAAACAATTGGATAAGGTACTTGCCTTTTCTTTCTGCGTTCTAATCATTGAGGCACACACTCGCTTATCGCTTGTAGAAAGTGGTACTATTTTTGTTTAAAGGGACACTGTCACGAGCATAACTTCAAAAATTCAACAGCCCAAAAACATGTTTACACCATTGGAAACCTGTTAACAGTGGTCAAGGTTTTACCAGTATAGTAATTTTTAGAAACCTTGACCACTGTTAACAGGTTTCCAATGGTGTAAACACGTTTTTGGGCTGTTGAATTTTTGAAGCTACATATAGAGTGATATCACTGTGATACAATCGAGAGCTTTTGATCTCAACTTGAAGAAGTCAGTTCTGTCCTTGTGGTTTGGAAAAATTGATGAAAACTATTTACGGTCACCCTCTTCTTTAAACAATTTGCTAGATATACTTCGCTTTACGTTCTAGGAGCATTTCCTGCATGGTTAGAAGTACTTAGTCGTAATTTTGGTGCCGTTTTACTAAAAAGCCAAAAAATGTCCGTGATAGTGGTGTCCCTTTAATATACCATACACATAACAACAACAACATCATCATCCCCCAACGGGATGAATCATGATGTCATTCAACGTCCAAAACTCAATTGGAGCCAGAAGGACATCAAGTGGCTTTAATACAAAGTTTTGGCCAATTTTCTAAAATTTGCTAGACTCCTCACGTTCGTTTTCTATAAGCGATAGCTGCCGCTAGTGAGATTGGATTTGACGAAAGGTGTTTATGAGAAGTTAAGTTTTTTACCCCCTCGCATTTCCTCGCTATCACTTACTTCTCTCTAAAAGTCGTGTAGAGTGGTAGAATGAGATCCATATTTTCATTTCTCAATTGATCTCTCAGCTGTGTATCAGGGACTGCATATGTTTTCTGTATCTCGTACAGCTCTTCCAGTTCTGTGTTAAAACCCTTCAAAACAAAGGAAGAGGTATTGTATCCTTGAACTCTAGCTAAATAGATGACACAGAAGACGAAAAACCACAGAAATAACACAAATAGATTTGCTTAGTATCCCCTGAAAATACCATCTTTTTACTGTAGTTTTAAATATTTTTAAGCATTCTCTTCGTTTTGTTTTTTCTTTTTATTGTTAATTCTTTTCACTTTTAATTTGTACACGACCCCACAAGCTTGTAGCTTAGATATTTTATCGTGTATTACTATAAATAAACGTTGTATGTGTTTGTATGTATGTACCATCAACTTTTGAAACCCGAAAACTCCGTCCCTGCAAAAATAGGTCCCCACAAATCTTATGTACGAAAAGCCCCCACATGTCTCAGTTTGCAAGAGTGAGTAAAACAATTGAAGTGCTATTAATAACTGTCCATTCTAACCTTGAACTTGTCTTTTATCATTTGTCTTTGTTTATCTTTCAGCTGAAAAACAAAACATAGCAAAATGACCTTTGACGGACAAAAGCAAACAAAGAAAATGTAGTAATCTACAACAAGTATTTTAAAACAGTTCTTTATTGCCGACCTCAAGCCAGCTCTGTAATAAATTTTCCAAGGCATGGTCCTACTCACTTGTCACGCTCATTAGCCATCCCGTCACCAAATATTGAATGAGCCCAAGGTTTTCACAAGAGCAGTTGCTAAGCAACAGGCTTTATACATATGACGTCATTCTGAAAACGGTTACCAAGGCAACAAAAAATCTTGAAGGATATTGCGCCTCGTCTTACCTTCGTTTGTGGTTCATTTACTTTATGTGCCGACATTGGTTTCTCCATCTCCAGTAGATAGTTAAGTACTTTTCTCCAGCTAAACAAAGATTATCAATCAATCAATCAATCAATCAATCAATCAATCAATCAATCAGTCAATCAGTGAGTGAATGAGCGACCTAGCGAGTCAGTCGGTCGGTCAGTCATACCATTTTTGATAGGTGCTTTTCTGCTCGTCAATCAACTGCTGGTATTGTTTCTCCACTCCAGTGATTCCTCATTCTTGAAGAAGAGCAAGAAGACCGGATCTGCAACAAAGCAAATACAAACTTCAATAAAATGATATTCAATAGCATTCATTTTCAACAGCACAATAATTCAAACCGTAAACCTAAATCTTTCTAGTTTATCTGTATTGCAATCCACTTTCATGTTCGCCATGCGACTCACCCCTATTTTCCTAAGGATTCTTGTCATTTGTCGAGTACGGTTCCACAAATATTAACCACGCTAAGCACCTAAAATTATCATACTAAAATATTTTCGCATTCTTACCGTTGTAGAGCCTTTACAATGTAATTGTAGTTGTTCAGCAAGAAGAGAGTACAAAGAGTCGGCGCCTCGTAAACTCGTGCCTTGAGCTCAAGATTCAGTCCCAGGGCTCCAAGCACACGTTCTACGTTAGAAAAATACAGCCTTACGTGAATAATACATTCGAGCAAATTTTATGTGACAACTTTTCTGTGAAAAATATATATAAAATGTGAGTGTGAATCGAATCTATGACATCCCAAACACCGGGAGGGTGCTCCATCCACTGAGCTACGAGAACTTATAGTGAACAAGGCCAGTTACTAGGTTCATATGTCACACGCGTCGTGCATACTTGCTCGTGTACACGACGCGATAAATGTTAAAAACTCGCTTCCATACGCGCCAGACATGACTCTGAACAGCGAAGGCATGCTTGGGTGCGAGAAAAGAGGCCTGAAAACCACTGTCAACTTCTGAATATATGCCAACTTTTCTGCGAGGATTCTTGCACTCGAGCAAACCTTCACATATGGCTCGAACCCGGACCGTTCGATCCGAAGTCTAGCGCGATAACCTCAAAAGGCATCTACCAATTCTACCTTCGTCACGCAACCATTCCTGCTTCTTTATTCTCATAAACTGTTTGCTGGAGAATGTGTTGATACAGTAAAGAGAATTTACACATCGGTCATTCTTAACAGAACATAAAACAAGAAGAAAACTCAGTACTTACGGACATACTCAGAAACAACCTTCGTAAAGAGTTCTGTTTCTCTTGTGAAGAAATTTCCACTCTGGTCCTCTGCAATGTCAAATGGAATTAACAGTAAAAACCTAAATGAACCAACTTTGACAACGGTTACATTTAAAACTAAGCAACTAAGTTGAAATACCAAGGAACGTAATTAGACCTTTGTTTTGGTTTTGAATTTCCCAACCGAGCTCTAAAACTCGTTCAAAAAGCTTGTTGAAAGTGCTCTAACCAATCCAAGCAAAAATAATTGGAGAAAAATGTTATTCAAAGTGCCAAATTCGTTATAAAGAAACCCAAAAAAGCTGTACACTTAACCAGTCAAAAGCAAAACAAAAGCCAGTTTTTTTTATTTGGCGTAACGCGCATTTTCCCGCGTCTGGCGCCGGTTGGTTGCACGTTTTCCCGCGCTTTGCGCCGGTTGTATGTTTTTCTTGAGTTTTGATTGGTTCAGTACGTTTACTGTATCTGTTGTGATTGGCAAGACAACCCAAGTTACTGCAAACACGTGAAAGGAAGTAATGAGCTTGTTGACACAGAAATCTCATTTTCCATTTGTTTTTACCATAACACTGCTGAACCCTTGCAATGGACAAACTATCCTAAGTTAATGTTCATTCAATAGTCTTTCCCAAAGTCTTTACACTCCGTACCTTGCATAGTGACCAACATGCTTCCAACTGTTTCAGTATATGGTAGGAGTTGCTCCATGAAAATAAGTGTCTAAACAGGAAAACATAAACGTGAGATTGAAGCCGGACAGGAAGCAGATACCAAGTACAGTGCATGTTCGCTGTTACACAGTCGGTTCGTTAAAGCTAATGATCGTTACAAACGTATAAGTAAGAAATATATACACGGGGTTACTTTAAACTCAATTTCCGTCAAAATGGCTTTTTCTTCTTTAAAAGAAGTCTAAGCACTATACGGACAAGAGCAGGTACGAAGCTGCTGCGTTACAGAGTGATAATGAAAAAGCCTCCAATACAACGTACATTTCTGGTGAGTTCGTGGACTGTTCCATCACTTGGCATGTTGGAATGTTTGTCAGGACCGTGCTACAAAAAGAGAATAAATATCCATAATGAGAGAGCGAGAGTGATGACCAGACCTAACTAACGGATCAAAGAACACGTATTGAACTTTTATCTTAGTTGAAAGCAACAAAGGACAACAGTTCGTCAGGAAAATTATTAAAGCTGACATGAAACGCAAGCTACAGCGTTGGACATTTTATCTTGGAAATTTTCCCCGTGCCCCGTTCAATGTTGGAGATGAGAACTGAATCGATCGACCAAAATATTTCAAACAACATTGGACAGGAGGAAAGGGGCGAAAATTTTCCTACACATGTGTCCATGGTTGTAGCTTACAAAAAGGTTTTAGAAAAAGTTTATTTTCACCTTTATACCATCAGCGAAATCATCTAGGGCCTTGGCAGACTGGGAAACAAATAACATTAAACTTTGTTCAATGAGTAAGAGACAATGTGTGGTAAAAACAACAACAACAAACAATCAAACAAACAAAAAAAAAAACAACAAACAAACACATTCCCTCTGTCGCTCGCGCATCACACTCACTCTTTACTTTATAAAAGAAGGATTCCTTTTTACAAAACTTCTCTACAGCTGTTACTTGGAACGTCACGCAACGTTTCTCTCCGGGGAATAAGTGTTGCGTGACGAAGTAAATAATGGCTGCGCATTTCTGCCAAAAATGATCAGCTGAGTTGAGGTAAACTGCTTTGTTGTTCTTACTGCGATGACTCACCGTCGATTCCATAGCATGAATGAGTGTAGGAAACTGCCCCTGAGTCCTATGAAATGTTTCCTGTAAAAAGAAAAAAAAGGTAATGTTTGATGTGCCGTTTATGGCACAAGTCTGAAGAGTCCGAAGAGTTTCCGATTCTTCCCGAATATTTCCGATTCTCACCGTCAGGTTGACGTTGCAAGAGAACTTCCAAAAGTCGTCTCGTGGGGTTGAGGGCATCAGGATACCTCACGTTACTTCAGGCCCTTAGGAAAACATGACGTAGACTCACAGACCTCAGGTAATCCTCAGAATTGTTGATGGAGCGTGCTGCCCAGTTATCGAAACATTTACTCTACTTCACATCTATCCTTGAAAATCTGTACCCTGGTTCCAGGGTTCAAATGATGGATAAACGTCGCTATCCACCAAATAAATCACTATCCTCATTCCTGCGCTATGTTATGTTAACACTTATCCACTGGATAGCGATTTATCCGGTGGACAGCGTTATCTACCCTTTGAACAACAAGAAACATATCAAACTTTTTTAGCTTACACAGCGGAGTTCCCTCTCTCACCGGGAGTTCTCGCACAGTTCAAATAGCAAGAGCATCCCAGGGATATAAAAAAAACCCCGGTGCTCTAATACGGCTTTGAAAGGAACCAAACTTAGACCGTACCTGCAGTGTGACATACAAATCAGGTTGAATGGCATTGAAGGCTTTGAGTATTGGAAACACTTGCTGAATGGCGGAGTAGTTGTGTTTGTTGAAATGGCGCTTTAGAATGTTAATAATGGCCTGCGGGAAAATCAAGACATGAATAGTAATCAAGAAGCCTGCTTTTTCATTTCAATGTTTCTTTGAAAATTAACGTTTTTAGTGTTTTCTCATGACTTGTTAAACCAGAACCAAAGTTATTCACACTTGACCAATCACAATAAACCAACTGCAAAATGAACCAATCGGATGTCGAGGTGAAAACATGCAACCGCCGCCAAGCGCGGGAACACGCGCAAAGGCTGTTACTGCACTCTGTGATTGGTTTAAAAAACTCGCGCCAAATACTCAACCAATCAGATGCAAAACCGAAACAGATCCCGACTAGATCGCGTGTATTTTCCCGCGCTTTGCGCCGGCTCCGTAAATTTGCTTCGTGTTTTGATTAGTTCACTGCGTTGTTTGATTTTAGTTTCATGACACTCAGAAGCTGCGCGCCATAACTTTTCAAGATATCTTTTAACGATTCTCTCTCAGTTGCGGACATAGTACACGTAGTCCTTCATGCAAATTAGCAAAATAACGACACGTTGCAAACACTAGAAAAGTTTTTATAGAAACGGCATTTAAGATAAAAAAAATCATTGTTTATTGTCAATATGAGTGCCCCTGCAAAGCGTGGATGGATAGGCCAATCCCTTTTACAAATATACTTCCTTTAAATAATTATAAGCAAAGCCCCTTGTAAACAACCACGCCGCACGGGGTAAGAGGGCATTACCACATTTTACATTGAAAAATCAGCATTGACAGAAGTTATGTATAAAGCAAGTACCTCTCCTTCGGAAATGAAATCATCCATCGCGGCTTGAATAAGCTTGTCAAAAATGGTGCTCTGGCTTTGCTCTGGAATAATGCTCTTCATAAGCTCTCGTTCACTCTGGCAAAACAGCAAAACAAAAACTTGTAAGGTCACAAACAATGAAACATGTTAAAATCTCTTGATTTTAAGTTGCTTGTCCCTTAGAAGTCATGTGCTTTAACATAAAAACCATCATGGCCTTGTAAGGTCCTCGATTTCGTTTCCAGGGCGAACGCTGCCGGAGAAGGAAATTTTTTTGGCTACTTTAAAGACAACAACCATTTCATTTTGCCAAACATAAAGAGAATAAAATAAATTAAAATAGGCAAAAAACCTACTCAGAATAGAAATAAACTAAACGAGCTGAGTAGCTAAAAAATTAAATTGCTATGACTAGGTTTCGAATAACAAAATGTTTTGTGAAACATTTGAGAAGAAATATTAACGATAAAAGTGAACGACGTTTTGATGACTCCATGTCATCATTATCAAGTTAAATTAGAATACAGAGTTGAAGCTTTATATAGTGATCGGAGAATGAATGAAAATATTTAGTCAATTTTTAAGTAAACAGTTTGGCACGGACGGAGTCTGATTGTGTGTTAAGTTTTGGCTTTATGTTCCTGATGAAGAGCATTTCGTAAAGTACACAATCCAGCTTCGTGCGGCATTCCTTTAAAACAGTGAACTGGTCTTGTACACTGGACTGTTTACTTTACGAAATGATCTTCATCAGGAACATAAAGCCAAAACAAGCAAGTCGCGGCTCATTAATGATCCGTTAGGGCAAAGTTTTATTTTGAGCATGGTCTATTGTTACACAAATTCCATCATTAAAAAGGGCTTCAACAAAGAACTTGCTTTATTGTTGAATTAATACCAGTCACAATTCCAACCACCGACTGAAGAGAGATGAAAATGCGACGAGTTGCGGAGTATATTTGAAGAACTTTATGGTGTTTGAAAATGTGATGAAACACTCTCTCAAATGTTTGATATATCTTCTCAATCGAAACTAAAACTAAGGAGAAAACGGAGAAATGAAATCGTTAAGTACTAATTTATTTAGACCATATAAACGTCCAGACTGTCGTGGTAATATAATGGTTTCCTTTGTTTTAACTTGATGAATATTAATGTTTTGAAAAGCAAAAAACAACCAACGTGCGGAACAGAAAGCAAACAACTTCGACCCGCCAATTGACGTCCTAATATTTGTATGCTCCAACATGAGTTCGATTTATTTGTTTTTTATAGCTGCCCTTGATTTAAAGGGAATCTTCTTCAACGTACGAATGCTGCGGTGCTGCTTCAAAGACGCAACGAAGTACACATTTCTTCAGCAACACAGATCACTAATCATTTTTCAATGTATCTGCCAAGGTACTCTTCCTGTCATGGATGTTGTTGAGTCGTGGAAAGGATCTAGGTTGTGTTTGTCGTACTCATGGTTCACGTTTTGCTGTATGCTGCGGCCTCGACGGATATCAATGTACAACACGACAACGCCGCTCCAGAAGATTCAAAGAAAACATGTTCTTTGCTTTGGCACGTTTGTAAACAAAATAAAGGAATCTTACTGTTTTATTGTATTGCAAGTTCGTTGTTGATTTTTAGCGGCCTGCCTCGTTCCTTTGTCAAAATTTTGAACAGACCAAAGTTTTTAACGAGTTAGTTTATCCATCATTAGCCACGACTACCGCCCGACTAATTACTGGAATCATTCTACCTGCAGTATTCATTTATTTGATAGATTCAAGCTACGAAGAAAATGGAATAAAAACTGTAGTTATTTAGGGGCCAGCGATGTTCCCTTAGCAAAAGTCTGCTGCCTGGTCCGAAAGGTCTTGTTAGGCAACATTCTGCCATCGAGTGACAAGTGTGATTTTACGCCTAGTTCTTTCACTCCAACTGTGGGTGGGCGGCAAAATTCATTGTAGTGAAACACCCTCAGTAAATATTCATTATGATCATCTGAGAGAATCATATCCTCTGTTTTATTCATCAGTTAGACCAAAATAAGACACAAAACTGACGTTAGTTAGTCGTCCTTACGGGTCGAGCGCAGTGCTGCCTTACCGGGAAGCTGGAGTTTACCGGTACAATCAGTAGAACATAGGTTTTTGACCTTTTTGACCAATCAGAGTGCGCGACGTATCTCAGGTTAATTCATAAATAGAATTAAACAAGGAGCTTGCTTCTTTGCTGAACCGGACAGCTCACGATATCGACCCGACCCGGCACCAATAGGAAGTTCTAATAATTTGAATCATCTAACATGAGTTGGATCTATTTGTTTTTCATAGCTGCCCTTGATTTAACGGGAATCTTCTTCAACGTACGAATGCTGCGGTGCTGCTTCAAAGACGCAACGAAGTACACATTTCTTCAGCAACACAGATCATTAACCATTTCTCAATGTATCTGCCAAGTTACGCTTCTTGTCATGGATGTTGTTGAGTCGTGGAAAGGATTTGATACGCAGCCCAGAGAATCGTGCAACGTCCTCAGAATGCTACCCATTTCTATCATCCATTTGCTGGCTTGCAACATTATGGTACTTTATTTTGACCATCACACGACGCTTCGTCACCAAGGTGCATCTTTTAAAAGTAAAGTAACCGCAGCACTATGTTTGGGATTCGTTGGTGCTGTAGCAATTTTGTCCAGTTGTTTCTGCAAAGATTTTCTTTTTCAAATAGTCATCAGAGGAATTGCGTTTGTCATACTCACGGTTCACGTTTTGCTGTATGCTGCGGCCTCGACGGATATCAATGTACAACACGACAACGCCGCTCCAGAAGATTCAAAGAAAACATGTTCTTTGCTGTGGAACGTTTGTAAACAAAATAAGGGAATCTTACTGTTTTATTGTCTTGCAAGTTCGTTGTTGATTTTTAGCAACCTGCCTCGTATCTTTCTCATTCAAGATTTTGAACAAACCAAAGATCTTATCGAGTTAGTTTATCCAGCATTAGCCACGACTGCCGCACGACTTATTACTGGAATCATTCTACCTGCAGCATTCATTTATTTGATAGATTCAAGCTACGAAGAAAATGAAATAAAAACTGTAGTTATTTAGGGGCGAGCGAGTCTTAAAATGCTGTACACAAAGAAGCTTCAAGATTATTGCTATGGAAACTATTTCACATTAGGAATATGTTCCCTTACATTTGCATAAGTCTGCTAAAAGGTCGGAAAGTCTTGTTAGGAAACATTCTGCCATTGAGTGACAAGTGTGATTTTAGGCCTAACTATTGTTGCAACAGGAAAGTCCAGGAAAGTCCAATGTAATATTTGTTTAACTGTACGTTTTGTAAAGTAAAATGTGGACAGCTTTCAAGAAAAATAATTATGTACTGATTTGTATATGTAATCGCATGGGCCCGAGGGCAATTAAGGATTAATTTCACGCGCATTTTCAAAGTTCTCACAAAATTGCCCGAGTCGCGAAGCGACGAGGGCAATTTGGAAAACTTTGAAAATGCAAGTGAAATTAATCCTTAATTGCACGAGGGCACATTGCGATTACGTGTTTATCACATAAAGGGAAAAAATTTTTTGCACAAGAAAGCTTAAACGAGGTCCGCCATGGCGTAAACCGGTTGGCAAGAATATTCGCTCGTAGCAAAATGACCACCTTTATAATTAACTTATGTCGATTGACGGAAAAATCTACAGTAAAAGTAAGCATAACACAGCATGTGTAATTGACTCATAATAGTCCCTTCACAGATAAAATAAAAGCAGTTTAAATTTTATTTACGTTTGTTTGCGAGGCTTCTAACCGCGCGGACATGCTGCATCGATGAAAGTCATAAACAAAGTGTCCGGACAAGCTCTAACAACTTCTTGAACCCGACATTCTCCTTTTCACAGCGGACACTGTAAGTTCTAACAGAATGTATGCCATTTCCAGGCTCTGTTTCTAAGGCGAACCAAAGCAAAACGAAGAAGTATTATCTTTCAGTAATCTCAGCCGCCATGAATTTCTATTCTTCGTGCAGCGTCAACCGTTCAGAAGTTTTTTCGGGCTGTGACAAACGAATTTGGATTGAAAAGTCCTCTTTCTATTCCACCAAGGAACCACTCATTTCTGCCTGCCGATTTTCTTTCATATTTGATGAAATAACCGCAATTATATCAAACTCGAAAGCATTGTGTTCTGAACACTGTTCTGAACTTTTTTCAAACTCGTTTCAAGCGGGAAACCAACTCAGTGCAGACGACGCGCGCTCAGCCAATCAGGATCAAGTAATCATGCCCTCTTGATTACCAAAAAGTGCCCTCGTGATTAAGAAAAAATGCCCTCTGTCTCAACCAATCAGCGTTCAGTAATTTTGCCCCATATGTGATAAGAAAAAAAGCATGTGAAGTGCATTGTGTGATATGTAAATATATAGTAAACACGCCGCGCAGCTTATAACAAAAGAACTTTTACGCTGGCAATCAAGGGTGAAATAAATTTGTTGTTAAAAAGCACCAGTTGTCTGAAATAAATATTCTCGGCGGCTATGAACAGAGTTTTGTAAAACTGTTGGAACGAAGAAAAATCTCGTAAAGTTGGGAGCGAAATGGACAAATACTAGAGAACGATGAAACCTTGTAGCGCAACGACCGCAGTTCATGAAAGACGTGATACCTGATGCCAGATTTTCATACAAAACGTTTTGCAAAATGGCGTATTGTATTGTGACTGAATACGTCCTATCGTTTAACAGAAACCTCGAGCTTGCCTTCTAATTGTTAATTAAGCTCATATTTAAGCAATAGACCACACTTTCTAGGGGTTAGCCGGCGCATAAGCCCCCGCGGGATGTTGAGAGAACACGAGAAAAGCTTGTAAATCACGAGCCGTCAGCGAGTGATTTACAAGCTTTTCGAGTAAGATTTACGAGCTTTTTGAGGGGTAAACCAATCACAGCAGCTGAAAGAATAAAACACAGTTCAACTTCACTGACTGTCCACACCAAACTTTACGAACCGACGCGACGAAAACGTTTAACAGTCCGTTTAGTAAATTTCATAAGACAGGAAAGGAAAAAGTCAAACGGTTAACGAAAGAAAATGTAGTCAACGATTAAAGTTGCTTTCACGAGGAAATTTAGCAAACTGTGGCCGGAGTCATCCATCGCGAAAGCAAAGGACTACACGGAAAGTTTGCAAGTTTACAAACCTCACAGACTGCCGAAGTTGTTTAGAATAAAGGTTTGTTTCGGCTAAATTACAGAATACAGGGGTCGCCCACTACCTCTCGGAACGAGTTATTTCATTGGTTCCTAAAACAATACATAACAGGCTATAACAATGCCCCTATCCCTGAATAACAATAGAGGTAGTGTTTACAGCGGGCGAATGAAAATAGAGGTTTTAGAGAGGTAGTGTCTTACTGGAATACAGGGCCACTTATTTGCATGTCATTGAATACGAATAGCATCTATTGTGTTATGCCTCGTTCTATAAAGAGTTCCGACACATGTAAAGATGTAAATGAGGTGGACCAAAGTGGCCCTGAATTCTGTAGTTGCTCCTTTGTTTCAGAAACTTTGCTTCCGAAATTTTATTTCGAGCTTATTTGTTATGTAATTTTTCGTTTTCGCCGAATGACAGACTTAACAGAAAGCACCGAAACTGCATAAAACTAAAATTAATTCAAGCGCGTACAAGGGCACAGCGTGAGTTTCCTGCCATCAAGATGATTCAAGTAAGCTTTCATCGCGATCAATTTGAGGTAGTTTTTTTCCGGTCTTTCAACTAAGGCTTTTAAGTAAATGTTGAATAAAAGATATCCATGTCGTTACTTTTATTCCAGCACACTAAAAGCGTAACTGTTTATTGTGTTCCTTCTCATATGATTGTTTCTGCGTTTTGTTTTGTTTTGTTCTTTCACTCCAACTGTGGTGGGCGACAAAATTCATTGCAGTGAAACACCCTCAGTAAATATTCATTATGATCACTTGAGAGAATCATATGCTCTGTTTTATTCATCAATTAGACCAAAATCAGACATTAAACTAACGTTAGTTAGTCGTCCTTACGGGTCGAGCGCAGTGCTGCCTTACTGGGAAGCTGGAGTTTACCGGTACAATCAGTAGAACATAGGTCTTTGACCTTTTTGACCAATCAGAGTGCGCGACGTATCTGAGGTTAATTCATAAGTAAGGTAATAGCACTGAGTGGAGTCCAATTCGGTCTGTAATCATACGAGTGATTAACAAAATCGGACGACCGCGTAGCGGGAGTCTGATATGTTTAATCACGAGTATGATTACAGACAGAATTGGACGACACAAATTCCTATTACCAATTAATCATAAGTATAACAAAATTCGAGAAAAAATTTAGATAAAGCGAAGCCTACTAAGGACTTATCATCACTAAGGCAAAAAAGCTATTCTTGGAGCTGAAGATTTTAGGAATATCAAGGAGTATTTAGTCACAACAAGAAACCAAATAAAGAGCGCGCGCATGTGCAGCACGCGAACTTTGTTATTGGACACTTTGTTATTGGACACTTTAGCCGCGCGCGCTCCAATTTGGTAAAAAATAGGGCGTGCTAAGAACCAATCAGAGTCGAGAATTTTGTTATAGTTGTGATGAATAGAATTAAACAAGGAGCTTGCTTCTTTGCTGAACCGGACAGCACACGATATCGACCCAACCCGGCACCAATAGGAAATTCTAATAATTTGAATCATCTAACATGAGTTGGATCTATTTGTTTTTTGTAGCTGCCCTTGATTTAACGGGAATCTTCTTCAATGTACGAATGCTGCGGTGCTGCTTCAAAGACGCAACGAAGTACACATTTCTTCAGCAACACAGATTACTAATCATTTTTCAATGCATCTGCCAAGTTACGCTTCTTGTCATGGATGTTGTTGAGTCGTGGAAAGGATTTGATACGCAGCCCAGAGAATCGTGCAACGTCCTCAGAATACTGCCCATTTCTATCATGTTTTTGCTGGCTTGCAACATTATGGTACTTTATTTTGACCATCACACGACGCTTCGTCACCAAGGTGCATCTTCTGAACGTAAAATAACCGCGGCACTATGTTTGGGATTCGTTGGTGCTGTAGCAATTTTGTCCAGTTGTTTCTGCAAAGATTTTCTTTTTCAAATAGTCATTAGAGGAATTGTGTTTGTCGTACTCATGGTTCACGTTTTGCTGTATGCTGCGGCTTCGACGGATATCAATGTACAACACGACAACGCCGCTCCAGAAGATTCAAAGAAAACATGTTCTTTGCTGTGGAACGTTTGTAAACAAAATAAGGGAATCTTACTGTTTTATTGTATTGCAAGTTCGTTCTTGATTTTTAGCAACCTGCCGCGTATCTTTCTCATTCAAGATTTTGAACAAACCAAAGATCTTATCGAGTTAGTTTATCCAGTATTAGCCAAGACTGCCGCACGACTTATTACTGGCATCATTCTACCTGCAGCATTCATTTATTTGATAGATTCAAGCTACGAAGAAAATGAAATAAAAATCGTAGTTATTTAGGGGTGAGCGAGTCTTAAAATGCTATACACAAAGAAACTTCAAGCTTATTTCTATGGAAACTATTTCACATCAGGAATATGTTCCCTTATATTTGCATAAGTCTGCTAAAAGGTCGAAAGTCTTGTTAGGTAACATTCTGCTATTGAGTGACAAGTGCGATTTTAGGCCTAACTATCGATACAACAGGAAAGTCCCATGTAATACTTGGTTAACTGTACGTTTTGTAAAGTAAATTGTTGACAGCTTTCAAGAAAAGTAATTATATACTGATTTGGAAAAAAAGCATGTGAAGTGAATTGTACGTGTGTGATATGTAAACACAGCTATTTCAACTAACGTTGTCGGATTTAAGGTGGCCCGCGGCTATTTTTCAGTGGGAACGGAGGTGCTCTTTTCTAAATCGAGTTTTGGGCATGTGAACGTTAACTGATTTCTCTGATTTTTGGCAATCGAAATAACAAATGTTCAAATTTAATAAAGCTTTAATCTTTAGGGCGAACAAAATAAACGAGCACGGGATGTAAGCGTTTTTGAAAAAATCAATTTATGAAAAAAAGAAAAAACGCGAATATTTTCTAAACGCGACGATAGTTTTTTTTCTAACTGATTAATGTCAACAAGTTCAAAGTATCCAAGTTTTAATGCGAGCAAGTTTCAACGAAACCGCTTGGGTAGAAATTGCTGCACAGTTGACTGTTCAATGTTCAATTCCAGGTGCTAAATAACCTTGAGATTGCGGCAAGTTTGAATAATTTACCGTTACGCGAAGGTTTCCAAAGCGCTTCAAAACAGAAGACGCGAAGTAGCTATGCGAAGTAAATATGCTTTATTTTCTCATACTTAAAAATAAAAGAAAAAAATCGGTAGATTTTTTTAATTCGAAAAAAATGAATACCGTATTTTCTCGATTAAACGCCGGGCCCGATTAAACGCCTGCCTCGTGTAAACGCCGGGTCAAAACGCTTGTTTTTAAAATAATAGGAAATTCTAATAATTTGAATCATCTAACATGACTTCGAGTTATTTGTTTTTTATAGCTGCCCTTGATTTAACGGGAATCTTCTTCAACGTACGAATGCTGCGGTGCTGCTTCAAAGACGCAACGAAGTACACATTTCTTCAGCAACACAGATCACTAATCATTTTTCAATGTATCTGCCAAGTTACGCTTTTTGTCATGGATGTTGTTGAGTCGTGGAAAAGATCTGATACGCAGCCCAGAGAATCGTGCAACGTCCTCAGAATGCTGCCCATTTTTATCATGTTTTTGCTGGCTTGCAACATTATGGTACTTTATTTTGACCATCACACGACGCTTCGAAACCGGGTGTCGGTAAAACGCCGACTCGGGGTCGGGGTCAATTTTTTAATTCTTTTAAAAAAATTCACCTAATCAGAAAAAAAAAAATAAAAAATTTATATAAGCGTGTGGCGCATTTCGAGTTGAAAAAAGCATCTCCTTCACAAAAGAGCCGGGAACTTGATCCTTCCATAAGTTCACAAGTATAAAAGAAGAAATTTGTAGTCTAGCAGTGAAATTCTATCAGCTTGGCGGATAGACTTCTGAGCGCTAGTTTGAAAGGGTTTCCGGGAACGTTTCGGGCGAGTGATCACTAAAGTGAACTGGCGAAAAATACATTTTATTCCGCGGGTAAATCTCCTTAACAGGGCGCAAGTTAACTCTTTTGTAGCTTCAGGGTTTCGTCTCACTAAACGGTCCGAATAAACACCGCAAAAATATAAGGTACATGCAGAACCTTTATGTTCGCCGAGCCGTGGAATGTATCGTAACATTCAGTCTGGCAGTGTCGGCTTTGTACAAAATTAATCTTTTAGTTAAGATCTATGAAACCGTTTAGTTTCATTCAGTTTCCAAACGCAAAAGCCTTGAAGCTGAAGGTAAAGTCTCGCAGAATCTTTAATTATAAAATGTCTTTGTTGTGTAATAAAGTTAAATTTGACCGAGCTTCTGTAGTCTTCTGTCGGCCGGTTTAACTTCATGATCGCTCATGCGAAACGTCATTTCAAACTTTCTGATATTGACGCCGGAAATCTTGGAAACGTCGGATGTTTTGATTTCGATCATCGCGTATCAGTGCAAACCGTGGTAATTTAAAACGTATACCCGCATTTTGGTCACACAAATTGGAGAGATGGCTGGATACCTCCATTTGTATTTTAACAGTATTGTAGAAACTTTAAGATTGCGGGACATGCGAGCTTCTCTGTCTAAACAAAACAATTCTGCTTCCTTGTAAATATAAATTTTTGAATATGAATGGCGGTTTTATTTTAACGATATAAACCTGAATTACTTTTCTCTTGCTACACAAACGCATCGGCATGTACAATATAATAAACCTGAAAAAGGTCATCCTTCTGTTGGCGAGGGAATATTCATTCGAGCTAGCGCTCAGAAGTCGGCAGGACAATCTATCCGCCAAGCTGTTAGAATTTCACGGCCAAACCACAAATTTCTTCTTTTATACTTTTGAACTTATGGAAGGATCAAGTTCCCGGCTCTTTTGTGAAGGAGATGCTTTTTTCAACTCGAAATGCGCCACACGCTTATATAATTTTTTTATTTTTTTTTTTCTGATTCGGTGAATTTTTTTTTTTAAAAATTAAAAAATACCGCTCAAGAGGATTCGAAGAAAACATCTTATTTGGGGTGTAACGTCGGTAAAGAAATACGATACTCTTGTTTTATTGTACTGCATGTTTGATGTTGACTTTTAGCAACTTGCTTTTAACGAGATATTTTATCCCGTCTGTCGCGAAAAAATGAAATAAAAATCGTACCTTGTTGTTACTTATTTCAGCGGGAACTCAGTTTCGCGGGACTTAATTTTCGCAATTTGGCCAAAAAAATACCTTAAAAACGCACAAATCGCGAAAATAGGTAACAATAAGGTAGCTAGTTGAGAGCGTGTCTTAAAATACTGGACAAAAAACTTCAAGTTCTTTTCTATAAAAACTATTTCCCAGGAGAAATCGAGTGTGAAGTATTGTTCAAACTGAAGCGTTCTATGTTCCCTTACATCTGTTGAAGTCTGTTGTCTGGTGCCAAAGTCTTGTTCGGAAACATTCTGCCATTAACCGGTGTTAAAGTAACAATGCCACAAAAGTGTTTTTCTTTAGGCGACACTATAGCTACAAACCAAAACTAAAGTAATGACACTGACATACATCTTTGTTCAAATTTTGTCCCAAAACAAAACAACAGAGGAAGACAGGAAAACGTACGAGAAACATTCCTGTTTTGACGTCACGGCTCTACTAGCCCCAGGACCTCACTTTGCGCGGTCTTTGATCCTCTCGGAACGGAATGTTAAACATTTCGGGATTGCCTGCGTCCCTTGTGATTGGGTGGAATTATACACTTTCAGTTTGTACAATCACATTCTGTTTGTTTGGTTCTCGAGGACGTTCGTTCTGACGTCTAGCCTCCACTAGCTTTAGGTCCTACCTACTTCGCGCTTTGTTTGGCCAACCAGAAATCTGACTTTTTTGAACGGCTAAAACGCGCCGAAGAGAAAACGCTTTCCATGTTTCTTCGTTGTTCACATCAGGATCGCACGTAGATTCGGTCAAACAAACATACACTTAAGGTCTCAGTATCTATTATCAACCTCGGCCTTAGTCCGAGACTCGTAACACTTGCTTATTCAGGGCTGCCACAAAATCATCATCTAATAATTAAATTGATAAAAAAAGGTTCTCACCTGTATGAGTTTGAGCAGAGATTTACAGAACACAATATAATTCGCACCATCAATTTCCCTGAAAGAAGCAAAGACAGCAATTAATTTTATTGAAAAAGTAGACCCAGTACGATGCATTTCTAGAGGCCCAAGGTGATCAGTACAACAATTATAAGTGTAGTCTCTTTAGTCTTCTGCATGAATTCCACGCCTATGATGACAGTTTGCTGGACTATATACGATAGGCACATTCCAAAACTGGCTGTCATTAATTTTTGTCAGCCAGAAGAAACATTTGTCAACATACAGCAATTTTCGATTGAGTGTCGTGTAACCAAAACCAAAGTAATCACTCTGGCCAATCACAAACGACGCAGACAATCCAGTGAACCAATCAAAACTCGAAACAAATACATGTAGCCGGCACAAAGCGCGGGAAAACGTGTGCGAGCAAGTCATGATTGGTTTTGTTTTTACTACTTCTGATTGGTTGAACTTGTACTTGAACTAAATCTCATAAAAATTATACACTCCAAGACATATTCCATTATGGTCTAAACAAATTTGCCTTTAGCCAATAAACTTTACTCAGCTGTACTCAGCTGAGTCCAGAGTAACCTGAACCCGGTCATGTTCAGTGGCATGTATTTTTGCAACCCTATTTTGCACAAGACACCAAAAATATTTGTACTATCCCAGGCTCTCCATTTTCCACGAAGGCTATCATATTATTATGTACTTGTGGAAATGCTTAAGTTGCGCACATAACTGCAACAATGTTTCATTTGTTAAAGCTATCATTAGAGCAGTTTTCAAATGCGTGTCGTAAAACTAAAACCAAAGCAATCACTCTGGCCAATCACAAAGGACGAAACAATCCAGTGAACCAATCAAAACTTGAAGCAGACACAAAAACCCTTCCGTACTGTTATAACTCTTAAAAATATGACTTTTCTGATTATAAGCCCCCAGGGAGTTTTATTATGTGGTCTTTCGGTATGCACCAACAAATTTCAGTCACAGTGTCCCATCCAAATAGAAACACAACAATTTTTGAAACCCAAATTTCCATCCTTAAATAATACCAAATTTCCATCCTTAAATAATACCACCCCCCCCCCCCATCCAATCAGTTAGCGATCAGTAAGGAGAATTTGTATTTTGAGTTTGTCACTGGAATATCTTAACTGATACATACTCTTCTTCCTCTTTGGCAGCACCAACATCAGTTGGAATGGCTGAGGTGCGACGAGAATAACCTACCAAGAGATCAACTTCTTTTAATACCACGGCCAATATTTCAAGTACATATCAAAAATATTTCTTTATTTGCCAAAACACAAACTAAGAAATTTCTTTAACATTAAACCTAGAATTTGATCATTTCATGTTGTTGCAGAGTATGGCTAAGAAATGTACATGTACCAAATTATGTAATATACATGCAGAGCCACTGTGCTGGTCATTAAATCTTTTGTCCTTGCTAACATTGTAGTTTGAATAAACTCCCTAAATTTCTTCAACGTTTTTTCGTTGCTTCATGTTCATCATGTTCAACAGACAGCCTACAACAAAAAGATGTCTCCCGTAACACAGGAACTGTAAAGTCTGCATACGAGCCTAGTGGCCCATTCCTAAAAGAACGACAGATCAAGGCGAAACTGCTCCAGGCATGGAGAAATAAGTTTACCTCTAACACGACAAAAGAAATCAAGAAAAGCAAACATCGGAATGAAACTCTGTTTAATGGAGGTAAGAATGGTTTATTTTGCCTTTTTTATACGATGATAAACAAACGCGTATAAGTGATCGTTACAAATATTCGTAATCACAACAGTCATAAATGTTGGAAATATACGTTCCAGTGTAAACTCCCACTGGACCTGAAGAAGGCTGGTTTTGCCAGCCGAAATGTAGTACACAATTTAAAATCATTCTACGTTGTATCGTTCTCTCCTTTTTTTATATTCTTCATATTATGTCAAAAACATAGGGAATTTTGAACAGAGAATTATTTTCAACCAGTAAAAGAAAGCATTCATATACTGAATTTGTGAAGCATTAGTCCTTCCTTTCTTGAATCGATCCTTCTTTCAGTTAAGTAGTAGAACATTTAAACTGAAACTGTTTGAAATAATTTTACATGTAATTTTTTGGTCTCCAAGACAAGACAGCAACTATTTAGGGCTGTAGGCAGGATTTTGCTTGGGTGGGTGCGAGCACCGAAAGCATGAGCGTCTAGGGGGGATCCGGGGGTATATTTTTCCCTGAAAATGTTTTTGAAAAATCAAGTTCTTGAAGTCCACCCTGCTACATTCTTAGAGTCATTTTAACCATCTCTCTCAGATTAGCGGGCCTTTGCGGCGCGTGAGAGGGTGCAGACGCACCCATCGCACCCCCCCCCCCCTCCCCCCCGCCTACGGCCCTGATTTTACATGGAGTACTTCGATTTGAAGATAAGGAGGATAATTCCTTTCTTGATGAATATAAAATAAACTTGACCTCTCACTGAAAGAAGTTGCCGATCCAACATCCCAAAATATTAATTTTAATGTATCTTATTTATATCAAGTAAAGTGTGAGACGCCAGAAGCGAGCCAAGAAGATGGTTTTGAAAACAGATCTGACTGTTCGCTACCTAAATATACATACTCTAACGGACGTCACAACGATAAAGTGCGGCATGGCTTCGCTAAGGAGAAACCAAGCCAAAGTGTTGCGAACTGCTCATCGCCATGCTCTAGTGAGGCATCATTTCGTGGCTCTGGCAGTTCAAATCTGGATGGCAACAAGGTTTTAAAGAAGCAAAAAGCTACACAAGGAAGGAAAGCAAACGAACTCATTGATTTATTTGAGGAGATCAGCCCAGAGCAACTTTTAATAGAACCAGGAGAAAACTACGTTGCTGACAGCGAGGTCATGTCGAGTACCCCTGTGTGCGAGTTTAACCGTAAGGAGTGGCTAGAGAAGCTTGCGGAAGAAGCGAAGGATGAAAAGGTACCTGGGTGGGGTGAGGGGACGAAGTGGTGGGGGAGGGGTGAAAGGAGAAGAGGGTGGGGTTTAACAAGATGGGGTCGGCCTTTTTTCTCCACTCTAAGTCTGAGCGTTGGGTGTAGTTTACTAGTTTTCGAAGGTATGAAACTTCTGCGTAGCACTTGGTTGTTACAATAATTGCAAAAATGTTATTTTAAGTGCCAAATTGGTTAAGAAACTCAAACGTTCCGGGTTGGTTATAGCTGTAGTATAGCTGGCCACGAGATGAACGCATGTTCACTGAAATCAATGTTGACAAATGGAACAAAAATTAATTTTCGATACAGAGTTTGGTGGGAAAATAAATAATGTCAACTGAGAGACAACATCGAGCAACTTCCGGAAAAAGGTAACTTATATCCCAAAGGGGAAATGCTTTTCGAATTTTGGGTTGGGTCTCCTGGCTCTACAAAACTCGTACGCCATTCATAACCGCAATCCCGATATTCCCTGTTTCTAGAACCCGAACACGGTGTCCGGGATGTTCAAATGGAGAGCAGACAGGAAGAGGAAAATTTCGCAAAAAAACGAAGAGGAGAACAGCTGCGAGTCAAGGTAAAATCACTTTCCTTTCGATGACAAAATATCCCCACTCTTGTCGGTTGTAAACTGGCGTGCTGCCTGTTTCAGGCTCCCAGGTTCAGAGGAGAAGAACTGGAAGAACTCCTGCTTTCCCTTTTCCCTTTGTTCGTTACTATGGCGTTACTAGGGACCTTCAGATTGATAGGAGTACAAGTATGACTTTCTTCACTCCTCCCTGTTGCTCAACCGCAGGCGGACCACCCTATGTGTTCGTGGTTAATAATTGCTGACATAAGGTTATGTCGAAATCAATGGCGCGTATAGAGAAATATTACGTCGGCTTCGATTTACTGCAAAATATAAAAATTACTCTAAATGATTCGGCGAATAAACATGACACAAGACTCAATCAACATTTCATTTTAATTTTTATTGAATCATTTAGAGTAATTTTTATATTTTGCAGTAAATCGAAGCCGACGTAATATTTCTCTTTATTATATGGACGAGAGTGTTTTACTGGGAACTAAACCACTCGTAGATTCCATACGCCACTCCATCCGGGACCCGAGTGGCGTATTTTCCGTATGACACGCTTGCGAGTGTCATATCGCTCATTGACGTCACGATTCGCGCCATTTCTACTTTGTTGAATGAACTTGGTTTCTTGTGTCGTTCAGGTTTGTTGTGAGCAAGCATCGACAAGCACGTTTAATTTGTTTAATTAAGCGACGAAAAAGAATGAGTTTTCCGAAAACCTCAAGGACGAGGCATGATAATGGCAACCTTGACGATTTGAAAGCTTTTAGAGAGAATTCTTCGCAAGGAATTTCACAAAGTGCAAGATGTTGTAAAGAAGAAAACAAAAGCAGTTGAAAACTATCGGCCGTCAAGACATTGCCGCATCGGATTCAAGTTGAAAGTCAGTAATAATGTTTTCAGTTCTTACGCGTTACGATATATTTAGTTGACAAATATTTCATGTATTTTGTTTGATTGGAATTCAGTAAGTGTTTCTATATCCTGGACACGGGTGATTTGTATTTTCTGTGAAGACGAACGGTGATATGTAAAACTTGCTCGATTTTTCGAAAACAATGAAATAAAAATCGGCAATTTCAATTACATCTGGTCTCCATATAATAAAAAGAACATTACACGTTGGCTCAAAGATATGAATTTTATGTTCTCGTGGCAAAAACGACATCTCACTTGTTCGCTGCGCTCACTCGTGAGATATCGTTTCTGCCACTCGAACATAAAATTCATATCTTCTCGCCACCGTGTAATATCCTCTATGTACGCGCCATTGATTTCGACATAACCTTATGTCAACAATTATTAACCACGAACACATAGGGTGGTCCGCCTGTGGCTCAACACTTCAAAAGGAGATGATCGGCCCGAGATTGGCTAGCCTGCGAACGCAGACGTATTTCCGGCTGTCGCTTGTCTCCGCCGAAAACTAACGCGGAGACAAGCGACAGCCGGAAATACGTCTGCGTTCGCAGGCTAGAGATTGGCGAAAGCATAAACACTGTAGGTTTGAAAAATCGTCACTCGTACTCCGATCTGAAAGCCCCTGGAAGCAAAACGAACGTGATTATTTGATATAACTGGAGAATGGAACCTATTAACTTACTATTAGATATCTCTGTTGCCCCCTCACGCTCACAACTCAACTCTTGTTTTATATGTGAAAACACTTTATTCCTGCACTGTTTAGCTCGTCCCCAGGTACATCCAGAGGTAGAAGGCGCGTCAGCCCATATGGCCTGGATTAACCCAGCTCGCTGTTCGACATTGTTACATATCAAGTTTCGAATACACAATCCATTTCGAGTCGGTCGTTTGCAGCAATTTATCCAGATAAATACACGCCAATCACCGAAGGAATTTGCATGCGCTAGTCGTTGCGAAACTCGCACAATTTGCCCCGTAATTCCAAGAGTAATAAAAGATAACTGTCCACCTTCTGTTTCTTTAGCTTTAGCGCCTCTCTATTATTAGAAGCTAGCAAGAAACTGATGATTTTTGTATTTTTAATTTTGTTTCTTTTAGGTTTTTAGTGAGTAATGATCGCGAAGGACGCAGCAACTTCCTCAGTATGTTTGATGGAGAGGAAGACATCTTTCTTTAAACAAGACAAGTTGCTGGAGGGATCTTTGATATTTTACAATAAAACTTATCCTTGCTAAACAAAGTTGATGTCCCCGTGTCACAATCATCTCACCATCTATTTATTTGAATTTCTTTTGCGTTATTTTATGAACAATAAATTGAAGGTCACCCACCCTACATTACAATCTATAGAGCGTGTTCACTCACCTTACCAGCGGCCATATTGGTTTACCAAAACAAAAGACTATTTTTGCATAAAAATAGAGTTCAATTCCCGGAGGAATGGCTTGGTACACCAATATCGCCGCCGTTTGTTTGTTTTGGAACAACAACATGGCTGCCGTGAAGACATATGAAAACGCTCTTTAAATTATCACCTTAAAGTTTTTTTCTTCCATTAATCCCAGACTTTACTGGGTTATTTAAATACTAGAACAGTGAAACGAACCGAACCGTTTCATCTCGATAAAGCTTTTATTTATTTTGATTAATAAGTTTTCCCATCCCCCAGCCAATCAAAAACCAAGGTACGCCCGGAGGCGGAGAACTCAAATTGAACGTGCACGTGCAGTTTCTGACTTCTGATTGGTTGAGGGACTTGGAAAACTGATTTTATGTCCCGATGCACGTGATTCACTGTAAGCACCGTCATTGTAGCGCGGGTTTTCACTGGGCGGGCCCCCACCTTAGCTGAAGGTCTGGATCCGCCACTGTGTGACCTTTGTGATTGGCCAAAGTGATTTTGGCTTTGGATCTACGACACTCAAATGAAACCCGCTCGTTCTGCCGCTATTGAGCAGCAACAATTTCATTATAACTTGAAAAATCGACTTTTATAGGAAAATCCATTACCTGACTCGTGAATTCCACGTTAAATTTCACTTTTTCGCGTGAAATTTAACGTGGAATTCACGAGTCAGGTAATTGATTTTTCTTGAATCGCATAATCTTTTAAAAATGAAAATGTGGTGAATGTTGCGAGTTTAAGCCCAGCCTCACTTTCAAGTCGCAATACCGCGCTGAATACCCTCGCATCTCTAGCCAATCAGAGCGCGAGAA